>CM077579.1:2277484-2567870 GCA_039657325.1 Stephania cephalantha
ATCTCTAAATTTTAAATATTTATATACCGATACAATCTATTTTTCAAGTGAAGACTCGTGTGATGAGATTTTTCAATTTAGGAGTTTTTATGTTAGGTTGTTTGTACAAGAGAGCCCGGTCACATGGGACTGAGCGTGGCGCACGTGACCACCAGTGTCCTAATATATTCTGTTTCTAGTGGCCCCGCACGAGGGAAGGGAACCAATGATTCGCTGGTCCTGCTCGTGATAATATTTTTAGTGCTCCCACGCGTGCACTCCACCAATTGGATGAAACTCAATGATTATTCCCATGCACACGTGCGCTTTAATTTATGCGCACTCCACAAGTGAGCATACAGTGGTTCATACGTCATGGTGTTCCGACAACGGGTGGTCATGGGGATTACATGGCGACACTGGTCTGCTTCTCTTTATTTTTTCACCTCTTCTTAGGGTTTAGTTTTGTTCAAAGATTTAAGACAGATGTTTTGTGAAATTGAAGTAGTTGCCATTCATTTGTGGGTAGTTCCTCTTTTGTGGGTAGTTCTAGTTTTATTTATTTTAGCTAGTCAACCGACACGTGCTCCGTATGCTAGGCATGAAAAAAAAAAAAAACCGCTTTAAATGTGCAACATTAAAATGAGAATTGATGGTTTAATTGGACATATTTTGAATAAACAGTTTTTATTTAAATAATTTGAAACCACGTTTTAATTGGATTGAGAAAAAAGTGGAGTGAAATAAAGAAAAGTAAGATAAACTTCCGTTTTGAAAACTAACTAAAAATAAGTTTAATTATTTTTCAAAAATGTCTTTATTATTTACTTTTTAAAATTGTTTTGAGCAAATTAAAAAAATGCATTTGAGAGCACTCTTGAAATTATAATAAATTTTTGACTAATAAAAAAAAAAAAGAGAAGATTGACATTATATATAGTATAGATTAAGGTAGTTTTGGGCTTCGGTATGCAATATAACATCTATTGTATTTCACTGTAATAAATTAATTTTTCTTTTTTTGGTTGAGAATTAATGTGTCTTTTTAAGCTTATATAGTTGAAATGTTATATAATTAAATGGAAAAAACGTAAGAAAACAAAAACAAAAATGAATGAATACAACACAAGTATTTATAATTATTTGAAATATTAACTATTATTGACTAAATGAATGACGTAAGAACAGAAATCCGACGTGGAGAGATCTGAGAGCCAGAGTTGGTCTTCCCTTCTCCAAACAATCTTCACGTAACGGCACGTGCCTGGGAAGAGCGTTTTGTGATTTACGCGTGACTCGCACGTGACGTGCGCCTTCTTTCCTCTAACTTTTGCTTTACCAATCATATGCTGTCCACGTGGCCCAAGATTATACGTTAGACACTCAACTTACCAGGCTCTCGGAGTACCAAAGCCAAGGTTAATTAAAATGTCCATAGCCCCTACCATAAAAATGTTCACTCTTCACTCGATCAAGGTCCAAATTAAACAACTCTTATGGACTACTCTAAACTCAAATCATCTTACTAGAAAATCTCTTTGATCAGACATTAATGGAGATCGAAGAAGACGATGACGACGAAGAGGAAGCAGAGATGCTGAGCTTGAAGTTGCGAATCGGAGCCACGAATAGTAATCCTTGTTCAAGTAAGCTATGATTAATTAATTGATCAAGCAATGTACATTACATTTATGAATGTGAGTACGTATATAGTAGTTTTTGCTATGTTTTTTGATTGGTTGGTTTGGTAGGAATGGAGTTAGTAGCTAATCGAACGGTCGACATCAATGCGGCAGCAACGCCGATGGAGATGATTGCCGAAGAAGAGGAAGGTGGAGAGAGATCGTCGTGGAAGAAGCTGAGGCTTACGCTCCAACAATCGGTTGTTTTAGAGGACAATTTTAGACACCACGCGCAACTCTCAGCCCAGTAAATTGAAATAGAAATGCTAGGGTGAGGTACTTTTGTTACAACTTTCGAGTACATCTTTGATGAGTCTCAATGGATACACATTGGAATGTATGCACACACATCAAGATATATGATCTAACGGACTTGAATTATCAATGTTGTAATCAAATGTTGTAACAAAAGTACGTAATTATGTATCTCCTAAAAAATTGAAAATGTTATTGACAAAAAAGTCCTTAACTTAAAACTTTAAATTTGAGTATAAAACCTTATATCATCATTTATTTATTTGTTTTCATTCATGTGTGATGAACCAGAAAAAGAAAGTTGAACTAGCAAAGACATTGAACCTTAAGCCGAGGCAAGTTGAAGTTTGGTTCCAGAATCGTAGAGCAAGGTACTCTACATACCAAATTTTTGTAGCCTTTTTTTCTTGGCAGCCAATGTTTGTAACTATTATTCTTAACTCAAAGAGATAGATAATTAGAGACATCTCATCACATAATTAATCTTTGATATTAATTGTAACAAAAGATAAACTATATATTTGCCAAAGCATTTTTAGATGGATGAGGAATCATTTGCCAAAGGCAAAGTTTAGGGAGGTTTTCGAGAAAGTTGATTCTCACGTGACAAGAATCTAATCGATATGTTCACCAAGTTGGTGACTCGTGACAAGCGTAAGTCATACACTAACTTGGTGGGACTAAGTTGCGCAGTTGAGCAACGAGATGTTTGGATATCTCCCCGGGTGGAGGGAGATTGTTGGATTGGTGTAGGTCCAAAACCAAAAAGTCCGACCCATGAAAATTCTAATTTCTTGATTAGAATTGTAAACGGATGGGAGAGTACGAATTAGAAATTCGTGAATTTTGAAAAGTCGACTTTGTGTACGACTTAGAGACCGAATATGAATTTCGGTTGTTTGAGAGATAGACTTGGATATATACCGAATAAGGATTTTGGTAGAAAGATATACAAGCATTGGAAATTCGACTTTGAGAGTTCGACTTGGTGTGCGCACTCGAGTTGAAGTGTGCAATCTCTCTAGTTTTCTTCTCTCTACATTGAAGGCATATCAAGATCTTGAATATGAAGACCCGCGGAGAGGCTTTGGTGATTTCTTGGTGTTCAAGAAAAGAGGTGCAAGGGTTTGATACAATTGGGGTAGTTTTTTCTTCGTTCTTAGTGTGATCATCTAAGTTTTGGAAGAGATATTTTTGTATTACTCTATTGTTAGTGAATCTCAAGCGATTGAGATATCTTGTACTCTTTATTCATATAATGGATTTATTCGAAGTTTGGCCCGTGGTTTTTTCCTCTGATTTGGAGGGTTTTCCACGTTAAATCTTGTGTTCTTTGTGGTGTGATTGATTTGGTGCATTGTTCGTGGCTTAGTGGGTTTTATTCATCGTCTCTCGAGTTGAAGGGGTTACTTTCTTGTTGAGTAACCCTGACAAGTGGTATCGAGCGCGGTTAGTTCGTGTTTCGGGAATCTTTGTGGGAATCAAGATGGTGGATGATGATGATAAATAAAGCAATATGGTCAAGTTGACGGCTACGAATTATTCAATTTGGCAACCGATGATGGAAGATCATCTTTATTGCAAGGATTTATTTGATCCAATTGAATTTGGACAAAACAAGCCAGAGAAAATATCTGATGTTAATTGGAGGAAGTTGCACCAGAAAAGCTACTTTGGGACTATTCGAAAGTGGATCGATCTCAGTATTTATCACCATGTCAGCAAAGAAGTTGATGCACAGGAGTTGTGGAGAAAATTGCAGAATATGTGTGAGAGGAAGGGGGCTCAGAACAAGGCTTCTCTAATTAGAAGGCTTGTTAATATGAAGTACAAAGATGGGCGGTCGATGATATAACACTTGAATGATTTCGAAGCATTGATCAATCAATTAAGTGCTATGAAGATTGTGCTTGAGGATGAGTTACAAGCACTTTTACTCTTGAGCTCGTTGCCAGAAAGCTGGGAAACCTTGGTGGTGTCTCTAAGTAATTCTGCTCCAGGCGGTGTCTTGTCTTCATCCATAGTGCGGGATAGTCTCTTTGTGAGGAGACTAGGAGAAAGGATAAAGGCATTGAAACTTCACAAGCTCTCTTCACTCCTCTTTATGCAGAACATAGAGGCGAAGTCGGTTTAGAGGTCGAGGGGCGGAGTAAATCTAGAGGCAAGTCTCGAGGAAAAGGAAAATTCTCTTGTTATCATTGTGGCAAAGAATGACACATAAAGAAAAATTGTAGAGTGTGGAAAAGAGAACGAGAATGATGAGAAAAATCAAAATAAAGCGAATGATCGAGAATACTACAATTGCTATATATCGGATGCAATTGAAGACTTGGTTGTGCTTTCTTTAGTTGATGATCGAGGTCATGTCACTAATACTGAGATAGTGAATGGGTAGTTGATTCAAAGCATCCTTCCATGCTACTCAGGAAGAATTTCTTCTCTGTTTATCGAGCGAGGGGAATTTTGGTAAGGCAAAGATGGGGAACAACAATTTTGCGAGATATAGTTGGCATTGCGAGATGTTTGTGTGCAGACAAACATGGGTTGCACGGTAATTATGAAAGATGTGCGACATGTTCCGGATCTGCGTCTGAATTTGATTTCTATTCATGCTTTGGACCTAGATGGTTACTACAACATCTTTGGGGGCAAGGAGTGGAAACTCACCAAAGGCTCAATTGTTGTTGCTAGAGGAAAATTGAGCTATACACTTTACAAGACTCGATTGAAAGGCCGTCGAGGTGACTGAACGCGGTGAAGATGATTCTTCACCGAGATCGTGGCATAGGCGGCTAGGTCACTTGAGTGAGAAAGGGTTGCGGGTGTTGGCAAAGAAGTCTCACATTCCTTTTGCCAAAGGTAAATATTTGAACCCTTGTGATGATTGCTTATTCGGTAAGCAACACGAGTTTCTTTTTCTCCATCATACGAAAGAAAAAGAAATTTACTTGAGTTAGTATACTACGATGTTTGTGGTCCCATTGATGTGGAAACTATGGGAGGTGGCGGATACTTTGTTACTTTTATTGATGATGCTTCTTGGAAGGTTTGGGTGTTTGTGTTGAGAACAAAATGTCGGGTTCTTGAGTACCTCGAAGTTTCATATGATGGTGGAACGAGAAAATGCGTATCTTTGAAGTGCCTTCGTAGTGATAACGGGGAGAATACACTTCAAAGGAGTTCGAGAATTATTGCTCGAACATGGAATCGAGGACATGAGAAGATTGTTCCGGTACTCCTCAACATAATGGTGTTCTTTGAAAGAACAAACATAACCATCCTTGACAAAGTCGGATGTATGTTAAAAATGGCTAAGTTGCCCAGTCGTTTTGGGGTGAGGCTCTCGATCTTGCTTGCTACTTGATGAATCGCTCTCCTTCAGCACCATTGGAGTTTGATGTTCCAGAGAGAGTTTGGTATGGGAAAGATGTTACTTACTCTCACTTGAAGGTGTTTGGATGCAAGACATTTATGCATGTGCCTAAGGAGCGAGAGACGAAACTTGATGATAGAATTGTTCGTGTATCCTCTTGGGATTTGGAGATGCGAGTTTGGTTATAGGTTATGGGATCCGAGAGAAGAAAAATATTGTCGAGTCCGGGGATGTGGCCTTTCATGAATATGAGACCATAGCGAGATTTGAAGACATCAAAGAAAATCATAGTTGATGATGATGATGTTTACGGATCGGAGTCTTCTTCCATTGCGAAGCCACACATGAGGAGACTCATTTGAAGAACATGGGGTTGATGTGCGAGAACCGGTTGATGATCTTTGAGCGGGGAGCAAACTCCTCCACCAACGGCTTTAGTTGAACCTTCACTTAGAAGGTGCGAGAGAGGGTTGCTTCCTTCTACTAGGTACCCTAGTTCTAATTATGTTACGATTACAGAAGAGGGGGAGCGGAGAGCTTCCGAGAAGTTCAGATTCTCGTGACAAGAATCTAATGATATGTTCACCAAGTTGGTGACTCGTGACAAGCGTAAGTCATACACTAACTTGGTGGGACTAAGTTGCGGTTGAGTATCGAGATGTTTGGATATCTCCCCGTGGGGTGGAGGGGAGATTGTTGGATTGGTGTAGGTCCAAAACCAAAAAGTCCACCCATGAAAATTCTAATTTCTTGATTAGAATTGTAAACGGATGGGAGAGTACGAATTAGAAATTCGTGAATTTTGAAAAGTCGACTTTGTGTACGACTTAGAGACCAGAATATGAATTTCGGTTGTTTGAGATATCAACTTGGATATATACTAGAATAAGGATTTTGGTAGAAAGATATACAAGCATTGGAAAGTCGACTTTGAGAGTTCGACTTGGTGACCGATTGGTGTGCGCACTCGAGTTGAAGTGTGCAATCTCTCTAGTTTTCTTCTCTCTACATGGAAGGCATATCAAGATCTTGAATCTGAAGACCCGCGGAGAGGCTTTGGTGATTTCTTGGTGTTCAAGAAAAGAGGTGCAAGGGTTTGATACAATTGAGGTAGTTTTTTCTTCGTTCTTAGTGTGATCATCTAAGTTTTCGGAAGAGATATTTTTGTATTACTCTATTGTTAGTGAATCTCAAGCGATTGAGATATCTTGTACTCTTTATTCATATAGTGGATTTATTCGGAGTTTGGTCCGTGGTTTTTTCCTCTGATTTGGAGGGTTTTCCACGTTAAATCTTGTGTTCTTTGTGGTGTGATTGATTTGGTGCATTGTTCGTGGCTTAGTGGATTTTATTCATCTGTCTCTCGAGTTGAAGGGGTTACTTTCTTGTTGAGTAACCCCAACAATTAATACTCTCTCCATTAAAAATTATAAGTCGTTTTGGATGGAGAACACTAATTAAGGTAGCTTTAAAGATAGTTTTAATGAAGAGCTTAAATTACATTTTAATCCCTTGATACAAAAACGCAAAATATTTTAATTACCCAAAAGCGTGTAAATACGTACTTGGTTAAATAAGGGGTAAAATAAATTTAATAGGTATAATTGCTCTTTTGAATTCATAAAACGACTTATATTTTTTGAAATAGTAAAACTTTAGCTAAAACTACATATATTTTTAGAAGGAGAGAGTAATTGCTTTCCAGCTCGAGTTCCGAGGGGGTCGACTTGTAAATTTCAGGATCGATATGACTATTCACAGGGCTCGAATCTAGAACTTGAACTACTCGGACCAATTTTCTTATTACTAAAGTAGTTCATATATGTCGATCAATGTACGTAATTTAATTTTACTTTGTTACTAATTATCGTAAATGCAGGACCAAATTAAAGCAAACAGAGGTGGACTATGCGTACTTCAGGCAGTGTTGTGAAGCCTTAACGAGAGAAAATCTTAGGCTTCAAAGAGAGCATTCACTGAAGCCACCACCACATTTGTGCATCCAAGTTCTAGCCACCACTCTGGTTGTGTGCTCATCATGTGAGAGAGAGAAAGAGAAGGTACAACCTAGCTAGCTAACCAACCAACGTAATTTTGATCTATTAATTTCACTCTTAACCAGTGAGATTGTTAATTTATTTAGTTTGATCTCCAAATCAAAGGGGAACGACATATATATGAACCTTAATTATTGAGCCCGGCTAAACGCCCGCCACCGTTTACTTAGGGCACCCCAGCAAAAAAATCAAACTTAAAAAAGTCAATTCTATTGCAAAATGATCGTTATGCCCCTCTCTGTGATTAGTGCACCCCACCGCCTCTTTCCTCTCGTTTAGTGTAACCCACTATCATCCCTTCACACATTCTCTTCTTGTGATTTGTAGCGCATCATCAAGTGGTTCAACCTCGCAGGTCCACCGAATCTCTAGTTGGAAAGTCAATCAGAGCCCACCGAACCTTTAATTGGAGAGTCGGTCAGAACCCACCGAACCTTTAGATCAGCATTTGTCAACCAAATCCCCAAAAAAAGATTCGGTTTGACAACACCGAACCTAGAAGATAAGTCTCGGCCACATGTCGCCGAACTTAAAATGGAAGTCACAACCAAGGTTTTGGAGTTGGGTGCTTCAATTTGGATGAATGAGTATTTTAGTAAAAATGTTGGGGTACCCTCATAAATTGAAATTTGAATTTGTGGTGCACTCAAAAATTAAGTGCCCTTATGAAAAGGTGAGGTGCGCTTAGTCGAGCTCTAATTAATTAGTGAAAAATGTAACAAGTATAGCTTGATATATATAAGGTAGATAAAACAGTTTGATAGAAACCATTTTTTTTTTTTTAGCCCACAATTTAGAAAAATTGTAGTAATTTACAAGAAGGCGAAAAAACGATGAGTTTTTAATAAATAAAGGTTGAAAAAAATCTCATATCAATGTAGTAGAGGAAAAATGCGTCGTTTCTATTGTGAATAACTACTTTCCCTACTTCGAGGACGATTCATTAATGAAAATGTTCATTCATGGTGCATGCCGCATTCACACCAAATCAACTAAGTTGAACTCGTGATCTTGTGGTCAAGATTTACAAAAGTAGGACTAAAAAATACATCGGATCAACCCCCGAAATTCATATACTCCCCAACTTTTAATAGATCGACTCCGTTGTCTCGTCTCCATATAAGGTAGAAAAAAAAATTGAAACCAAACAAAGGGGAATCTTTAATTCGAATTATAAGAAAGGAAATATACGCACACCTCCATTGTGCTCGAACTTGAGACTTTTGGTTAAGGAGCATTAAGTAGTCACTCCAACCAAATCCAACCAATTAATTTATTACTTACTCCAAGAGTAGATTGAAACTGATGAACAAAAAAAAACATCATAGTAAAAGGCAGAGTCATTCATGAGCAACTGCAACCACTTGCTTCCCAGTGTTGCAGCCAGAAAATAGTCCCAGAAGAGCTGAAGGTCCATTTTCAAGTCCCTCCACAACATCTTCCATGTACACAATCTTCTCTTCTAGTATGTATCGGCGAGCGAGTTCGACGAACTTAGTGTAGTGTTCCTCATAATAATCTAACACTACAAATCCTTCCATTCGAATGCTCTTCGAAATGATGCATGACAAGTTTTGTACGCCGTAAGGTTGATCGAGATTATATTGAGAAATTGCTCCGCACATTGCGATTCGACCGTTGCGCCTCATGTTGAGCAAGACTGCATCAATCATCTCCCCTCCTACATTCTCAAAGTATATATCAATCCCTTTGGGAAAGTACCTGATTATATTGAAAACATGACACTTAATTAGAAATATTGTCACATTCTTGCATTTCTTTTTTCATTAAACAAGTAACTAAACGAGTTTCAATTGCCAAACTATTATATTGTTACGATCAGCTTCTTGAAAGTGAACCTTATGACGGTTGAATGTTCTTTTTGAACGATTAGAATTAACAAATTAATTTGCTACGGTGATTGATTCTAGTCTCGTCCTGTTTCATTGAATGTATTGAGAGCCATTGATGATTAATGAAATATATATATATTTCTTAAAAAAAAAGAGTTTCTAAGGAAAGCAAATATCAACACAAATTACACACAAACATATACTTCAACCTAATCAATATTTTGTTATATATATATATATATTACAACACACAAGACTTGCTTGTAATATGTTTCTCTTGGTGGCCCAGTGGTTAGGTATATAAGATTATGAGTATAAGAGGTTTGAGGTTCGATGCTCATTAGGAGCAAGTTTCTTTATCAAAAGAAAAAAAAAGGCTTATATTTGTTGTTCTTCTTTTGACTATTTGAGATGAAATTATAGTCTCACGTCGATTAGTGAGAAGAAAAATAATGATTTATAAGTTAAAAAATGATTGGGTGACCCGATAAAATTGCAAAATTTTATACTCCATCCGGTCATTTATATAAGTCGTTATAGCAAAAACTTTTTGTTCAAAATTATAAATCGTTTCGGAATTCAAAAGTGTATTTATTGCATTTTTACTCATTTTACCTTTATACAATTACAACATTTATGATTCTTCAATTCTTCAATTCATTTAATATCAAAAGACATATATGTAAATTACACTCGTAATTAAAGCTGTTTTAATTCTTGTGTCCTTACCTAAACGACTTGAATAAACGACCGGAGGGAATAGAAGACAAAAAATTATTTTCCTAAGAGTTTTTACAAATATGTTAGTAGAATATCAAGCCATTATTAAAACTCAAGTTAATTAAAATAAATTGATCAGACTAACCTTTTCAATGCTGCATCAAGATTGTGCTCTTCATTGTAGTTAAAAGCCTCATGAAACATTAACTTGTTCTTTAATAGATGGACCTTAAGAATTAAATTGGGATATTATATTGTATTAGAAACATAAAATATATAGAGTGGCATATATAAATTTAATTACGGCAACGCTAAAATAACATATTATTATAATTTAAGGGTACATGCTATACATGTCATCCTTTTGAAGTCTAAAAGGCACATTGATCGTTACTAACTCAAGTATATGTAATGTAGAGAATAGTCATTGATTAAGACACAACTAGTTTTAGGCCCGGACATTGTCTAGAAATTCTATGAATATATATTTATTTTCTTATAAATAAAAACTGTTTAAAAATCAAATATAAATTATAAAAAGAATGATGTAATAAAACTGTTATTGTGTACAAAAATAAAAAAAACAAAAACAAAAAAAAATGAAAATAATGTACTTAATTAGACTATTAATTAAGATACTAATATTAATTAAACAATTAATTAGACAAACATTAATTTGAAAGCTATGTAGAGTTGACATGTGTCATCATGTGTGTATGTGTATATATATAGATGTTTTAATATTACAACTTGTAAAGTTTCAAAGCTAAATTTATGATAGGTGGACGTTTCTACCTTCTTCTTTTTTTTATAAAAAAGAAACAACTTCCCCCACTAGAGTTTGAATATATGAACACTTACTCACAAGCCTCATATCAAATGGACCACCTTATTGGTTAGTTATTATAGTTATACGTTCTTTTAAACAATTAAAATTAATAAATCTATATACTTTTATCAGGACAATTGCTCTATATCCAGTCTTGTTCAAGTGAGTATATATATATTAATTAAGTCATTAATGATTAACAAAAAATTTCAATTGCTCTATATGGCTCCCCTCTCCCTTCTTTTTTTGCCTTTTTGTTCCTTTTTCCTTCTCTAGGTCTAGGGTTTTATTTAAACTGACTTTTTTTTTTTTTTTTTTTTTTTTTTTTTTTTTTTTCACGAGAGTTTGATGGGTTGGGTGGGTATTTACAAGAGAGGTTTAGTGTTCCAGGGTTTCGAGGGTTTGGGGCATTTGTGAGAGGGGGTGATGGAAGGGTTGGGCGAGAGGGTGTACGAGGGTTTCACGAAGGGTTTGTCGATGGCGGAGGGTCAAGTATTGGTTCGAGTGTTAATGGGAAAGTTGTAAGTGTTCCAAAATTTGGATGGTTTGAGCCTTTTTGGTGACCGAGTGTATCTTTGGCTGATGGATAATCTGGTAGTGGATGACTCAAAAAGGCTTGGTTTAAGCAATCCGCCTGTATTTAGATTGTTAGTATGTGCTTTGTTTTTATTTTTATTTTATTTTATTTTATTGGGATACATGTTTGGGTAGTCCCTCCATTTTGACATGAAAGGGGTATTGATGCATGATTGGGAAAAGGGGGTTACACATGTATTTTCAATTTTTACTCTGTTCTTTTTATATATATAATAAAGGAAAAAATGACAAAAGTACAACATATTTTAATTTAAATGGGGAAAATAAATGTATTTTTTTATTCAAAAAATAGGGTATATAGCCTTTTGAAAAAGGAGTTATTAGTTGGGGCAAATTTTTGCGGCTTACGTGGACATCCCACGTGGATTTTTACACGAATAACGCCTTTTCAAAAGACGTTATTCGTGTTAGTATGATCACGTTGATTGTGTTTACACGAATAGCACATTTTGAAAAGGTGTTATTTTGTAAACATCCATGTGGGATGTCACTTAGTCATGTAGACAAAACGAATAGCGCCTCGATTCATTAAAAAAAAAAAAAAAGTGAAGGCAGGAAAATATTAAGCAAGGTATTTGGAACTGACCTTTTCATTGGATCCAGCACACCCAACAACATAGCAGCCCATCAACATGGCAAATTGTCCCACAAGCTGGCCCACCGCACCAGCAGCTGCTGACACAAATACGTACTCTCCTTTCTTAGGAGAGCAAATTTCATGCAAGCCTGCGTAGGCAGTCATGCCTGCTTTTCCTATATATAGAGAAACAAAAAAAAAAAAAAAAAAGGCATGGATCTAGAAATATCAATCAAAAAGATTCTTGATTCAATTATCGAAAAATTTTTAATTTCGCAAGCAAGATCTATATTAAACAAGTATATAAAGTTGCTATATTTATATAATTTTACTATTTATATATTACTATATTCATGTTGCGGTTACTTAATTTTTTTATTTGCAAACTAGTCGGCATCCTACGCTTTGCTCATGCAAGACAAGAATATTAAGTATCAAAATATTATATAAAAAAACGTTGAAAAAAATATAAAAATAATTATTATGTAATCTTTGATATGAACTTCAAGTCGCTCCTTTTAGGTTCCGAACACATGACCATTTACTCCTAAACTTAATACCGTACCATCGGACTACCTGACCAATTATGATATCATTATGTCACACGTCATGTTGTGAGAGCTTCTCACATGTCACACGTCGCGTTGTGAGAGCTTCTCACATAAACAATTCCGAAAAAAAAATAAAAACCAAAAATCTTATTTGTATAACAATTAAAAACATAACCTAAAAAATATGTATAGCTTAATTTCTTTTTAAATAATCTAATATATCACGTGGTATCTAATGATAGAAAATTCCGAAAAAAAATTAAAAACCAAAAATCTTATTTGTATGACAATTAAAAACATTACCTAAAAAATGCAAAAAAAAAAGAAAATTAGAAAATTAAAATTTTAAAACCAAAAACCCTATTTGTATAACAATTAAAAACATAATCTAAATAATAGTAAAAAAAAAAAACGAAAATTAAAAATTACGAAAAAAAACTTAAAAACCAAAAAATTCTATTTGTATAACAATTTAAAACATAACCTAAAAAATAACAAAAAAAACGAAAATATAAATTATACTATAAATAATGACGTCACAATATCACAATCAAAATCTTATTTTGTGTTTTACCACCCAACCCTTTACTTAAGTGCGAGAAAGATTAAATAACTAGTGTTTTCATTTTTTTTTGTCATAAATCTTAATTATGACATCATCATGCCACGTGTTATATTAGGATAGCTTCTCAAAAAGCCACGTGTCACGTCGTGAGACCTTCTCATAAAAACAATTCTTTAATAGATATATAGATATAGATATAGATAGATTGGTTACCTTTTAACTCTATAAATAAGAACACACTATTGTATTCAATTTGCTTTAATTTGCTTAAATTAATACAATTCAATTACATTAACAACTCTTGATTATGCCGATGATTCTTAATGGGACAGCAAAGTAATTGTAAGATAAATCGATTGTAATTGAAGCATTTTGGTTTCTTAACATAATTTTTACAATATTCAACATGTTTGGTTCATTAATGTAATTATTTTTTTTGGATAATTACAACTATTTACAAGCTTTTCATAGTTATTAAGAAATACATTGTTGTTGTAGTTTTTTTTAATTATTAACTAAAGATTACGTAGAGTGATCACCAATTAACATCATGAAATGATTACTATATGAAAATTAAATAATTTTTTTGATAAATGAAAATTAATTAAATATTTGTATATTGTCAGTTCTAACAACGTTAATAACAATTTCATTGATCGAGAAGAAATACAACGACTTACGAGCATTGAACTCATGGAAAACCATTACTCCAAGTGAAATTAATTTAATTTAATGCGTAAAAATTAACTTTTCTATGCTCTAAAGATTTGGAATGAGCTTGGCCAAATGCATAAATCTAATATGGCGATAGATGAATTAAAGGCTTACAAGGTTCACATCAATTGAATTTGAGGTGAGGATTTATTGGAAAACTAGTAAATGCAATCAATTATTTTGCAAACAACATACAGACAACATTTTTTGCTCTTGTAAAGAGATTATGCGTCGGAAGTACTAGAAAATCAAGTAAGAAGAGGAGAGGCAATTATGTAATTATAGGGTGTCTCGACCGACAAAAGGTGAAAAGGGAGCGAAAGAGGAATGAGAATTGAAAATTAGTTATATATGAGTACTACGGAGCGCGAAACACAAACAAATTAATATATATATAAAATTCTAGAATAACAACCCTATGTAATCCCCACACATTAGCAACTCAAAATCCACCCGCGTGTTATGTATGAGATCTGCGTATGCCCGCAACCCGCGTGTCATGTATGATGTGTATGCCCGCAGCTCAAAATCCACACGGACATACTTGTTTGTGACATCTTTTGTTGTATTCACTTTTTAAATACTATATAATGCTCTTTTTTTTAGGCTACGCTCATTAATTTCATGAATGATGTAAAATGGTGAGATGGCTTATTAATTACCAAGAATTCCTGCATAGTATGAAAGAGGGACATCAGTGTATTTGATTTTAACGAAGGACTTAATGTCAGTAATGAAACTGTACTCTTCCCATCCAGTGAACCCCCACACCACATCACCTTTCTTCATCTCTTGACTCCCTGAATCCAAAACCCTAGCCACCCCATATCCTACCATTGGCTGCACATCAATATTGATATAGATTAAAATTCATAAACCGCACTAAATTTTATGTATAATTAACAATCAATAATTTTAATTAATTGGAGTCTTGGTGAATAAAAATCTATGAATGATATTTTTTAAAAAAATGTGATTAAACACATCTTATACTTTAAAGTTGTTTCTCAAGTAATTATTTATGTAATGCGAATCAGAAGCCTTACCGATCCGGGCTTGAACGCCGACACCACACTGTTTCCTCCTTTGGTCATTCGAAATCGCATGTAAGCATCGCAAGATAAGTAGAGATTCTTCACCAAAACTCCATTTGATCCCCTTGGAAGCTTTAATCTTATGGTGTTTGTTTTCAAAACAAAGTCAGTCTCCTTTGGAAACCCTGAGATGTAATCACAAAAGATGATCTGCTTGTTGTTTACTTCTTCATTGTCATTGCTAGCAATGCTACAACTCTCCATTTATTGATTTCTTGATCTCTATGTGTGTAATTTCTTTACTTTCTCACTCAAAAGTTTCAATGGAGCATTGCCACTTGAGATGTGCTTTTGTGGTGCTTGATCAATTAGAAACCACTATTTATAGTTGCAATGAGTAAGTATATACAAAAGAAATTCATAAAATTAAAAATAAGATATAACACATTAATTAAATTAATGAGTAAGCATATACAAATGAAATTCATAAAATTAAAAATAAGATATCACACATTAATTAAATTGAGCTATTTTAATTATGAACTGATCCTAACTAATTTGAAATTGAAGCATTTTTATTTATTTATTAAGAAGAGATGATAATATCTAGTTACAAGCAGCATAAACTTGAAAATGAAATCTCAATTAAATCTTTATTGAGAACCAGGGATAACTCAATGGGACAAAAGTCGAGCATATGAAATCCCATCGCATGTTGTACTGTAGAGAAAACAACCAATCTGCGACTTGGCTAGTTTCACGACATGAGTGTGACAATTCGAATAGACCAATTATGATTTAAGTGCTACCGGATATTAGGTGTACCCAACCGATCAATAAGTAAAATGTATGTGATTTTAAAAGAAAATATAAATATCATGAGAGGCATTATATTCCACCCAAAAAAGTGAATCAATTATACACGTGAGGAATGAGGATGCAATAGATATATATATAGTCCATCAAATAAACCTTAAAACTGTTGTAAATTGAGTTAGAACTTGCTACGAACTAGATAAGAAAATAGAAAACTAAGAACTTTACTTCTATAAACCACTACTACAAAGGAGAAGAGAAGAAATGAGATAGTTGGAATGAGATATTTTCATTCAACTTTGTGTGTGAATTACAATGGGGTTGACACCCTTTATATAAGTCATTTGGTGATGATGATAATTGTACTTATACAATGTGTACAAGTTATACATACACCACAAGTCATATAACACATAACAAGCAACATAAACAATACATGAAAGAGTTGGTGTACATTGAATAGGATTACAAGTTACATGACAATACATAGACAAGTGGAGGTACTATTAAGTGAGAAATACAAGTTACATGACTACACAATATGTTGGTGTACATGCATGGTCATCCATATTCCACAACACTCCCCTTGGATGACACTTGCTTAGAGATTGTGCCTCGTTAAAACTTCTACTAAGAAAAACCATGTGAGAAAAAAATATAGTAAAAGAAAAAGAGTACACTATTCTTATAAATATTAAGATGGGTATAATATTGTTAAGATTACCTCATTAAAAACCTTGCTAGGAAAACCCAATGGGATAAAACCATAGCTAAGGGAAAAAGAGTGCAATACACTAATCAATAACTCTCCCTCATGTGAACATGGGTGAAACTTGTTCAGCTTCTTTACTTGCAATGTCTTTAAGTTTACGCAAGTCAATACCATATGTAAGCCTTTTAAATGTCGTAGTTGGTAATATTTTTGTGAATAAATCAGCAAGATTATCATTCGATCGGATTTGCTTGACATCAATTTCATCATTCTTCTGAAGCTCATGCGCATAAAAGAATTTTGGTGAAATATGTTTTGTTATGTCCCCTTTTATGAACCCTTCACTTAATTGTGCAATACATGCTGCATTACCTTCATATAATATGGTTGGAGAATCTTTTATTGAAGGCAATCCACATGATTCTTGAATATGTTCAATCATGTTTCTCAACCATACACATTCACGACTTGCTTCATGAATTGCAAGTACTTCAGAATGATTGGAAGAAGTAGCAACCATAGTTTGCTTTACTGACTTTCATGATACAACAGTATTGCCACATGTGAATACATATCCTGTTTGAAAACGGGCCTTGTGGGGATCAGATAAAAATCCAGCATCAGCATAACCTTGGAGATTCAATTTTACCCCTCTCGAGTAAAATAAACTCATGTCACTTGTTCCTCGAAGATATCAGAAAACATGTTTAACACCATTCCAATGTCTTCGAGTTGGTGAAGAGTTGTATCTTGCAAGTAGGTTGACAGTAAAAACAATGTCAGGTCTTGTACAATTTGCAAGATACATAAGTGCACCAATTGCACTTAAATATGGTACCTCTGGACAAATTAGCTCTTCATCATTTTCATGAGGTCGAAATGGATCCTTATCCACTTCAAGTGATCTGACAATGGATGTGCCTTGTCCATATAAAATCTTTTTAATATTTCTTTCAATATAATTTGATTGATGGACAAGTACTCCACTTGAAAAATGTTCAATTTGCAAACCAAGACAAAGTCTTGTTTTTCCAAGTTCTTTCATCTCGAATTTCTTTTTCAAGTATTCGGATGTTCTAACGATGTCTTCGTGGTTTCCCACTATATTTAAATCATCAACATATACAGCAATAATCACAAATCTTGTTGATGATCTTTTAATGAAGACACATGGGCAAAGCGGATTATTTATATATCCTTCTTTCAGTAAATAATCACTAAGATGTTTGTACCACATTCGTCCGGATTGTTTCAATCCGTACAAATACCTTTATAATTTTATAGAATGCATGTTACGAGGTTTTGATTTTATTTATTCGGATATTTCAAATCCTTCAAGGATTTTCATATATATCTCACTATCTAGGGATCCGTACAGATATGCTGTAACGACATCCATTAAATGCATATCAAGCCCTTCAGAAACTGCAAGGGTTATCAAGAACCAAAATCTAATTGCATCTATAACAGGAGAATATGTTTCCTCATAATCGATGTCATGTCTTTGTGAGAAACCTTGAGCTACAAGTCTTACTTTGTACCTTGTAACTTCATTTTTTTCGTTTCTCTTTCGTACAAATACCCATTTATATCCAACAAGTTTTACGCCATCTGGCGTTTGAACAATCGGTCCAAAAACCTCTCGTTTCCTTAATGAGTTTAGCTCTGCTTGGATAGCCTCTTGCCATTTTTGCCAATCAGGTCTTTTTCGACATTCGTCCACTGATCGTGGTTCTGGATCATTATCATTTTCACATATTTCAAAGGACACATTGAAAACAAATATATCATCAGGAACAATTTTATTTCGGTCCCAAATCTTACCAGAGTTTAAATAACTTATTGAGATCTCATTATTTTCATCTTTTTCCTCTTTTTCTAGAGGCAATTGTTCCTCGTCAGAATCAACTTGTTCTGACAAATCCTTATCAAATGATTCTTGTGCTTTCTCAGGAGTATTTTGATTTGTATTTATTTTTACTTCCGTTTTCATCTTTCGAGGAATTGTTCTGACAAATCCTTATCAACTGATCTTAACTAATTTGAAATTGAAGCATTTTTTTTTTTTTTTTTATTAAGAAGAGATGATAATATCTAGTTACAAGCAACATAAACTTGAAAATGAAATCTCAATTACATCTTCATTGAGAACCAACGATAACTCGAGCATATGAAATCCCATCACATGTTGTATTGTAGAGAAAACAACCAATCTGCGACTTGGTTAGCTTCACGACATGAGTGTGGACAAATTCGAATAGACCAATTATGATTTAAGAGCTACCAGATAAAAACGACCAAGTCGCGGTGGTGGTTATTAGGTGTACCCAACCGATCAATAAGTAAAATGAATGTGATTTTAAAAGAGAATATATATCATGAGAGGCATTATATTCCACCCAAAAAAGTGAATCAATTATACACGTGAGGAATGAGGATGCAATATATATATATATAGATATAGTACATCAAATAAACCTTTTACTTCCAGTGTGATTTTATTATACCCTGAACGAAAGAGACATATTGACGATATATATCTCCTTACTGTCCCAAGATTTTGCAGAAAAGCTATACTTTTTTTTTTTTTTTTTTTTTTTTTATAGTGGACCTGGATCTTGTCTTTCAACAAGTAATGTGCTTCGTCCATGTCTTTATCGGAGATGCTTTGGCGCAGAAAAGCCATACTATTCAATTGATATATCAAAAAAGTTCATTCGAGATCAAGGCTGTGTTGTTGTATATCAAAAAGGAAATGTAAAAGTAACTCGCTTTGGACACCGACTTAATTGGATGTCGTGCACTTCGCTTTAAGATGCACACGCATATATCTCGACGTGTATTGCATGACATCCGATTGGATTGATGCCCAAAATAAGTTACTCTAGCAGTTCTCTATCAAAAAAAAGTTGATGGAATTTTTTTTTCTCTTTTTTTTTGTTTTTATTTTTGTTTCAGAAAGGTCATGATTTTGAGCAACCCAAAATAGTGCACCAGAAATTTGAATGTGTTTAACAGATGGAATGTGTGTATGAGTGAAGTTATTTATATTCGATAAGAAATTAATTAGATCAGAAGTACTTTATCTTTCCCATATAAATATTGTTTATGGATACATATTTCAGCCTTCTTTTTATTTATTTTTTATTTTTTTATTTTTTTAATCTAAAAGCGCGGGCCCTGTAAATCTCTTATATATTGATCTCAAATCTCAATCAAACAAATATTGTTGTCGAAATTTTTCCGCACTATATATATAGATAACCATATTAATAAGTGTCATGGAGTTAGACACTATTCCTAGAATAGTTATTTTCTGAGTTCTTGACTCATTTACCTTTCTTAAAGTTTTATCATGAAAAATTCACATCTAATTCATGAGTTGAATCTTTAGACAAATCCAAGGGAGTTGATCAGTCTTTTCAATTCTTTCTCGTTACTTAAGCCTCTCTATTATAAGTTTCTTTTCTTACAAAGTATTAACGTTGGTGTCAATTTCTTCTATCTCTATATATTATTTTTTTCTACCATTTCTTCGAATTCGTCTATTTGCTTACTAGATAACTAGGACTTTCCACACATAAGGATAGCCACAACTAATATAATCAATATTAGTCTTCTCTCTCAATCTTCATGAAATCTAGACAACTAGATAAACCCCAGTTCGAGCATTACTTTTATAGAGTTATAATTGTTGCATTTAATGTGTAAGAACTGATCAAGCTTTAAAGCTTAGGCTTTATGCTCGTAATGCGATCACAAAAGGGCGTGTATGTTCCTTTAACATTTTTATTTTGTTAATGATTCTTTTTCTTTTTAGTGATTTGTATTTCAATTGCAACAAAATAGTATTAATCTCGCTCATCCACTTACTTAATTTTAAAGTTGAGCGTAATGTACAATATGCGAGAATTATATAGTTTAAATTCAAATCAATGATTATCAATTCAATTGGCTGATATACTTTGAGTATGAGAATATTTTTTCTATATTTGATACCACATCAAGGATCGTTAATTTTGTTTTTGTAATTGAGGCATCTTTTAACTTTGCATTTATGGTCTAATTAATTATCTTTTATAGATGACACTAATCAAGTGGTAGCTCAATAATGTATATATATATATATATATAAGGAGGCTGTTTGTGAGAAGTTCTCAAAACGCGACACGTGAAATGTGAGAAGCTCTCACAACGTGACATGTGACATTATGATGTAATAATTGATATTTTATAAGAAAAAACAAAAAACACAAGCCATTGATATTTCTCGCACTTAAGTGAGGGGTAGGATGGTAAAATCTAATTTCTCAGTTTTTTTAATAATTTTCATTTTTTTTTATTTTTTCGTGGATTTTTTTTCGATTTTTTTTAAAGAGTTTCTATTTTCGATTTCGGCTTTTCTAATAATTTTCGTGTTTTTTTGCCTTTTTTGGAGAGTTTCTAATTGTAACACAAGTAGCACAAGTTTTTTTTTTTTTTTTTTTACGCATTACAACACAAATTCAATTAGTATTTATTGTAAAATATACAATTTTGTCTTTAGTGAGGTTATAATAAAAAAATGAAGCAATTGATGCTTAATTTTTTTATTTCTTAAAGTTACAGTTGAAACAAAAAATTCTCAAAACATAACAAATATTTGGGAAGGGAGAGAGAACATCATAATTAAGTTTTTTTTTTTCCGCTTTTTTCCTCATCAAAATGATTTTATTCAATATGTAGATACTTATTCTTACCCGTGCATGAAGCTCAAGATGCCGACTAGTTTGATATGTGGTAATTAATTACGCAAGAGATTCAAGTCTCATTTTTTTCTTATTAAAAAATGAAAAAATAATTCTAATTCTTAATCAATAAGACGCGATGGAAACTAGAAAATACCATTAGTTATATATTAATGGTTCTCGCTATTTATTTATTTTCAAGGATTAAGTTGAAGATTTAAATTAACGTAATAATACACCATGGATCATGCATGAAGCAAGGATAGACAATTTTGGTTGCACACATTTGTATCAACTTTAATGCATAAGAATCTTCTTCAATCTAAAATGTTTAATACATAAATGTTAGTATATTTGTTTTATTTATGTCATTTTTTTAATATTGACAAAATTATTTGAGCTAGTGAATCACAAACAAATGTTGTAGATATTCATTTTAAATATTTAGATATAAACTCATGTTAGAAGAAATGACTTCCCGTGAGCGTAGCGAGGGGGCTCCCACGTGCGAAGCACGTTTAGATGGAAGGGGATTGCGTGTTCAAGTCCTCGCGTCGACAATGAAACTATTTCTTGACGGTTGCTCCCGGTTAATGGGTTTGGTGGGACTGAATTGTCCTTATGGGATTAGTCATACTCGAAGGGTGCGGAAACCCATAGTCGTAAAAAAACCTAGTATATATATGGTTGAGTGCAATGGTCGGGTGTTGGCACCTCAAAGAGGGAAGTTGTAGGGCGTGTATTCAATTAGATGATTTGAAAGAATTTTAAGAGAATTTGGAGGATTTTGAATTCGAGGTGTATTTAATTTGGATTTCAAAAGATTTTAATGTACTTTTGAAAAGTCAAGTTGTATTTAATTATGATTTCGATGGATTTTAATAGATTTCTAAAAAGTCTAGGGGCGTAATCAATTTGACAAATTCATAATTTTTTTTTAAATGACGGATTTCCATAGATTTCATGGAATTTGATCCAAATCCATCCAAATCTCTTAGGAACGGGTGAGATTTGATTATGTGTATTTTTTGAATAAAAATCTACTGAAATCCATTAAAATCCACTAAAATCTTGATGTTGTTTAAAAATTGAATAAACCTTAAAAATCCATTAAAATCCATCGAAATCATAATTGAATACTCAATGACTTTTCAAATCATCCAATTGAATACACACGTGTATCTAATTTCTAAACTACATTACGTTTTACGTGGAATTTAATGAATTTTGGTGGATTTGTATTCAAAAAATACACATAACAAAATCTCACTCATACCCATAAGATTTGGATGAATTTGGTTCAAGTCATTCTAAATCCATCAAATTTCATGAAAATCCATGGAAATCCATCATTTAAAAAACCATGAATTTGTCAAATTGAATACACCCTCGTAGTTTTTTTTCTTATATAAAAAAACCGCTATATACGATTATTGAGCATTTTTTTTTGAGAAATGAGCATAATATTTTTATTCTGATTGTTTTTCACATATACGGTATTAAAAGAACTTGATTAGAGAGTAGAGAGAGATCATCGAATTGATAACTAAAAAGAAGTTACAATTGGGTAAATTAGTTGCACTTAAGGAGTAGCATTGGAGACGAAATAATACTCTCACATCAACTAGTTGAAAAGAAAGACATGCTTGTAAATTTGGAGCGGGAACTCCAACTTAGATAGAAAGTTTGGAGAATCACTCCCTCCTTAGCTTAAACCTACGAATCCAATTAGACGTATTCATGGGATAGGGTCGAAAAACTTTAGCCCAGACCCAACCCACCACATTTATGCTAGTCTATACATAGGCTCAAACTCGACCAATGTGAAAAATATAAAGCCCAAGCTCAGCCCATCAAGCCCATGTATAATTTTTTATATTAAAAATATAAAAAATTAGTTATTTATTAATTTCATAAATCTTTATTGACTTTTTCAACACTATTTCATATATCTACTATACTTAATAAACACTAATAATCAATATTTCAACCGTCACTTGAATTTATTTGTAACGACCCATTTTTCAAATGAACGGCCACGGGGGCCGATGCGGGCCCACAACCTGAACTACCAGCGCCAGCTGTGTCCCACATGCCATCTCATCCACCATAGTCGTTATTATCCTCAATAAACAACATGTTTAGATTGTTCATGGCCTCAAATCATCTGTCTCTAATATCATATTAATCTCAAATAAAACACAGCGGAAGTCTTTTATCCTGTCAATTCATCTACTAAGAAATTAAGTCATGCATTCAACTCTGATACCTAGTGTGGAAAACCCATATATCATATATACCTCAATGTATAAAAATATCAATAGTACAGAGTCCTAGTGTCTCAAAAAATCCCAAATCCCAAAATAAAACAAAATATGTATATACAAACGTACAAGCCTGATTATACATCTTTGTATTCAGGTAGCTTGCCCCAGTTCGTACTAGGATCTGCACTCAAGCCATCACGAGAAGACAGATGACGAGTCCAAAGTGAGTATTCCTAAGGAAAATAAGTGATCAATACTGAAATAAATACTGGAATTTAAAGAAAATTATTAAATAAACATGCAAAAATAAAAGACAGGCAACTGTGCTCATCGCATGCGTAAGTAATAGTGAAAACTTAAAGTGCGTGTTCCTAGCCCCTAGGGTCAGACTAGCGCTATACTTCGGACTCCCAGTAGACTACAGCCGGCGAGTAGCACTCAAGCAAGACCAATATCTGGATCCGCTAGGTGGTCAACGTGGAACCTACGACGCACCCACACGTGCCCGTCACTCTCTCGGGTAGCCCTATTCACCGAGATGGCACACGCGCTATGGCCTAGTGGACGTACACTCAAAAATGGCACGGAGGGAGAGCCTCAACGTCCGTCCATTAGAACCATACCAAGAATAGAGTATTGAAAGACAAAATGAATTCAAAAGCAAAAAGTAATACTGATCAAGAAATTTCAGTCGGGATACTACACACCTCACACCGCACTCCGTGTCCTGTCATTAACCCACCGGTCCGGCTCCACCTAGTCTCAGATATCCCAAATTACAGCCCGTACTGACCTAATTCCATATAGAGTTGATCTTTAGTCATTTGTATGTGAGTTAAGTCATTTCACACAAATTATGTCAAAACAGGGGTCTATTAGCGCGCTAGGTTTGGGCGTTAGCGCGCTAAATCCCAGACAATTATACGTTTGTTACCCAGAAGAACATTATCGCGCTAATTTTTTGGCCTAGCGCGCTAATTGTCATTAGCGCGTTAGATTCTGCAATTAGCGCGCTAATCGCGTTCTGGACAACAAAACTGCAGAAACTTTTCGGGTTTTCTTCCACCCCGCCAACCCAACAACGACCCACAACACCAACAACAACACTTCAAACCATTTTAAACTCATCATAACAACAGCCCTACAACTTCCAAATCATCACCAACATCCACAAAAGTATGATCAAAAGATAGAGAAATGTGCGATGTTTGTGATTCTCACCTTGGATTTGATGTTTTCACCCCTTCAAGCTCCACAAATCACCAAGAAAAATCATCAAAACCCTTGTTTTTTTCCTCTCAAGCTCGGATAAGATGATGAAGAGAGAGAAAAGGTGGTGGAAAAATGAGGCCACTTGACTTATATAGGTCAAAAATCATCTCCACTCACATGTGCATCACCGGACCATCCTAAGCACCTCATTTGTTGCTTTTCTAACCTCAAATGACTCCATTTGTGACTCAGCTAGGACATTCATCCTTGTTTTCACCTCAAAAAGTCCATTTTCGATTGTTTTGACCCCCGATTTCGCGTCCCGAACCGCGACATACGTGTACTACCATGTCCCTAACCACTAAATATACATTCCATATTAATTATTTAACCATTTTTTATACATTTTGTGTCTATTATTTTCCCTGGCCTAGTGTTAAGTCAGTTAAACTACCCGGTACCCGCGTCGACGCGCATATCGAGGCGACTACTTTACACACATTCTCGCACGTCAAATGAAATATAATAACACACATTGCGATGTCATTTACACTATTTTGATATAAACATTGCAAATTAGCAATTCAACACACAAAAATAACCATTTACCTAGCTTCAAGTGCGCACAAGCCTAATCAGGGTCTCACTTTGAAAGCGAAATAATTTGTCGACCACGTCTGCAAACATGTCATAAATAACAGCAAATTATATTCAGGCCGTTACATTATTATTCTACCCTTAATTAAGTCTTTAAACTGACACTTAAATGTACTTCCTACCCTTAATTAAAGGCATATTCGATCTTTCAACCATCGCTTGAATTTACTATTTTACCCTTGACTAAGTCGTTCAACATTCACTTAAATTTACTATTGTACCCTTAATTAAGGGTCTTACCGCTATTAAATTCAAATAGTTATAATTAGTAGTCAAAAAAGTCGGAATAAAAATGAAGTAGTATACTTTTTGGAATATAAAATAGATTATTACATTAGTTAAATTCTCGCGAGCGTATCGAGCGGATTTAAACGTGAGTAGCGCGCTCCTGAAACTAGTGTGTGTGTGTATATATATATATATATAGGTTGAGAGTTTGGGACTATTAGTCCCCCATTACCCTATATTAGCCCTCCATTTAATTTAATACATTTTTACACTAAAATGTCTTTAAGCAAAATTACATAATTAACTCCACTCTAAATCATGAACCCATTTTATTTTTCTCATCTACTTTCCACTCTCTGCACCCTTCCTCTACTTAACTTTTCACTATGTACACTCATTTCTAAATGAAACTTTAAACTCATCCCCTTACTCTTATCCCACTCACTACACTCACCTTATTTCTTCTACTTTTTTTTTGGCAAAGTTTGTTACATTGATGTTCCTATCACCCGTAAAAGGGTATAACGATCTATTACAACCAAAATAACAAATACTAAAAGACTCCGATGTCCGGAACAACATCCTCGTTAAGAGAGCAACAACCCCACGAATGGGGACAACAACCTCCTAAAAGGAGGGCAACGACCCTATAAAAGGGACAACCACCGCACACAAGTGAAGAAAGCCACCGGACATAGGCGGAGGAAAACCTAAACAAAATGATCTACATACACTAAACAACTAAAACAACGTAACACAGACACTTACACATAAAACCCTAACTAAGATGCTTACAACAAGATTAAAACATACAAAAAAGGATTAAAAAATAAAAGAGAGAACACCCAAAAAGGGAACCCAAGAACACATTATTTGGAGCGCCTTGATGTCTCCGGTTTCTCTTTCAAGATCTATACTATACTCTCTTCTGCAAAGACCCCCTCCAAACTCAAACAAATAGAGAAGAGAAGGTGAAACAAATCCAAGAGGTAACGCACAATACTAGATCTCGATCGTATGTTGTGATGAACCATTCCAACCGTGATGTTGTCTTCGTTGATGCACAAAATTGATGGAGTTTTTGCTTGATTGACACATTTGATGGAAATATATATCCCATTAACACACCCAAAGAAATATTTCCAAATCTAACACATTTCGTGCCATGTCACTGCCAGGTATGTTTTTTTTTTTTTTGGATTGAGGAAAACGTGACTTGTAGTCACGACTTGCTCCAGAAACAGGAGTGAAATTTTGTTTTTGTGTTGCATTTGAAGTTTTTTTTTGTCATGTACAGAGCATATCAGAAGTGAATTGTTTTTTTTTTTTTGTCACAGAATAGAGTGAGATGTCACATAATTCCCAGAGCGAAGGACTGAATGAGGATTGCTTATCTCACCAGCTAATTCATCCCTGGGACTCTATTTCCTACTCACAACCTCAGTCACTCCAAGTGCCACTCACGCCTATACAAAATATTCGACTTGCTGTTAAAGCATAATCATTAGTGGGCTTACATTGATATATGTACTTCACTTAGAACAGCAAATGTGAGCTCGTGACATGGGACAGGAAACAAAGAGATTAACTAAGCAACAAAGTATGCTTTCAATTTCAGTCCTCTATTTGTCCCTAATAGGTGTGATTTTGCTATGTTTGTATTTAAGCTGTTGGTCACAAGTGATGAAGTTGTTCAATAAATAGGAATCATGAATGGTTGACCTATTATTGTTGATCTAAAATGTGTGAACATGTCAAAGAAGTACTACAAAGCATTATATAAACCAAAAAACATTATATAAACCAAAAAACATGATATAAATGAAGAACTTGGAAATTGAAGTGGAAGAACTACAAAGCATTATATAAACCAAAAAACATGTCATGTGAAAGTAAAAGAAGTCCTAGTCTGACCCCAAATAATGACTTACAGTTCCACAACGTGTTCTCTTTACGACTCGCACATTACGATTTAAAGCTAATGGCACATTCGAATGTCCCACATCAGCAAGATTTTGAGCATCTTCTCGTTGAATATCATCGATATCACGCATTCCACCATCATGAGTACTTGTAGTCCCATAAAAATTCATCCTTACTGGACTTGCATTAAAATGACGCGAAGATGTAGGTGCCCTATCAAATGGAAAGGCTTCAGTAGCCTCGAATGCCATGTTGGGAGGAACTGATGGAGTATGTGGAGTATCAAACTCGTTGAGATGTACTGATGGAGTGTAAAGAGTCTCGAACTGGTTGAGAGGTGCGATGGAGTATACCTTGGAGTGTCATGCCTCGAACGTGTATCATAATGAGAAGATTGATGAAAAGCTTCAAATGATGTGGGCATATTATGCATGCGATAATCCGCATGTATCTTTATGATCAAAGTCGATGCGACTACATCTCTAATACGTGCAATAGACACATCATCACCCAATGTCAACTGATGAATTGATGTCATTCCATGTGCCTACATATTAAAAATTTATGAAGTTGTATGCGAAAGTAAAATCAAAACAACTATTTGAAAGACTTCATGACTAAAAAAAAATGAAATTGTACTTACCAATGCCTCAGCAATAGCTCCACGACGAGACATAAATCGTCGTGTAATGCGACGATACCATAGCATATACGGGTCGTAAAATTGCAATGGCTCATCCAATATGTCATCAGTTGCAATATTGGAAGCACGTTCGTTCCACAGGCAGACATAAGCACTATGTTCTGCACTTCAATCCTTATCCGTTTTCCCTCTCAAGTCAATCTTATGTAGCTCCATGCTTGTGCTATGTAAAGGTGGTATCCTTTGGTTCAAACCGAATTGTCGCATGACTCTATCAGGGTTATACATTTCGACAACACAGAAGAAAATCAAAGGTGCCATCGTTCGCCAAATAGCACGACCACTGCTACAATACGCAGGAAGGTCCCTTATAACCGTCTCGGGATACGGTTCCCAAATTACCTGAAGTTATAAAATACAACTTGAAATGAATAAAATTCGCATTTCACTATTGTTGAATTAGGTAATTGAAAAAATATTAAAGTATATTTCTTACTTCATCGGGTGCTTGCATGTCAATCATTTCTCGGTATTTTGTCAGCAAATGCATTGATGTACGTTCCCGTGGTCTCCAAGGCATGTCTCCACCTAAAGAAATGTGTGAAACAACACAAAGCATGAATGAATGTACATGTAGATTAATATACTCAAATTGAAATTATTATGTTTAAAAATAATAATTACCTATGACCATATGGAGGAGGTGGAAATAATTCTTCGTTCGGTATGATGTCGTTTCGAAGATGCCCTCTCATTATTGGTGCTAGAAAAGGCAACATATCCCATGCCCATAATTGCAATAGTATGACCGGACCTGCAATCTCTGATCCATCAACGTCGGCTGCAAGACATAATTGTCTATATAGGTGAGCCAGAGTTGCACTACCCCAACTCCTAAGCATCTTTCAAAGTCGCTTCATCATCTATTCGCAAAGGGACATAGTTGGCCGTTCCACTTCCAATGTACGCAGGATATCGATATGTCATGTTTAATATCTGTAACTCATTGTCTATCTCCAATGAATTACGAGATAAAACTCACAAGTTCATCGTACCCTAAACCCATCTTCGATCTGAGATGTCGAATAGGCGGTTTCGTGTACGAAATCCCTGATGGTCCATCAACCACGTCTCCATTCATATAGCACAACAACGTTACTCTTCGATCAACCATTATTGAATCTATATATGTAGAATATAATTGTTAATCAATAGAAGTGATGATAATTATAACACACACTTGGCACAAATATAAAAAGTTGGTCTTGAATAGTCCAAGCAATTGTACTAAAGGAGCATTCAACAATTGAAAGAAAGATATATAATTAGGCACCTTAGTATTTAAAAAAATTAGTCATTACTTCATATGTACTATATATGTAGAAGAAGGTGATGGTCAAGTGTTCTAATAATTGACCAATGTACGTAGGAGAAACCATATATTATATTTGTCATTTTCATGCAGAACATTCATTTACAATTTTACATACCTTAGTCATTACTTAAACCAAATACTTAATTGACTGAAACATCATTGTTATATTAGTTATACTTGCAATAGTACCGTTTGCCTTAAATCATTTCATTTAGTATTGAATTCGATCCATAATACGTATGACATTACAAGGCCAATTGAAAACATCTTAATACATGTTTTGCTCGACCATAAATGGACCTTATTTCTATACTAGCATGGTTCGACTACAAGGATTAAACTCTTTCACTCCAAGAGTGACAACAACTAAGCCGAGGCCGTATATTAGTAAAGGACGGCTACATGGATCATACTCTTTCACTCCCCAATGTACTTTCAAAATCGTTACCACCCGGGGTATCGATAACACATCCGCCTTATTCTCATATTAGTTCGAGTCAAACTACATCGATATCTAACTATGTTTGAAAAAAAAAACATGCTAAAAAAAAAGCCTTGCACATATATGTATAACTGTAATTATATTAAACAAGTTCTACTGCAAATTAAGTTTCCTAGAGCTTCTCCCCAATATTGTTCTCAATGCAATAGATTTCAATAAAGCAACAACATTCTCCCCAATATATCATTACTTTCGATATCTAACTATGTTTGGAAAAAAAAAGGTCAAGCTCAATAAATTTTTCAGTTATGATGTATATAAGTCATTATATATATCATATCATGCAGAGAATTGTTTATTATCATTGTTCATTAATTCACTATATTAATTTTTGAGACCCCAACGAAAATGCATTTTTTTGAACTAATTTATCAATGAACACAATTGAAAAACGATTTTTACCAATACAAACGAGACCGGTTGTGAATGCGAGTAGTGACAGCGGGAGGCAATGATAGACCAATGGGAGCGCGAGCAGCGCCGGCGGGAAGGCTGCTCTGAGCGCCGATAGTAGGCGATTCGCGCCGGTGGGACAAGACCACCAACGTAGCGAAAGCGAGCAGCAGACGCGCAAGCGGGAGGCGAATCGCGAACCGGTAGCGAGCGGCGGCGGCGAAGCGGCGGCTATGCGGCGGTTTGTAACGATGGCGGCACGTCCGAAAGCCACCAAGAGTCACCTAAAGGTTAGAATGAAGCGGACAGCGGCGCGCGAAAGCGCGGCGGCGGCACGTCCGGCGAGCACAATGAGTCACCTCAAGCTTCCAACGACCGGCGGGTTACGGACCACGGAGGGCGGACGACCGATCTTCAAGTCGCCGGACGGGATATGGAGCCGGAGTCGGTCGCCGGAGATAAGAAATGCGGCGGCGGATTTGAAGGAGATGGCTGCTTGGGGTGCTTGGAGTGCTTGGGGGGGTGGGGTTTGGGGTTTCCTGCTTGAAGCAAGAAACCAAGGTCACGGGTGTGACCTCGGGTCACATGGAAATCTTGACCCGAGGTCACGTTTTCCACCATGTGAGTTGCTCTCCCGCTTACCTAGCAGTGACGTGGCACCAAATGTGTTAGATTTGGAAATATTTCTTTGGGTGTGTTAATGTGATATATATTTCCATCAAATGTGCCAATCAAGCAAAAAATCCCAAAATTGATGCAGCGAAAGTCTTCCAAATTGATTGATGAATACACACAATCAATTCAGGGCCTTGAGAATTAAAACCCTAATTTTCTAAAAATAAATCAAATTCTTTCATTAATCTAATCAAATCAAATCAATTCTATAAGGCGTTACATAGCTCCATATATATAGGCATTTAGTTAAAAGAAAATAGTAATAAAAAATAGATTTCCTAATTGTACTGCTTACATTGACCGTCACACGCTATGTGTATGAAAACAGTAGATCATTCTTAAAAGAAAATAACTTCTAAATTCTACTTTATGTAATTTTAGAAACTATACTAATTTTATACTACCGTGATCACTAAAATACTAAAACTAAACTACCTAAATAAGATAAACATATAGAAGGAAAATGCTAGAATGACACCCCAAGTGACACCTTTATGATGTGGCGCGCGGTCCCTACGTAAAAATGAATGTGTGCAAAATAATTTGCACCGCAACTCTTGAATTGATGTGATAAATTGATGGGATAAAGGAAAATTAATGTCCCAACTTTCACGTCCTCACGACAATGTGACATTTGTTATTCTGATCTTCATTATTCTCCCATTGTTGGAAAAAATTCGTCCTTGAATTTTTGTTTTCTCACGAGACACTTGATATAGAACCACTTTATTTTCAAAAATAGGCTTGATTATATCAAACAGTGAAAATAAGATAAATTTTTCTCCTCTACTTACAAGACCTGTGATAATAATATTATCACAATAGTCTTGTAAAAATTCATCGAAGTTTTCACCATCCACAACTTCGTTCAACGAACAAAAATGTTTCGTTGCAAACCTTCCAACTATTTCTATGGAACACTTTTCGGCAACTGTATCACCAACCACATCTTCAAGCACCTGAGGATTTTTGTGGGTAACTACCTCGATGACAAAGTCGTCGTCTTCAAAGACTACTTTTTCCTCCGCGAAGTCATGCCCATCATCGTCGAACTTTGGTCCCTCGTCCAAGTTGTCGGAGTCCCCCTTGAAAGAAAATTGAATCTACTTCACCGTCATCGCAAAGAAAAAGAATCTCATCTTCTTTTTCGAATACAAATTCCTTTTTTTTTTTTTTTTTTTTTTTCGATACAAATTCCTCCTTGTTGGAATATTCCTCTTTTGGTTCTTCACCAAAAGCAAACTCCACCTTCAATTGCATGTTCATACGAACCGAATCAAGGCTCTGATACCAAACTGATGCAGTTGAAGTCTTCCAAATTGATTGACTAATCCACACATAATCAATTTAGGGGTTTTAATTCTCTAAAAAAAATCAAATTCTTTTATTAATTAAATCAAATCAATCTATAAGGCGTTACATAGGTCCATATATATAGGCATTTAGTTAAAAGAAAATAGTAATAAAAAATAGATTTCCTAATTGTACTTCTTGCATTGACCGTCACACACACACACTATATGTATGAAATAGTAGATCAGTCCTAAAAGAAAACAACTTCTAAATTCTACTTTATGTAATCTTAGAAACTATGCTAATTTTATACTGCCGTGATCACTAAAATACTAAAACTACACTACTTAAATAAGATAAACATAGAAAACTAATAATTTGCACCACGACTCTTGAATTGATGGGATAAAAGAAAATTAATGTCCCAACTCTCACATCCCACGACAATGTGACATATTTGTTATTCTGATCTTCATTAGAAATCTTGTTGGAGCATCAGCTTGGTAGATGAGCTTCGCTCATTAAACCCACTCTTTCCCCAAAAAACCATCTTCTCTACTGCGCATATCCTTTTCTACTTTTTAATCTCTACGCCCTCATCATCTTTTTGTTCATACACTCAACGACTCACCACCAAATACAATATCTTGATTATATTATTTGGTTGATATTTGATTCATATTCTTGAATAATTAGAACATTTATTTGTATCAAATCTTAGCTTTTAAGGATCAAAGAATCAATCTTAGAATGCAATATAAAATAAATTGAATTAACGTGGAGGAGAAGATGATGTGCAACGAGGGGTTGGATGTTGAATATCACAAATATCAAAAGAAGGCTTTCTTTGGGGAGTGAGTGGGGCAAATATAAGCTAGGGGTACATTGGGGAGTTCACTAACAATTAAGAAGGGTGCTTAGAACATGAACTAACTTCTTGAGGGCTACAAATAACATTAAATTAAATGAAGTGTTGATATAAGGTATATGAGTGATACTAGTCACTTCCTATATTTTATGCAAAAAAAAAATGTTGCAGCTCAAAATGGTAAACATTATAAAATGTATGCATCATGTCCTTGACCAAATCTCACGTAGAACTTTATTTATTTTAAAATACATAGTTCTCAAACTTAAATTCAGGTCGGGCTTGAGTTTTTTAAATTGGCCCAAGCCCGACCCACTTTAAAAGCAGCCCTAATCGAGCTCGGACCCGGGTCGGGCTTTTTTTGAAAATGACTACTCAATCTCGATTACTTATGCACGGGCATGGCAGGTCGGGCAGAGCCCCGAGCCAACGATCAAGTTTACATACAATTAGTCTCTCCCATACTTTCTAGATTTGGACGGGAACCTTACACATTCAAAACTTTACATGGTACGGGAGGCCATAATGATTTAACAACTCATGAAAGATCCAAGGTCCCAAGTCCACTAAAAATGCTGGATCAAAAAAAAGGGCTAGCAATACAAATGAATAAGTTAAAACGCAAGTTGAGGTTCACACAGTACAAGCTTAAGAGAGAAAAAAAAAAAAAAAAGGCCTCCGCATCTTAAAAGAATACAAGCTCAGGGTAATGACAATTAACTTGATATCTATTTGATGTAATCCTAGTTTAAATCGTCATTCAAATTATATATATAACTCAATATATATAATTTTTAAAGTAAACTCAGTATCCAATTCATAATTAAGAGTTTTTTTATTTGAATCAACATTCCATGTTCCTTGCTTGGATCTTCTGTGTGTTGCACCAATTCAAGGCTTCATGTTTCTTCAAATTCTTCATCATTTACGCTTGGTAAGACTTCAATTTGTTTTCACCATCTTCTCAAACTTGGAGCACCCAAAATTTGAACTTTATTTGGCATTGGTGGCTCAAAATTAATTTACGTACCACGAAACTTTTCCCAGATTTTATATATATGGCACACCTGCATTTACTCTATTGCAAGTCTTCAATTCACTCAAGTTTCCCTTACCATGTTCATACTTAAGGCAATCACAGATGCACATATAGTATTTAATTCCTCAGTGCATGTGCCTTTTTTTTTTTTTTTAGCCGAGGATAACCAAGCCACAGCCGCTAACACCAGACTGATGGTAGACCCAACTAATCTCTCAGGGTTAGGAGGGAACCCATATCACTAACCCAAAGATCGAAGGACAAATAGTGCAGTTGCTTCGAAACGAACCCAGCACTTTTGCCTTAGTCAGAGTGCATGTGCCTTTTAAGAGTCCTAACTCATTCATGAAACAAACAAAGTACAAATTTTCTGCCAAAAGAACAATGGATCAATCCACGTACATTTAAGAGGCCAAGCTGCCAAAGTATCTTTGTCGATATGGACGAGACATCATTTGCCAAAAGGCAAAGTTTATGAAGGTCTTCGACTCCCGCTAAAGTCCAAAAAAAAAACAGAAAAAGAAAAGGCGAAGCTCCTCCATGAACATAACACAAGTTTTATGTCTAAATTTTTTTTTGGCCACAATAGCTGCCAAAGTTCTCATTCATTTGTTTCCAACAATTACACAAACAAGAACTACTTCCCAAGGTCCCTCCATGGGACTGATTCAGACCCTAAGATCAGGATGAAAGTCGACTATCACTCGAAAATAGGTAAAAGCTGTAAAACAACGAGAATAGAGAAACTATAGGGAAAACTGCACTATGTTTTACTCTACATTTGATATACCGATGCGCGCGCAATGGTGTTTTGATCGACGACAGGAAATCTCAAGGACTACTACCATGTAACATGTTAAAAGAAATAATGAATGTTTGAATGCAAGAAAGGGAGGGATTATGAACAATCAAACACAACTGAAACATTAAAATGAGATACCCCTAAAGACTTAAAAGCATAATATAGATTATATACAAGATCTTGAGTAGAAGATAAAAGCAAACAGTGGATAAAGTAGAGCAAAGCATTCACAAAAGGATCTTTAACCTAATAAGATATTAGGAATGCAAGCTACAGTATCAATAACAGTGCTAGACGTAAAAATCTTTACCTAAATTATGCTTCCGCGTACCTTTCTCGACTGTTTTCCTCCATTTATTTAGCAACAATAAGTTCATCTAGAGTATCGGTTTCGCTAATGTCAATTGTATGAAAATCATCCTCGGCCGCAAAATTGTACCTCTCACCAATTGCTCGTAGCAGCTGATACACTTCGAACATTGTAGGCCTCTCCTTTGGTTCCAAAGTCACACAGTTACAGGCAATTTTCAGAAACTGAAAGAGCTCTTTATCAATGCCGTCACCAACCAAGTTCTTGTCAATGGCGTCGTGAAGAGAAGAGTTGGAAGAAAGATGGGCAATCCACTCCACCAAATTCCCCCTAAAACCTTCGGGAGGATTAGAAACTTGGGTTGGCTTCTCACCAGTGATCAACTCCAGAAGTACAGTCCCAAAGCTGAAAACATCGCCCTTTGGAGTGGCGACCAGCGTTCGTGTATACTCCGGAGCAACATACCCAAAGTCCCCAAACTCCCCATTGACAAAAGTACTCAAATGTGTATCGATAGGATTCATGAGCCTTGCAAGTCCAAAATCTGAGATTTGGGGCTCAAAATCCGCATCCAATAAGAAACATTTAGAGCTTATGTTTCTATGAATTATACGCGGTTTGCAGCTGTGGTGCATCCATGTGAGTCCTCTGGCCGCTCCTATGGCGATCTTGAGCCTCAAAGACCACTCCAAGATCTTGGTCTCGCCTTCTGCGACATGTAGTCGATCATAAAGATTCCCATTAGGCATATATTTGTAGACCAGAAGCCTTTCCCTCTTGGTAACACAAAATCCCAGAAGAGGAACCAAGTTTCGATGCCTCACGCTACCTAGAGTAGACATCTCGGAGGCAAATTGTTTCTCCGTTTGCTTGGAGTCTTGCAACCTTTTAATCATAAGATTTGAACCATCTGGAAGAACTGCTTTGTACATTGTCCCCGTTCTTCCGGATCCAATAATGTTTTCCTTGTTAAAGTTGTCGGTGGCTTTCATAAGATCACTCAATTTCATCTTTGAAATCGATTGCTCAAACATCGAAACCTGAAATCAAAGTACCCAACTTATTAGAAGTTAGACATACACAATATATATTAAGTTGAAAACAACAAAAAGGGAAGATTGAAAGAGTGTGTAAGATTAATCAACCGGTGCAAATTGAAAACCACCTATACATAATTGAGCTAACCTTGATGCCTTTCGCCCCTTTAATGCTCTTTGCCCATCTGTTTTCATCCGGGTCGCCTACTCTCTTCATCGCCACCACCTTACGCATAATGGAGAACAAAGCGACACCACCAAGTATGGTCACAAAGACCACACCACCAACAGCAGAACCAATGATAACTCCTGGATGAGCATTCGAAGGAGGACCTGTACAAGCATCCAAAGGCTTGCCACAGAGCCCTTGATTATTCGCATAACTATCAACTCCAAATGTTGCATTGCTAAATGATGGAATCGGCCCGGATAACATGTTGTTGGCAACGCTGAAATCCTTTAGCCGATTCAGCTGGCCAATTTGCAGAGGAATTTGACCGCTAAACCGGTTGTCATTCAGCTTGAGAGTGTTCAAATACGTTAAGTTTGACAAGCTCGTCGGAATCTCCCCGAAAACGAATTCGATGAGAGATCAAGCGTGGTTAAGAAGGGCACTCTTTTGGAGATATCGAGAGGGAGTTTCCCCGAAAACGCATTGTTTGAGAGATCTAAACCAGTCATGCTAGTACAATTCTCCAAACCGCGCGGAAATTGGCCCTTGAGACCCAAGGCTGATAACTTGATATTAAGCACCCTATTCTCATCTGGGTGCCAACAATCAATCCCAATGAACTTACAGATGAAACCCTCAGTTTTGTTGTTGAAATTCCATGAATTTCTCAAAAATTGGAAGGGTCATCAACTGATTGTTGGAAAGTTCTCAAGCAATATAGATCACCATCTGTGCTATAACACAATCTACTACTATCCAACAAGAACAAAATCAAGGGAAGAACAACAACAACAATAGAAACACCACATCCCTCACTCATGATGATCCAAGATTCACTAATTTCTTACACAAAACCCTAAAATTCAAACAACATCTACTCTTGAACCCATAAAATTGACAAAATACCCAGATGGAATCAATCAACAGATCAACAAAAAACCCAGAAAAATCTCTGGAACCCAATTCATCAAAACCCCTTAAAAACACAAACACCTAAATCAAATTCCCCAAAATTCTCTTCAAAATTGAACAATTCAGAGATACCCAGATGAGGAAATCATGAGATGATATAAAAAACACTGAGAACTCAAGAAGAAGAACAACTCACTTTAACACCCACTGAGGATTTCCGTGTGGAAGCACAGTTGAAGAACAGAGAACCCACAAAGAGCTCCTCTTTACCCAAAAAGGGGCGATCGAAATCAATATCTAAAACATCGACCATTGACCGCCCGAGAAGACTTAGGTGGGTTCTTAATTGCCCATGAAATCAAACCTACAAAAAATTCCAAGAGTGAATTGAAAGACCCCAAAAAAGCCAAACAGAGAAGGAAAAATTCCCAAAATTTACTAAGCTAAAAAGCAAGTCTTGCTTTGAATTTCTCACAGACTTACTGTAGATTGAAAGCGATGGCGGTTGTTCTTGATCAGGTCAAACACGAAACCCAGTTGTTCACACTTACGCCCACTACAGCTCTTAAGGGCCTAAAACAAAGCAAAACAGAGCAAAACAGAGTGAAACAGAGTACTCTGTTTTTTACTCTGTTTTTGGTGTGAGAGTTAAAAATGAAGAAATTGTGTGGTTTGAGGGGCCCCTAGAGAGTGCCCCACTTTGATGGGACGATTTGCTGAAGGAAAATAGTAAAATGACAATAACATTGTCCGACAACACAATACAGGTTGACTCACAAAGCTTTCCATGCGACTTCGACTCGTATGTTATATATCGAGATATGTGTACTTTCACATCTCGAGATGTGTATGGATGACTTTTATGAGCAAATGTATTGCAGTATTACATGTTGTTGTCAAACTAGTGCTTCTCTTTATTGAAAGGGGTTAGTGGAAATTTATGAAAGGAAAATACTAGAATGAAAACAAATGTCACATCGAAAGGCACATCAACTCACATGAGTCGTTCATGTGACCTTGACTTACGTGTTATGCATCGAGATTTATGACCTTGTTTGGTTCATTTTTGCTAAGTTACAGTGTAAGACCCTGTTTGGTTGGAGGCTTAGGTTAGCTAAGCCCAAGCTTAGCTATAAGATTGGTGTTTGATTGGAGTACTAGTTAAGACTTGGTCTTACCAAACCCCTACATTCATGCTTATCTAATGACAGGGGGACCCTGTCATTAGATAAGCCCAACCTAAACAAACACAAAATACTTTTTTACCCTCGTATTCAACATCATCTTCTTCATCTCGTAGCATATATATATATATATATATATATATATATATATATATATATATATATATATATATATATATATTCAATTTGCTCTCCCCATCGTCACCGTCTTTGGCGTCGCCGCGACACCGCACACCTCCGCCTTCGCCGCCATCGCCGCTCTTCATACCTCAATGCCAAACAACTCGGACATCGTTTGAAGAGAGCAAAGGCGCAAACGAAGAATTGGAGGACAAAGGCGCGAACGAGGAATTTGGATTGTTGAGCATGTTGTGAAGCTAGAATGGAGTGTAGGATCCGGAGAGTTCCTTGGTCGAATATGAAGAAATTGAAGCAAAAAAGTGAAAATTGAAGGAAAGTATATGCGAGAGGAGAATAGGAGAGGAGACGAGGCGAGTGTAGGTTCGGAGAGGAGAGGAGGCCCTTAGGTAAGCAAGTTTGGCATGAACTCTCACGTTGATTTCATCTTCATCTTCATCACCGAGCTTTCTTTGTGTTTTTGGGGAGGGGTAAAACAGTCAAATAGTGGTTTTTACCTAACACAATCGTTGTAGGAGGCAAACGAAATATTAGCTTATATGTTACCATGTTTACATAAGCCGGTGAGGAAGACTTAGGTAGTGCTTCCACCAAACAGGCCATAATTTGAGAGTTATCTCATTTGAGTTAACTCGTTGGAGTTAATATTTTTATATTTAGTTCAACTTTAAACTTGTAGGGAAGTCTCAAATTTTTGAACAATAAAAAATATGAATCGACATAAATAGCCTTCAAATAAGAGAGAGATTGGTAATAAATGAGTCATTAATTAAGGGTAATTGTGTCAACAACTCCTAAAAGATAACTCCCTAAGGGGGTGGTGGAGAGATATCTCACACTTTAAGGTGTAAGTTGAGAGATAACTTGCAGGCAAATTGGGTAACCAAACAAGATTATTTCTCAACTCCTTGTAAGTCATCTCAAACTAAACAAGGCCTATATTATGAAAAAAAAAAAAAAAACAAGGCCTATATACATATACTGCTTATAGATTTAATGTGACTTTTAGTGTGACGTGTTTGATGTAACTCTATTATTTTTTTAATTTTTATTTTTGGTACATCGATGTCATTCTAGCATTTGTCTTCCTGGAATTTATGAGTAGCTTTGTTAGGTGGGTCACTGTGTATATGATGTGGAAATAATTGTTTCATGAGCTTCACGGTTTGGGAGGACAAAAGGGTTGTGAGGATTTATTGCTTTGATAAAATATCATTCCATCTGTATCTTTAATTTCCGCATCTGCCAATGTGATCCTTGTAAATGTTGTTCCTTGTTTCAAAGCTTCATTCGCATTTGTTGGCACCGTCCTTGGTAGCGCAAGGCAGCTTGCATGTGGCCTCCCTTATTTATATAAAAATTAATAAAAGAAAAAATATTTAGGCTAGCCCACTTTTAAAAGTTATGCATAAGTTGTCATTGCTTTGGTATAGGGGAAGTTGAAATCCTGTCTCCACCCTTAATTGAGACTAGGATGTTGTCGTACGATGATGCGAATTAAAGGTAAGCAACATCAAAGCTTTTGGAGGGGCGCTATGTACATCCCAATTATTTATGAGGGCGCCCCAAAAGTGTACCAATTTACATGCATTTTGAGGTGTCATCATAAACAATTGAGGTGCACATAGCGGTGCTCAGCTTTTGGAATGATTCTCGGCTTGCAAGGCTTTAGTGAATTGAAACACCAAATATGATGTAAAAAATCACAAAAATGTTGGCATTTTTTTTTTAAAGATTTGTTAGTTTATTTTTTTATAAGATTATAATAAGATGGCAAAACAAGACCAAAGTTGGTTCTAGTAGTTTGGTGCTTACTTTAAGTAGAAGTCTTGAACAAGCTTTTATGAAAAGAGTTGTTTTTACTGCGAGAAGGGCCTAATTGGCTTCCAAATTAGGCAGTGTAAACCAAAAAATCAATAGAACATGTCTAGGTATTACTCGGTAAAAAACAAAGTCGTGAGAGGTCCCAAGTTGGACTTAGGTTCGATATCTCGAGGCAAATGGGACCTTGAATTTTTCAAAAGTGAACTAATTTGGGCTTTTATTTTTTTTTGTCAAATAGGGGCATTATTTTGTCAAGTTTTTATTTGAAGGAAAATGATATTTTAACATACCTTTGTTACAACCATTTGCTACACACCTAACGTGGCGGTGTTGTCGGGCCATGGGAACCACCAAAAGTAGATGGAACGTAACGTGACGAAATTTTAGGTCTCCGTTACGTTCGATCTTTTTGCCGGTGAAAGCGACGAGTGGGCCCCACCTCGCGTCACGCGTGTTAGTCGTCTCGTCACATTGGATTTCGTTGCGTACGAAAAAGAAAGCAAGAGGTTTCGGCTTCACCTCTTCTCTCTCGTTCATCTCTTCTTGCAATCTCTGCAATTTTTTCTTCAAATTTTAATCTTTACAATTTAAGCTACATATATGGTTACCAACAACCCAAAAGTGGAAGGCGGAAGGTACTGCAGTTGCAGAAGACATGACCATTATGATGCTTCTTGTCCTAATGACTGACCATGCAAAAAATGTTCAAAGGGTTTGGTTGTGTTGAGGCGAGTAAAAAAAAAGGGCTGAATAAGGGAAGATTATTCTTTGGGTGTAGCAATCGAAGTTGCGATTTTTTTGTGTTTCCTGAGCCTCATGGTTCACCACTTCATAGCACTCCGAGTGTTCAACAGAATAGTGATAGGATCAGTTATAGTTTGAGTTTAAGACTTAGTTTGGCTTAAATAGAGTCTCGAGCCTCTAAGATGGTCGTTCTGTTAGACTAGGCACTCACCATTGCTGCAGATAAGGAAAATGGGTCGGTTATAGTGAAGTACGAGTTAACCATTAAGTTCGATCGTTAAAGGAGTTTAAATGTCGATTTAGGTTTTTAGGGATGTATTTAGGGTTTAGGTCGGGGACGATTAGGGTTTGTTAATTATTTTGTCCTTTGGACTAATCGGGATTAGAGTTTGTTTGAAACGAAAATCATGATTTGGGTTTGTTAATGATATTTTGGTATGTTTTAATCATGATTATGGTTAATTTTTTAATCATGTTTGTAACGACCCAAATTAATTAAACTAGGATTAGCATTAATCTCGGGGTTTAACGGTCATAATTCGAGCGTTACGCAGACAACTCGGTTGGCTCGGACACAAGAAACGAGGAAATATGTTATTTATGGAATGGTGGTTGTGTATATGTGGTGTTTAAAATATTATTATATTGCACCGCATTTGTGTATGTTGAATAACAATATAGTGCGAGGGTGTGTGACGTGTAGTTGCTTCGAAGTGCGTGTCAACACGGGTGTCGGGTAGGCGAACTATGAGTATGATAGGAAACTAGACTAATCCATGTCAAGATGAATAGTAAATAAATTAAATGGGTAATGTGACCATAGGCTAAGTTAATTCAAATTAAAATAATAGGCTATGACGTGCCTTGAAATGCATGCCGAGACGCGGGCCTTGAGTGTCGGGTAGTCGAGGGTTAGTGGGACCACAAGTTGATAATCTTTGGTGACTAAAAACATTAACAATAGGTATTATGTAGGCCTAAGCTAAGGTGAATAAATTAAGTAAATCAAGGCCTATAGTTTAGTTAAATTAATTGGGAACTATAGGATTTGTCTGGAGATGTGCACGGAGACATCTATGAACTATATTAGTAGAAAATTAGTGTCACATGAGGAGAGTAAGTGGGAGTGAGTGGGCTAAGTGGCTGAAGGTGGACCATTAGATAATCATCGGGATACGTAAACGCATGAGGATGAAAGGGCTATGAATTTATCTCCAAGTGATATATATGACAAGTTTGATCAACACACGCAAATGAACCAAATCAAATACACTTACTAGGGAAGAAGAAAGAGGTACTGGACGACTACCTCTGAGATAGTAGAGCTTTGCTCGTGTGTGACTACAATATGTATTTATTTTACTTTTGTTGGGTTTTAGGAAGTAGAAAAGCGATTACATGTATATGAATCTTTTGTTTATCTCGCCTTGATATATACATGGTATCTTTTCTTTGGTTTTTTCACTACTTAGGATTGTTAAATACTGCATAACTTACTTGATTTAAAGATTTCTCTTTGTAAAATTGTAATATAAGCTGGATAAATTGATTAATCGACTAATGGAATCGTTAATATTTGTATAGAATTTAATTAGCTAAGTTAGGGTTAAATGGGAAAGCGTAAGTAGTCAGATAGGTCGCGGGATGTTAAGGATAAGCGAGCCATGACGTGGCAAGGCTTGGTGACGTGGGATGCCACGTGGCGGATAGCAAAGCGGCCTGGAATTTGGGGCCGCTATATTATGGTATCAGAGCAAGGTTTCGAGGAAGCCTCGGGAGAAATCTAGTGAAAGAGAATAAAACTTAAACAAACAAACATTATATGTGGAAACCCGATGATCCTAGCTTAGAACCTTAGTTGGGAAGCAAACTTGAGATGGGTAGTGATAGGTTTATATACGTGTTATATTTTGTTATATATATATATATATATATATATATATATATATCAATATTGATCCGGAGCATATATATCGATGCGAGATCATGGACATACGATCTAGTACGCCTCGTGAGGCGGACGGACTAGCAATGCGAGATAGGGATTTCCTTGTTACGGTGAGTGTAGAGGATCGACTTTCGGCTCATGAGAGGCGCTACTACATTAGGATTTGTTTTGGCCCGAGAGGCGAAGATGTTAAGGAGTTCGTGAAGTCTCTACGGGCTTTTTCTAGGGAGGCGGTGACCTTGAGGCGGTATTGGGAAGTGAATAGTGTCCCATTAGAGGTTCCATGGCGATGAGGAACGATGAGAGCGTCCGAGCACGATTATCCGGAGCATGTTTGAGAGGCCACGTAGCGATCAGTGGACCACATATGCGATACTCATCCAGAGCCGACGACGTGGGTTGAGTTTAGAGAATTGTTCTACGACCCGTATATACCCCGTGGAGGTGAGGTTGAGAATGAGGAAGAGTTTCGACCCCGAGACGGGAAGCGGGCGTTGATATATTATATGGAGCGATTTTAGTATCTACTCCAGTTCGCGGTGGATGTGGCTAGGACTGAGCGATTACAGATATACTATTTCACACGAGGGGTTGTTGATCAGAATTGCTGAGGAAGTGGTGTCATCTGGAGCTCGCACTTTGCAGAAGATATTTGATCGAGCTTTGGCAAACGAGACCTTCTTGATGCAGATAGATGGTAGGCGTATTATCGGATCGAGGTATAGGAAATTTGGACGGAGGAAGAAACATAAAGATCGGGATGACAGAGAGGATAAACAGTATGAGGGTAACTATAAGGATGATGATCGGACAGCTAGATCTTATGTTGCACCCGCATTACCAGCGCCGCCGCTGAGACATGTACATGACCAAGGAGGCAGGGACGGGAGATCGCAAAGTCAGGGCCGAAGATCAAGATACGGTTATTTGACTGCATTTTGGCAGTGTGGGCAATAGGGGCACATAAAAAAAGATTGTCCCAAAAGATCAGTGACTCCATAAGTAGTGACATCAGTGCAGACTCGAGAGCGGTGCGGTGGTGGTGACCGAGCGAAGCGAGGAGATGTCCCAAAGAAACGAGTTCGGGGTATGTGAATTTAAATCTTTTAATAATTACAGCTTAAGTGCATGTATGCATAGTAGGTTATTGTATTATGACATGTGATTGTCATAGGTCGTAGCATGGCATGAAATTGTCATGGTGTGTAAGAATAGGTCATAGCATACCATGAGATTGTCAAGGTGGCATGACATGGGATTATCATGGTGAACTAAGGTAGGTTATAACATGGCATGCGATTGTCATGGTATATGATGGTTGGTTAGGACTATTATGTTAGGATACATGATAGGAGAGGTTTACAATTATTGGAGTTGGGTAACAGGGTTAAGGAAACTTGAACACGGAATTCGAACTGAGAATATGTTGCGAGGATGTTGGAAAGAGAGTTGCGATGGCCCCAATTTCTGACAAATTGGGCCCCGCCCGGCTTAAGTCCACGTGGACCCCCGAGCCAGTCTCGCAAGGTCAACGCATACCTAGTCAGCCTTCCAATCCTTCATTATACGTAAATTCACAATTTTAAGTTGAGTTATAAGTATTTGTCAAGTTTTATAATTTAGCGAAAGCAATTTAGGCATTAAATAACTCAACAATAATGTAAAAAGTTGGACAACCTAATTGTGGAACCCTGCATAACTATATCATCATCGGATGAGAGTAAATAAATATATAAAAGATTCACCTAGCTATGGAGCCTTCCCCTTGCTGGACCAGTAGATCTGCACTCAGTCAAACCCAAAAATGACGAGCCCAGGTAAGTAACGCCAGTATGACATATATACAACATTGAAATAACTAAAGCAGTCGAATTCATGCAAATAGAAAGAAAGGAACATGGAACGCATGAATATAAACAAAGCAATCGATAAGTGAGGGTCCGGAATACAAAAACAAACCAAATAACAAGGAGTCCCGACCAAAAGGTCGTTGAGTCGCGGCTAAAGCCCAGCAAACTCAAGTTCAGGACGAGACACCTACCTTCCAGCCCTAACCCTTGTGACTATGAGATATCCACAGACTAGGATAAGTGCCCCTAACGTACACTCGATTGGAAGATATCGACGGCGTCCGGATAAGAGCTCATATCACGGATAAACAATATCATGACTCCTTGCCAATGGAGTAACGCATGCATATAAAAAGGCGTAAACAAATCAATCGATAAGTGAGGCCAAATAGCAAGGAGTCCGGCGAAAAGGTCGTTGAGTCGTGATACAAGCCCTAGCATACTCGGGTTCGGGACGAGACACCTACCTCCCCACTAAACCTTGCGACTATGAGATATCACTGAGACCCGGATAAGTGCCCCCAACGTACACTCAATTGGGAGATATCGACGGCGTCGAGATAAGAGCTCATATCACGGATAAACGATGATCATGACTCACTTACCAATGGACTCACTCAATCAATAGCACTTTCAAGGATATATATCAAAGCAATAAACAACAATATCAAAGCAATGACATTACTGTACAATTTCCTAACTGGTTTACTTACCTCGAGAACGTCTCGTTCGCGCCTTGATATGCGCACCCGACACCCGACTATATCTTCTAAGTCCCTGGTGTCCATTTATACCTTTTAGGGCTAAGTTACTACGTCATTCAAATCACAACCAAAATACTTAACATAAACCCCACCATGGCCTTCAATGGAGGTCTCAACTCCAAAATCCATTAGAATCCATCGCGTCGTCGAGCCGTGTAAGTCACGACGCCTTTTCCACCATTGTTGTCTTGTCGGGGATCGATCTACCAGGCAACGCGTCGTTGCCCCACGCCGGTCACCGCGCCGCTGCCACTGCCGTCGCCGCTGCTGCGTCACCGCCGCCGCAGTCGCTGTCGCGCCGCAGCCGCCGCAACTTGCCGGCGTCGCTGCCGCGCCGCTGTCGTCATCGCCACCGCTGCCACCGCCACTGGTGAGACACCATTTCTCTCGCCGACGTCCTCCGTGACAGCCGCGCCACCTCCTGGCACTGGAATCGCAGTCCGCGGCCTCCGCGTCGCCCGCCGCCAGCATCCCGCTGCTGATCCGCCGCTGCTGCTGGGCGTCCGCGCCGTCGCGTCATCCGCCGTCGCGAGCCGCCTTCCGCGGCCTCCAGTCTCGCTGGAGCCGCTGCCCTTGCTGGAGCTTTGCCGTCTCTCTCTCCGATCTCTCTCCCTCTCTCTTCTTCGATCTCTCTCTCTCGGTGTCTCTCTTTCTCTCTCTTTCTTTCTCTTAGCCGATCACTTTTTTTCTCTCTCTCTCTCTTTGTTTCTTCCTCAATAAGAAAACAAATGTGTCCTCGAGATTCGTGCGGAGCGGAACTCGAGGCACATCGAAAACATATTTATTCAATGCTTTCCTTAACCATTGGGCGCGCGCATCTCGAAGCACCACAAATATTCACACTACTACCCGCCTCATTTCACAATCTCGACACACGCGCCACACGCATCACGAGGCGCATCCAATGTATATTGTTTTAATGTGACAACATTAAAACCACTATAGCCACTATAGCCTCATTAAGTCGCTACCCCAGTCCCACGTCGGCACGCGACTCGAGGCGCGTCTCCGTTCGTGTTTCGGCTCAACAAATCCCTCGCGTATACCAACTCGTAAAACAGCTCAACAATGAGCATTATAATCTCAAATTGGATATTCGGACATACGTATTCCGACGAGTGGATCCCACATACGACCCTGACCTAACACGTGACACAAGTCAAATTTTCGGGCCATTACAGTCTTCCCAACGAATTAGAATTTCGTCCTCGAAATCGACGCAATTCTCAAAGGAAGATAGTGTGTTATGAATGAAGACCCAAGGCCATACTCGCCCAAGGCCATACCTCCATCTTACTCTGTAGAGCTGGGCTCCTCCGAGACAAGCTGGGCTTCTCCATGACGAGTTGGGCTCATCCGAGATCTCTAAGCAAAGAACACACCATCTGTCTCCTCCCATCAATATATGCAGGGCAACATCCTCGCAACATATAATGGAATACAAATGAACATATTAGTACCATGATCCACCGTCGCTAACATACTCATATCCGCAGTATGTCCTCGAGAACGTAAATCAATCTCTCTGACTGTCCGTCAGTCTCTCTGAACTAGTGGTTCTCAACCCAACTCATACCCTTTATCCGATTACGATGGGTAGTAGTCGGACCTTACGCGGCAACAACATGACTCTGCTCCTGGCTCTGCTGTGCACACTCGCTTCTGCGAATACGTCTTGGTGAAGTGACCTGTCTGTCCACACTCCCAAACAAGTACGTTGAAATCCTTATCCCGATGGAACATGTTGTCCCTGTCCCTGTACTTATGCCAGACTAGACCTCTGTCCCTGTCTCTCGCACACTTGGAACTCGGACCCTGTCTTTGCCTCTGCCACGACTCTCGCCATCGCCCCTACGATGGTACTTATGTTGAGGATCTAATCAGATCTTGGTCGCTATCATCTCAGGACCTCGCACCGATCGTGACGATGCCAATGATGTGACTGGTACTCTGATGCGTGTGCTCCCAAGCTCTCACTAGTCATAGCCTTCTCATAGGCCTCCTGTACTGTGCACGGAGCCGTCGTCACCCAACAAAACCAATAAATTCCAGGAAACCGTGGATGACGTTGTAAGCTTGGTCAGTGTCCGTGTCGGCCGCACCCCCCGGCATACTTCATCACGCGTATATACTGATCCATGTACTGCAATTGACTCACCGGTCCTCTGTCGAATGATCTGGAACTCATTCCATTTCAGGTTACGGTCTGTTCCCCATCGACACCTCCGTAGTACGCCACCAGACATCGACCTCGCTGACTAGTGGAGATGGTGAAATACTCGGCCCGTACATCATGTATCTTCACGTGACTATCTATCTGTCGCCTCGAGGTTAGTCTTCCGTGAAACTTCTCCAGGATAATGCCTCTAAAACTCGCGAGCCTGCTCGCCTCAGCTCGTAGCCCTAACACCGTATCGGCCCGGCGTGCTCGGCATATCCGCACGTAGTGTCTCGGATGTAGGAAGTACGAGTTCAACTCGAACCTATGCCTCCTCGACCATGTAGCCCCTGCTGAATCGGAGATGTTTGGGCGGGTTGTGAACTTTAAAAATACACCCAGCCTAAATAACTAGCGCTGTTGACGTAAACGACGACGGTGTAACTTTGTGCCCTTAACAATCGAAGAATCTCCGCGATTCTTTGGTCGTGCGATACTATTCTGACTGACAGAGGATGCAGCTCCTCAACACTCGTAAACCGCGAACCTGCAGCCGCACGATCATTCCTAGACCCGGTCCGAAACGTCGTCGCATTTTCCATAGCCACGAATCCTCGAATCAGTGTATAATTACCGAAATCGTATATATATTACAAAACTACAAATATACCATATTGGATACATTTTTATTTTTCCCCAACTCTCCTCATTTCCCAACGAAGACTTAAGTCAAGATCATAGGGTTCCACTCTAAGTTCAGGATTCCTAACTTCCGCTGGTTTATGTCTTATGCCGGTTGTGGGTTAATCGAGAGCTAGCTGTAAAACCTTATTCTCTGATACCAACTGTGACGACCCCAATTTCTCACAAATTGGGCCCCGCTCGACCTAAGCCAAAGTGGACCCCCGAGCCAGTCTCGCAAGGTCAACGCAGACCTAGCCAGCCTTCCAATCCTTCATTATACGTAAATTCACAATTTTAAGTTGAGTTATAAGTATTTGCAAGTTTTACAATTTAGCGGAAGCAATTTATACATTAAATAACTCAATAATAATGTAAAAAGTTGGACAACCTAATTGTGGAACCCTGCATAACTATATCATCATCATATGAGAATAAATAGATATACAAAAGATTCACTTAGCTATAGAGCCTTCCCCTTGCTGGACCGTAGATCTACACTCAGTCAAACCCAAAAATGACGATCCCATGTAAGTAACGCCAGTAAGACATATATACAGCATTGAAATAACTAAAGCAGTCGAATTCATGCAAATAGAAAGAAAGGAACAGGTAACACATAAATATAAACAAAGCAATCGATAAGTGAGGGCCCGGAATATAAAAACAAACCAAATAAAAAGGAGTCCCGACCAAAAGGTCGTTCAGTCGCTGTTAAAGCCCAGCAAACTCGGGTTCAGGACGAGACACTGCCTCCACCACTAAACCTTGCGACTATGAGATATCCACGAGACCGGATAAGTGCCCCAAACGTACACTCAATTGGGAGATATCGACGGCGTCCAGATAAGAGCTCATATCACAGATAAACAGTACAATGACTCACTTGCCAATGGAGTAACACATGCATATAAAAGACTATAAACAAATCAATCGATAAGTGAGGCCAAATAGCAAGGAGTCCCGACCAAAAGGTCGTTGAGTCGAGGTACAAGCCCAGCAGACTCGGGTTCAGGACGAGACACCTGCCTCTCAGCCCTAACCCTTGCTACAATGAGATAACCACAGACCCAGATAAGTGCCCCCAACGTACACTCAATTGGGAGATATCGATGGCGTCAAAATAAGAGCTCATATCACAGATAAACAGTACCATGACCCACTTGCCAATGGACCCACTCAACCAATAACACTTTCAAGGATATATATCAAAGCAATGAACAACAATATTAAAGCAATGACATTATTGTACAATTTTCTAACTGGTTTACTTACCTCGAGAACGTCTCGCTCACGCCTCGATATGCGCACCAACTGTCCCAATTTCCCACAAATTGGGCCCCGCCCGCCTAAGCCCACGTGGACCCCCGAGACAGTCTCGCAAGGTCAACTTGAGACCTAGTCAGCCTTCTAATCCTTCATTATACGTAAATTCACAATTTAAGTTGAGTTATAAGTATTTGTCAAATATTACAATTTAGCGGAAGCAATTTATGCATTAAATAACTCAACAATAATGTAAAAAGTTGGACAACCTAATTGTGGAACCATGCATAACTATATCATCATCAGATGAGAGTAAATAGATATACAAAAGATTCACCTAGCTATAGAGCCTTCCCCTTGCGGGACCGTAGATCTGCACTCAGTCAAACCTAAAAATGACGAGCCCAGGTAAGTAACGTCAGTAGGACATATATACAACATTGAAATAACTAAAGCAATCGAATTCATGCAAATAGAAAGAAAGAAACAGGAACGCATGAATATAAACAAAGCAATCGATAAGTGAGGGTCAGGAATACAAAACAAACCAAATAACTAGGAGTCCCGACCAAAAGGTCGTTGAGTCACTGCTAAAGCCCAACAAACTCGGATTCACGACGAGACACCTGCCTCCAAGCCCTAACCCTTGCGACTATGAGATATCCACGGACCCGGATAAGTGCCCCCAACGTACACTCAATTGGGAGATATCGACGACGTCCAAATAAGAGCTCATATCACAGATAAACAGTACCATGACTCACTTGCCAATGGAGTAACGCATGCATATAAAAGACTGTAAACAAATCAATCGATAAGTGAGGCCAAATAGCAAGGAGTCCCGACAAAAAGGTCGTTGAGTCGCAGCACAAGCCCAGCAGACTCGGGTTCAGGACGAGACACTGCCGCTCGCCCCCAACCTCTTGTGACTATGAGATATCCATGGACCGGATAAGTGCCCCCAACGTACACTCAATTGGGAGATATCAACGGCGTTAAGATAAGAGCTCATATCACAGATAAACAACACCATGACTCACTTGCCAATGGACCCACTTAGTCAATAACACTTTCAAGGATATATATATATCAAAGCAATGAACAACAATATCAAAGCAATGACATTCCTGTTCAATTTCCTAACTGGTTTACTTACCTCGAGAACGTCTCGCTCGTGGCTCGATATGCGCACCAACTGTGTCGGCCCCAATTTCCCACGAATTGGGCCCCGCTCGGCCTAAGCCCACGTGGACCCCCGAGCCTGTCTCGCAAGGTCAATGCAGACCTAGTCAGCCTTCTAATCCTTCATTATACGTAAATTCACAATTTTAAGTTGAGTTATAAGTATTTGTCAAGTTTTACAATTTAGCGGAAGCAATTTATGTATTAAATAATTCAATAATAATGTAAGAAGCTGGACAACCTAATTGTGGAACCCTGCATAACTATATCATCATCAGATGAGAGTAAATAGATATACAAAAGATTCACCTAGCTATGGAGCATAGATCCGCACTCAGTCAAACCTAAAAATGACGAGCCCAGGTAAGTAACGCCAGGAGGACATATATGCAAACATTGAAATACTTAAAAAGCGATTCGAATTCATGCAAATAGAAAGAAAGGAACAGGGAACGCATGAATATAAACAAAGCAATCGATAAGTGAGGATCGGAATACAAAACAAACCAAATAACAAGGAGTCCCGACCAAAAGGTCGTTGAGTCGCGGCTAAAGCCCAGCAAACTCGGGTTCAGGACGAGACACCTACCTCCCAGCCCTAAACCTTGCGACTATGAGATATCCACGGACCCGGATAAGTGCCCCCAACGTACACTCAATTTGGAGATATCGACGACGTCCGAGATAATATCTCATATCATAGATAAACAAGTACCATGACTCACTTGCCAATGGAGTAACGCATGCATATAAAAGCGTAAACAAATCAATCGATAAGTGAGGCCAAATAGCAAGGAGTCCGGACTCAAAAGGTCGTTGAGTCGCAGTACAAGCCCAACAGACTCGGGTTCAGGACGAGACACCTGCCGCCCCGCCCTAACCCTTGCGACTATGAGATATCCACAGACCCGGATAAGTGCCCCCAACATACACTCAATTGGGAGATATCGACGGCGTCAAGATAAGAGCTCATATCACAGATAAACAGTACCATGACTCACTTGCCAATGGACCCACTCAGTCAATAGCACTTTCAAGGATATATATCAAAGCAATGAACAACAATATCAAAGCAATGACATTCCTGTTCAATTTCCTAACTGGTTTACTTACCTCGAGAACGTCTCGCTCACGCATCGATATGCGCACCAACTGTGACGGCTCTAATTTTTGACAAATTGGGCCCCGCTCGGCCTAAGCCCACGTGGACCCCCGAGCCAGTCACGCAAGGTCAACGCAGACCTAGTCAGCCTCCAAGTCCTTCATTATACGTAAATTCACAATTTTAAGTTGAGTTATAAGTATTTGTCAAGTTTTACAATTTAGCGGAAGCAATTTATGCATTAAATAACTCAACAATAATGTAAAAAGTTGGACAACCATCAGATGAGAGTAAATAGATATACAAAAGATTCACCTAGCTATGGAGCCTTCCCCTTGCGGGACCGTAGATCTGCACTCAGTCAAACCTAAAAATGACGAGCCTAGGTAAGTAACGCCAGTAGGACATATATACAACATTGAAATAACTAAAGCAGTCGAATTCATGAAAATAGAAAGAAAGAAACAGGGAACGCATGAATATAAACAAAGCAATCGATAAGTGAGGGTCCGGAATACAAAACAAACCAAATAACAAGGAGTCCCGACCAAAAGGTCGTTAAGTCACTGCTAAAGCCCAGCAAACTCGGGTTCAGGACGAGACACACGCCTCCCGGTCCCTAACCCTTGCGACTATGAGATATCCACGGACCCGGATAAGTGCCCCAACGTACACTCAATTGGGAGATATCGACGGCGTCCAAATAAGAGCTAATATCACAGATAAACGTACCATGACTCACTTGCCAATGGAGTAACGCATGCATATAAAAGATCGTAATCAAATCAATCGATAAGTGAGGCCAAATAGCAAGGAGTCCCGACCAAAAGGTCGTTGAGTCGCGGTACAAGCCCAGCAGACTCGGGTTCGGGACGAGACACACCGCTCTCCCACCCTAACCTCTTGCGACTATGAGATATCCACAGACCCGGATAAGTGCCCCCAACGTACACTCAATTGGGAGATATCGACGGCGTCAAGATAAGAACTCATATCACAGATAAACAGTACCATGACTCACTTGACAATGGACCCACTCAATCAATAGCATTTTCAAAGATATATATCAAAGCAATGAACAACAATATCAAAGTAATGAAATTGTTGTACAATTTCCTAACTGGTTTACTTACCTCGAGAACGTCTCGCTCATGCCTCGTTTTGCGCACCAACTGTGACGGTCCCAATTTCCCACAAATTGGGCCCCGCTCGGCCTAAGCCCACGTGGACCCCCGAGCCTGTCTCGCAAGGTCAATGCAGACCTAGTCAGCCTTCTAATCCTTCATTATACGTAAATTCACAATTTTAAGTTGAGTTATAAGTATTTGTCCAGTTTTACAATTTAGCGGAAGCAATTTATGTATTAAATAACTCAACAATAATGTAAAAAGCTGGACGACCTAATTGTGGAACCCTACATAACTATATCATCATCAGATGATAGTAAATAGATATACAAAAGATTCACCTAGCTATGGAGCATTCCCCTTGCTGGACCGTAGATCCGCACTCAGTCAAACCTAAAAATGACGAGCCCAGGTAAGTAACGCCAGTAGGACATATATGCGGCATTGAAATACTTAAAGCAGTCGAATTCATGCAAATAGAAAGAAAGGAACAGGGAACGCATGAATATAAACAAAACAATCGATAAGTGAGGGTCCGGAGTACAAAACAAACCAAATAACAAGGAGTCCCGACCAAAAGGTCGTTGAGTCGCGGCTAAAGCCCAGCAAACTCTGGTTCAGCACGAGACACCTGCCTCCTAGCCCTAACCCTTGCGACTATGAGATATCCACGGACCCGGATAAGTGCCCCCAACGTACACTCAATTTGGAGATATCGACAACGTCCATATAATAGCTCATATCATAGATAAATAGTATCATGACTCACTTGCCAATGGAGTAACGCATGCATATAAAAGATTGTAAATAAATCAATCGATAAGTGAGGCCATATAGCAAGGAGTCCCGACCAAAAGGTCGTTGAGTCGCGGTACAAGCCCAGCAGACTCGGGTTCAGGATGAGACACTTGCCTCCCCCTAACTCATTGCGACTATGAGATATCTACAGACCCGGATAAGTGCCCCCAACGTACACTCAATTGGGAGATATCGATAGCGTCCAGATAAGAGCTCATATCACTGATAAACAGTACCATGACTCATTTGCCAATGGACCCACTCAATCAATAACACTTTCAAGGATAGATATCAAAACAATGAACAACAATATCAAAGCAATGACATTCATGTACAATTTCCTAAATGGTTTACTTACCTCGAGAACGTCTCGCTCACGCCTCGATATGCGCACCCGACACCCGACTATACCTCATAAGTCCTTGGTGTCCATTTATACCTTTTATGCATAAGTTACTACGTCATTCAAATCACAACCAAAATACTTAACATAAACCTCACCATGGCCTTCAATGGAGGTCTCCACTCCAAAATCCATTGGAATTCATCGCGTCGTCGAGCTTCGTCGAAGTCACAACGCCTTGTCCACCATTGTTGTCTTGTCGGGGATCGATCGGCCCGGCAACGCGCCACCGCACCGTTGCCCCACGCGGGTCACCGCGTCGCCGCTGCCGCCGCGCCGGCTGCCGCTGCCGCAGGCATTGTCGCCATCGCCACCGCTGCCACCGCCATCTGGTGAGACACCATTTATCTCACCGACGTCCTCCGTGACGCCGTGCCACCTCCTCGGCCCCTGGAATGGCCGTCCGCGACCTCCGCGTCGCCCGCCGCCGCATCCCATTGCTTGATCCGCCGCCGCTGCTTGGGTGTCGGCGTCGTCGCGTCATTCGCCGCCGCGACGTCTCGCCCGCGATGCTCGGCGGGCCGTTCGTGGCTTCGCGTCGCCGCGAGACGACGTCCGCGCCTCTAGTCTCGCTTGAGCTACGCGCTTCGTCGGAGCTCCGTTGTCTCTCTCTCTCTCTCTCTCTCTTCTCCGATCTCTCTCCCTCTCTCTTATTCGATCTCTCTCTCTCTCTCTCTCACACTTTCTTTCTCTTAGCCGATCAATTTTTCTCTCTCTCTTTGTTTCTTCCTCAAGAAGAAAATAAATGTGTCATCAAGATTCGTGCGAAGCGGAACTCGAGGCACATCAAAAATATATTTATTCAATGTTTTCCTTAACCATTGGGCAGCGCGCATATCGCGGCACCACAAATATTAACACTACTACCCGCCTCATTTCATAACACGCATCACGAGGCACATCCAATGTATATTATTTTAATGTGACCACATTAAAATCACTATAGCCATTATAGCCACATTAAGCCGCTACCTCGGTCCCACGTCGCACGCGACTCGAGGCTCGTCCACGTTTGTGTTTCGGCTCAACAAATTCCTCGCGTATACCAACTCGTAAAACAACTCAACAATTAGCATTACAATCTCAAATTGGATATTCAAACATACATATTCCGACAAGTGGATCCCACATACGGCCCTGACCTGTCACGTGTCACAAGTCAAATTTTCGGGCCGTTACAAGAGTGACTGATTTTGACCACCTCAGCAACACGCATCTATGTCTCAGAGTAACACTACGATCCCTGTGATGGAGTAGTGGAGGTGTTCAAGGGACTGTAGAGAGGGACTATTAAGGTGTAAGGCATGATCACACAGGGATAGGATAGTTACATCAAAGTTGACTCGAGATTTAAAATTCGAGGATGGAATTTATCTTAGTTGGGAAGAATTGTAACGTCCCAAATTAATTAAACCAGGATCGTTAATCTCGGGGATTAATGGTCGTAATTCGAGCGTTACGTGGACAACTCGGTTGGCTCGGACCTGAGAACCGAGGAAATATGTTATTTATGGAATGGTGGTTATGTATATGTGGTGTTTAAAATATTATTATATTGCACCACATGTGTGTATGTTGAATAACAATATAGTGCGAGGGTGTGTGACGTGTAGTTGCCTCGAAGTGCGTGTCAACACGGGTGTCGGATAGGCGAACTACGGGTATGCTAGGAAACTAGACTAATCCATGTCAAGATGAATAGCAAATAAATTAAATGGGTAATATGACCATTGGCTAAGTTAATTCAAATTAAAACAATAGGCTATGACGTGCCTCGAAATGCGTGTCGAGACGCGGGGCACTAAGTGTCGGGTAGTCGAGGGTTAGTGTGACCACAAGTTTATAATTTTTGGTGACTAAAAACACTGACCATAGGTATTATGTGGGCCTAAGCCAAGGTGAATAAATTAAGTAAATCAAGGCATATAGTTTAGTTAAATTAATTGGGAACTATTGGATTTGTCTAGAGATATGCATGGATCGAGACATCTAGGAACTAGATGAGTAGGAAATTAGTGTCACATGAGGAGAGTTAGTGGGAGTGAGTGGGATAAGTGGCTGAAGGTGGACCATTAGATAATCCTCGGGATATGTAAATGCATGAGGATGAAGGGCTATGAATTAATCTCCAAGTGATATATATGACAAGTTTGATCAACACATGCGAATGAACCAAATCAACTACACTTACTGGGGAAGTAGAAAGGGGTACTGGGCGACTACCACTGAGATAGTAGAGCCAGCTTGTGTGTGACTATAATATGTATTTATTTTACTTTTGTTGGGTTTGGGAACTATAGAACACTGATTACATGTATATGAATCTTTTGTTTATCTCTCCTTGATATATACATAGTATATTTTGTCGGGTTTTCCATTACTTAGGATTGTTAAATACTGCATAACTTACTTGATTTAAGACTTCCGCTGTAAAATTGTAATATAATTGAATAAATTGATTAATTGGCTAATGGAATCGTTAATATTTATATGAAAATTAGTTAGCTAAGTTAGGGTTAAATGGAAAAGTGTTAGTAGCCAGGTAGGTCACGGGACGTCAAGAATAAGCGAGCCATGATGTGGCAAGGCTTGGTGATGTGGGATGCGACGTGACGAATAGCAAAGCGATCTGGAATTTGGGGCCGTTACAATGTTAATGTGATTGTTAATGAGTCTATGTATGACTAAGTGATATTTATTTGAAAAAAAAATCATCCATTAACACTACACTACAATGTGACATTACCAAAAGGAAAAAATAACTAAACGAATAAGGCCCAAATTAATGAAGCAAGAAAGTGAGCGTTACAATGTTACACTTGGTGTTCTTCTTTGTGTTATTCAATTAAAATGAAATAATAAGATGGATTCTGGCCTAAATAGAATAGAATGAGGCATAGATGTAGCAAGGCCCAAAATGTTTTGTTTTTTTGCCAAAAAGGCCTAAAATTGATGAGGCCCGCGAAAGAAACAAATTACTCAGCTTCATTCGAGTGTATCACTCGACCGAGTGACTCTCAAACTGAGACGTCACCATTTGGAGGTTTTTTTATACGAATCATATGGAAGTCAAATCGTTAGGTCATCTGATTTGATGAGGCATGACTGGTATGATGAGGCGCGTCATCTCATGCCGAATACCATTCCAGTGAAGGTTAAGTCTTCATGTAGTCGCGGTCCATTGATGTTACATAAACAAATGATGGATAAACCTTCAAGGATCCCTGTTCAAAGTAGCTCGTCGTTTCGCTCTATGTGGCTCTATGGTAGGAAAGTCCCGCCGTCCAACTCTCCATCGACTCATGTATGCATTGAAGATGATGCATACAACTTTGATGTTGCTAAGGAGGATGATCCTCATGTTGTGATGGATGGCCTAGATCTTGCAAACTGTAGGGAAGCCGTAGCAAACTTTCAAGCAAGCTTCGTGAATCGAAAGTGGCTCCGAACGAGATGTCTCGATTTCGACTACTTAGAGAGCATCGGCATTAACATTCGTCCCTTGTTCCAGCGCCTTGGTTGGGAGGAGTTCATCTCGATGAAGGAGTTCGTATGTGAGAGGTATGTCCGTTTGCTTCATGCTAATTTGAATTACAAGGCATACACAAAAAAGCTGTGGATATTGAAAGTTTTGTTGACAGAAAGGTCATTAAACTCACAACCAATTTGATTATGAAGGCATTTGGTCTACCCAAAAGGCAAGATATTTTGTTATGAAACGAATCGATGGCCAAAGGTTGAGGGTTTGATAGTCTAGCCGCATTATTTTGATTGATCATAATGACTTAGAGACCGCTAGAAAACCACGCGTGCATGATGTAACCATTGAGGCAAGGCTTATTATAGGCAAGTCATGCATGTCCTAATTCCCAGTGTTCGCTTACACACTTGGGCCATTTTGATGTGTTTTTAGCGTGGTGTGTGCTTACTGCGACTGAGATCGACCTTGCCTATGTTATCATGAATCACATGCCTTGAGCAAGTGTTGAACCCATGACATCCCTCCCGTATGCGCAACACTTTGGAGAATTATTAGACTTAGTTGGCCTTAACAACCCCAGTGAGCCATTAGTTAGGAAGAAAAAAAGATGACAAAGAGGACATGATTGGGAAAGACTTCATGGAGAAAATGAATTATGAGTTCATTAATGGGAAGTAGATTGTTGTTCCTGGTAAAACCATTGGTAAAAAGAAAGTGACAAAACTATCATTAATACCGATAAGGTGTTCACACCACTCAAGGCGACTTTTGCTTGTTGATTCAACATCGAAGATGAGTCAAGTGGGAATGAAAGTCAATCCGAAGAGCATGACACAACAAGTTCGATGATGAGGATTTCAAGTGGGCTACGAAAGCCAAGATAAGCGAAGATATATCTCTTATTGATGAGGATGATGAGGGGCAAGGTGAGTAGTAACTTGTTAAGTTAATATATATTTTGACTTTTGTTATTTGTAACTGTCACAATTTTTTTTTTTGCTTGCGGATGATGAAAAAGATGTGGAGATGGGAGGCACGGTTAGCTTTGGTGGTGATGAGGAGGACATGGATGGTTTAGATGGGTTGCCTTCCAGAAGCCCTCTCACTAAGTTTCGTACACCCCATCGACCCGCACAACCAATGCGGAGAATACCCCTTTACGTTATCTTGGGCCAAACAAGGGTTGTCGCATGATCGATCTTGAAGGTCACCTACCTTAATGTTGTTGAGCATCCATTAATTCGGATTAAGGGAATACATGAATGATAAGATCGGTGGGGTGGAGGGCAAATTCATTACTACTATGACTTTCAATTACAACTAGTGGACACCCGTGTTACTCGCGTGGAAGATCTTATCAAGGCGCATGAAGTTCAAGTGAAGTCTCAAATCACTCAACCGATGCCTCTTCTACAACAATTCAAAGGTGGAGAAGTAAATGCTAGAGAAAATGACATACCCGAGAAGGAGATGGAGGATACAACGATCGAGGCTCCCGAGTGCGCACCTAGCTGTGGCCACAAACAAGGAGCAGGAGCACCGAAGTGGGAGTTTATTTTCTTTTGGATTGGAAAACATTTATCTTATTTTATGGTTTGTTTGTAGTAAAACATGTGATACTTTATTTTGATTTTTACACCTTTCGGCGAAGTGTTTATCTTAGTTAGATGTGATGACGAGGAACTATCACTCTGGGGAGTATTTTTGCAAGTAGGTTTGATCACTCCTTTATGTGGAGTGCTTTTGCTACTTGGTTTATTTTCATTAATTTCATTGATTGATGCTTTGATTTGTTTTGGTTTGGATAAAGTTATATTTTCGATTTTGTTCACTTGACATTTGTGCTTGGTTGTTGCTTGTTTGTTGTTGGAGTTTCGAACATTTTGTAGGTATTTGTGTTGTGTTTACCTCAACTAAAGAACAATGCAAGTTTGTAGGTGATTATGTTCATCTGCGAATATTGAGCCAAATGCAAGTTTTAAGGTGTTGTATTGTGTTTGTGTTTACTTCTTCGACCAAAATAGATAAGTTATGACTTTGCCACCAAAGCTCAACAATCAAGTAAATCAAATGTACACTAAAAACGCTAATCTCGCATTTCAATCCCACATGCAATATACCCATCATTTCTTCAAAAAAACCACTTAAATATTTGTAACATGAGTATTTAGTGGCCTCCTAAAAATGCATCCAATTCTTCCTTGAACAAAAAGAGGTAAAAATTGGAGCAACATTTAGTTAGGCCACAAAAGTCATATAATAAAAACATAAAGAGATGTATCAAATCTAAGAACAACATGGTTCAAAAAATGATAAAAAAAACCGAGTCTTTTCTCTCATCCATAACATAATCACCCTTTACATGAAGGTGGTGTTTGTTGGGTGCTCACAAGCGACATCTCCTGCGAATCGAGTGATATAATCCACTCTGCAATGTCAACCTCACACCACCCACTTTCGCCTGGAGATGGAGGTTGCGTGTAATGGCCCAAAATCTCTAATTGTGTTTAATTCCTTAAACAGGATCAACGACCCGTACCGTGGGACCCACACCGTGATATGTCCATTGACCGAGGCAAGGGCCGAGGTATATTTTATTTTTGTTGATGATGTATGTCTAGTGTATAGGTATAGGTATCGAGACGGGCGGAGACGTACTGAGTTGCGTGTCGACGTGAGACCGAGGTAGCGGCTTATGGGGTAAGCTTAATTAATTTGAGCTAAATATGATTTTATAAGTAGCTTTAATGTGGTCATATTTAATAAAACATTAATGTGCCTAAGGTAGTGAAATAAATTAATAATCACATGATGTGCATCGAGACAAGTATTAACTAATCTAGAGGTCAAAAGAAGTCGACTTGTTGAGTCATTTAAGCATGACTTGAGGGACAAGTGTGTCAAGGCGGTCCACTAGTTGAGCCTCGAGATACGTGTGCACAAATGATCAATGGTAATGGTTCAAACATATCCAATTAAGTCAAATAAACACATAAGTCAACATTTTTTTCACTTATCATCATCAAATCGGTTAGGCAAGGAAGAAGAGAGAAAAAAGATGTTGCTAGAGTAATCTTGGTGGAGGAGGAGAAGAACTGCAATTCATTGAAGGTTTGGTGAAGAAGAAGAAGTTTATCAAACTTGGTAACTTCTCAACTCCATTAACATAGCTCAAATTGGTGAATTCACTAATTTGATATTGTGGGATGTTGTTTAGGTGTTGGGGTTGATGTTAGGGACCTCTAGTAGCGTGTATGAGGGTCCCCAAGGCGTCAACATGACCTATGTGTAGAGAAAACCTAAAATTCGAAATGCAGAATTCTGGGTTCTACCGCACATAACACGCTAGGTAGGCAATCTAACGCGCTAATATTGATTAGTGCGCTAGATATTTAAATTAGCGTGTTAATGTCAAAAATTAGCGCGCTAGATATTCGAGGTAGCGCACTAATGTTGAAATTAGCGCGTTAATGTCAAAAAGTAGCGCGCTAATTGCCCATGACAGTACAAAAATTAGCAATTTTCAAAAATGGCTTAAACACTATAAATGGTTTTAAAAATCTAAGTAGAGGTCCAAACCCACTCTAAAACTTATCAAACAACTCCAGGGAACTAATATGAGATCTCGAAGTTCGTGAACACATTTTGGAGTGTCGGGAGGCCGGATAGGCTAGGATAAGCTTGCGATTTGTAAGTAAAGCTGTGAGAATTTTATATTTCATTTTATTGTCTCTTATTGTTTTATAGGCTATTTGTAGACATTGCTACTCGTAATCTCACATCATGTTGTTCTTGTGTTTATTCATATTTGAATATTGTTGACATGATGCCTTGCGAAATGTTTCATAGATTCCAATTTCTATTCTTGATGATATTATTGATAGATAATTGATGAAAACATGTTATCGGGATAAGATGAAATGGATTAGACTTGTATTCTATTTCCTTGGGCTTTGTAGCTTAACTAGTTTTGAAATCCCAAAGACTTGGAATTATTGGTCTTTGAAAACTAAAGTAGGGATTATCTAGTGTCCATTGCATTAGAGATGTGCGGTTCACATGGATATGGGTCTACCGGGGTTCCGGCACTCACCACTACACTTGCGCGGCACACGAGGTTTGAGACTCGGGGTGGTCGATATGAATAAGATAGATGATTTGCATGCGTGGAGCGCAGCTCCGCTATTTGTATGAAATATGTTGAGCGCGACTCCATATAGTAGTGGAACATGTTAGGTGATAGTTATCATCGCTGACCGGATGTAGATAATCTCGACTTAGTACGTATTAGGCTTGCCTATACATTTTTAATCGTGGTATTTATTTGCATTACTTGATTCAGCAACTCTTTCACTACTTTATGCTTTTAAATACCATTCTTATATTTTGGAAATGTGGGATATAATTCTCCAGTTATTACTTAAATATCAATATACTCACCGTCTAGTTTGTGACTGTGGCTGTAGGTCCGTCGAGCAGCAGCAGATCGGGGAAGGAGATGATCGACGACTTTCTTTGAGCATTTCGACGATTCTCCTATCTCATTTTGTATGACTCGACTTTTGATATATTATTATGTCTATATCTTTACTGTATAGTTTGGGTTACATATTGGGTTAAGTGTATAGTTCCCCATTTCGAGACTCATATATCATATTGTGTTGTTATCTTTATGAATATACATGCATTGATGTTGTTTCTCTTGGTTTTCCACACTTAGGAATTTTGAGTAATAAGAGCTTCCGCATAATTTTTAAACTACGTGATAATATTAAAATGATAAAAAAATTTAATTAACTCTGAAATCCAATAATATATGAACACGTGTATTAAAGAATATAGGGACAAAAGGCTGACTAATATGCAATTAAGTCTTATGTGGTTAGGATTAAGGCTTGATTATGGGATTAGGCCGGGCGATGCCCTATTTAGAAGAAGGGGTCATCACAGTTGGTATCAGAGCAATCATGATTGTTTATACGAATAAAACACAAACCTTAGTTGTGGAAACCATACGACCTTTGCCTAGGAATCATTAGTTGGGAAGTGAGTGCAAGTGAGATGAGTAATGCTTATATGTACTTGTTAATTTCTATATGTATATATATACTTATGCGTTATGTCACGTAGAAGTTGATTTGCGTTCGCTATCCATTGTAGACCCTGATGACTGATACATGAGGGGGAGGAGATGCAGATACTAATGGCGTCACCTCCTACTATTGCAGAGGATTTACAGAGGCAGTCTGACTGAGTGAATGCTCAGGGCCAGCAGTTGACCTATTTCATCGCCTTGATGACTACCCTTTTGCTCCACCGACATCGACACCGACTCCTACGACTACTACACCGACTCTATAAAGGCGTCGGCCACTTCCTACTACGGATTTAGCAGCACCGATGGTGCAGACTATTCCAGTCGTGACCGTACCAGTAGTTGAGACAGCTGAGGTAGTATCGTCTCCCACGCCTGCATCATCTAGCACATCAGTTAAAGTTCAGCTTGTGAAGGACTTCATCAGACTCAAGTCAGCTTACTTCGATGGAGTAGAAGGTTTTCAGAAGATTGAGAAATGGAATCTTTCTCAGGAGAAGCTTCATAGAGTAATGAAGATCGATGATAGACTTCGGGCAGAGATCTTATCTTATACTCTCGAGAAAGACGCCGATGTGTGGTGGCGTATAACAGTAACTACTCATGGAGAGTTTGAGACATGAGATTCTTTCAAGCAGAAGTTCTATCAGCAGTACTATCCGCCTTCAATAATGAAGGGGTTGAGAAGAGAATTCATGGACTTAAGGCAGGGAGCAGAGGAGCCCGTGATGCAGTACATGGACATATATGATTATATGGGACAGTTTTCCAGAGACTTGGTGAGAGATGACTCCGAGGATGTGTACCATTTCGGTGATGGACTTAGGCTAGATATTGGTAATCACATAGTCAGTACAGACGTTAGGACACTCACCGAGATCTACGAGCGAGCCCTATCACATGAGACATACTATTTGGGGCGTAGTCATCGATGGCGGGGCACCGAGTCCAAAGTGTTATCAAGCATAGCTTGAAGCCATGGAGTATGAGAATAGAAGGCATAGGGGTAAGGGAGCAATGGGATGAAACATAGGTTCTCAGGAGTCGGGGACAAGCCATTACTCACCCGCTAGCTATGCCTCATATATCTTCCTCGCCCCAAAGACGAGCACAATTTTTCTCCAAGATAGACCTGCAATCATGGTATCATCAGCTTAGGATCAGGGATGAGGATAGGTCCATAACAACTTTTAGCACGAGATATGGACATTTTCAATTCACGGTCATGTCATTTGGGCTGACCAATGCTTCAGCAGTGTTTATGGATCTGATGCATCGAGTTTTCAAACTGTTTCTTGATCATTTCGTGATAGTCTTCATCGAGGATATATTGATATACTCGAGGACTAGAGAAGATCATGAGAAGCATCTCACGGAGACGTTGCAGACCTTGAGGGAGCATAGACTTTATGCTAAGTTTAGCAAATGTGAATTATGGCTCTCAGATGTCAAATTTCTGGGGCATGTTGTCGGAGCAGCAGGGATAGCAGTGGATCCAGCCAAGATTCAAGGCAATTATGGATTGGCCAGCACCGACTTCAGTGACTAAAATCAGGAGTTTTCTGGGTTTGGCTAAGTATTATCGTCGATTTGTGAAGGATTTCTCGAAAATCGCTTCACCACTTACGAAATTGGCTCAAAAAAATGTTAGATTTGAGTGGTCTGAGGAATGTAAGGAAGCATTCATTCAGTTGAAGAGATTATTGACTACTACGCCAGTGTTAGAATCACCAAAGGTTGGACAGGGATTTTCAGTATATACTGGTGCTTCTCATAGGGGTCTGGGATGTGTGTTAATGCAGGGTATTGGTACAATAGCTTATGCATCCAGAAAGTTGAAGGTTCATGAGAAGAATTATCCGACGTACGATTTGGAGCTGGCAGCAGTAGTGTTTGTACTGAAGATATGAAGACATTACCTATATAGAAAGAAATTCACACTTTTTACTAGGGGTGGGTAGCGGTTTTCGAAAAATCGCCCAAATCGTGTAAACCGCATGGTTTGTTCTGGTTTTTAGATCGAACTCGAGGTTTGAGGCGGTTTAAAAAACTTAAAAATCGCAGAATCGCGGTTTGGTCGCGGTTTTCATTTTAAAAAACCGCGGTTTCACCAAACCAAGGATGTTTTATTAAATACCCCAACATTTACAACTCAAAACCCTAAAACTTAAAAAAAACTCGATCTTGCATAGAGTCAACGCTGGAAGATTTGGTCTCTACAAATCTTCCACTGCCGTTCACCCTCCTCACTCCCCGTCTCACCGTCGCCGCCGAACCCATCGCCTTTCTCGATCGGCTCCGACCATCGCTATCGTCGTCGCCTTCCACCGCGCGAACCGCTGCTCCGTCCACAGTTGCCTTCACCGCCTCCTCGCACCGCCTAGTCCCGCCGGTCCCGCCTCCTCATACCAGTCAAGCATCGATCACTGCGAGTCCAACCACCACATCGCCTTTCCCGGTCGGCTTTGACCACCGCTCGTTGTCGCCGCCGCTCCTCTAACGGCGCGAATCGCTAGCTGCTTGCATCCACAAGATCCACGCCACCATCGCTGCGTCCACCGCCGCCTCGCACCACCACCTCCCACCGATCCCGCCTCCACCGCCGCCTCATACCAGTAACGCCTCGAGATATTCGAGTCCCACCACCACATCGCCCTTCACGTTCGGCTCCGACCACCACCTGTCGCCATCGCCTGCTACCGCGTGAACCACTGCTGTGCCCACATCCGCCTCCACTGTTGGGTCGCATGAAAACCGCGAAACCAAACCGACCAAACCGCGCAAACCGCAGGCGAATTGGGTGCGGTTTTGATGGTTCGCGGTTTAGTGGTGGTTTGCGAATTGGCCAAATCGCGAACCCTCGGTTTAGTCACGGTTTGATGGTTTCCACCACCAAACTGCGGTTTTCCCACCCCTACTTTTTACTGATCATAAGAGTCTGAAGTATCTCTTCACACAGAAGGATCTGAATATGAGACAGTGTAGATGGTTAGAGTTTCTGAAAGATTACGACTTTTACTTGGAGTATCATCCGGGAAAAAGCGAACGTAGTCGCAGATGCGCTGAGTAGGATACCTGTTGGAGATGCAGAGATTCCTACCGAAACTCGAATTTAGCTTTGCGCTCAGATGAGAGTACAGACCGTGTCTACACAAAGAGTGTCAGAGGTCAGAGGACCGACATGTTATACTCGAGGTTTAGTGAGTTAGCGCAGAGTGTAGATTGTGTTGATTGGACGGAGACGTCTGACCAGTGTTTGAGATTCAGGGGCAGACAATGGATATCGTCATTACCAGAGTTGAGAGAGGATATTTTTCGGGAGTCACACCGTTCCCGACTTACCATTCATCCAGGCAGGATCAAAATGTACCACGACATGAAGAAGCATTTGGTGGTCTGGGATGAAGGCGGATGTGTCTAAGTTTATCATGAATTGTGGGATTTGTCAGCAAGTGAAGGCTGAACATCGTAGACCTTAAGGATTGCAATAACCTTTTCCCATTCCACGATGGAAGTGAGAGGACATTGCTATGGATTTTGTAAGAGGATTGTCGAGAACCGCCCGGAGACATGATTCCATCTGGGTTATCGTTGACAGACTGACGAAGTTTGCTCATTTTCTACCAGTGGCTGCACATTACACGTTTGATCAGTTGAGTATACTGTTCGAACGAGAGATTATTAGGCTGCATGGTGTACCAGTGACTATTACGTCAGACAGAGATGCTATGTATACGTCCAAGATGTGGCGGAGTATGCAGGAGCAGTATGGTGCGCGCCTACAGTTTAGTTCGAATTTTCATCCTCAGAGTGACGGGCAGACTGAGAGATTGATTAAGGTTCTCGAGGATATGTTGCGGGCTTGTGTTTTGGAGTTTGGTGGATTTTGGGATAAGTACCTACCGTTGTGTGAGTTTGCATATAACAACAATTATCAGGCCAGTATTGAGATGACGCCTTTTGAGGCTTTATTTGGTAGACCATGTCGCTCCCCATCATATTGGGCTGAGGCAGAGGATCGGGAGACCATGGGGCCTGAGATTATTGTTGATTACACGGAGAAGGTACAACTGATTCATTAGAAACTCAAGGGAGCCAAGGATAGACAACGGAAGTATGAGGATAGATATTACGGTGATCTCACGTACACCGAGGGAGCCTTTGTATATTTAAATATTTCCCCTCGAAAGGGTCTTCAAAGGTTTGAAGTGAAAGGTAAACTTGCACCGAGGTTTATCGAACCTTTCAAGATTAAGAAGCGGGTCGGGAATGCGTATGAGCTTCAGTTACCTCTACAGATGTCAGGAATTCATCCAGTCTTTCATATCTCCATGCTTCGATTAGCTGAGTAGAGAGCAGGTGATCGTCCGACTGTAGATTTGAGTCAGATAGACTTGAGTGAGGATATTTCATATGAAGAGCAACCTATGCAGATTTTGGATCGATTGGTACAGAATTTGAAATGCAAGTTTATCTCAAACATGTTTGTCAAGTGGCAGTTTCACGATGATACAGAACTCACTTGGGAACGAGAGGACTATATGCGAGATAGGTTTTCGTACCTATTCGAGTCAGATATAAATCCTAGTTCGAATTTAAATTCCGATGACAAAATTTTCATTAGTTGAGAAGAATTGTAACGACCCAAAATCTCTAATTGTGTTTAATGGTTGACCCCAACAAAAGGAGCAAATTGCATCTTGAATATGTTGGTCAAGTAGGTGGTGTTGAACGAAATAACATCTTCGAGATAAGCATAAGCAGATCAAGCCCGTGAATCAACCCAAAAAACATGCCTAATTCAGTTTTCTGGTCCTATGTCTATGGTATGGAAAAAATTCGTATTCTGCTTTTGTTTCCTCATGAAGTAGTTATATATTGCTTTCGCATCTCCTTCCCCAAGACGATGTTGGTGGCTATCATATAAATGATTCCGTAAATCTCTATCTGTGTATGACAAGTTGTCAAAGCCTCCATTTCGAATCGACTCCGCTATGAATGACTTAGAGACCGAAATCCCAACAAGTATCATTCAAATCCGGTCGTCTCGTTGTTGCCAAACTTATGACTCTATTACAATGGTAGAACCTAGATTTGGAAAGACTCACTCTATGATTGTGCTCTGACACACTTTTATTATGTGCCACTTAGGTCTTTAAATAATCGAGTAGTCACTTGCACGACACACCCACACCGTGAATGCTTAGTGAATAGTAGGTACCCTTTGATCTCGTTATGACCTTCTTTAATACATGCAAAAATGTGTTTCCATATCTCATCACTATTTTTCCTTTTGTATGAAGCACGAGATTTTACCCCAAATCCTACGCTAGTAGCATAACGTTGAAAGAGGTCATTAACATCCTCAATCGTAACAAACACCATGCCTTCCTTCGGTTCTAAGGTTTGTGGATACTCATTTGACACGAGCTCTCACCATCAATGTTTCGATCAAAATATCCCTTTTTTTCATATGCATGTTCTTTATTCATTTCATTGGGACTCGAACAATCATCTTCCCTAGTCATTCAATGCATTTACTTCATCCATTCTACTATATTTTAACATGAAGAACATGGTTCAAACACGATCTAAGCAAATAGAATGCGTTACATGAACAAATAATTTTAAGCGTACTGAAGGAATGAATGTTTTCAGTTAAAAACCCAACACTTATTCAATGCATGCCTAAAACAAATTTCCTCTTAAAAAAATCAAAAATTGGCATTCAATGCATGATACCTTAGCTATGAATCAGTCCACTTGAGTGAATACTCGACCTACCCTACACACAATCATCGAACAACTGCATAACATAAGAATAAATGGCATAATAAACATGTGAAGCCAAACATACACTTTCTAACACTAAGTTCCACACAGACTGACAGACAACACCTTCACTAAACCTTGAAATGCAACGACACAACTACGTACGATAAATAATCATATGATCCAAACAATTATTTTCCTTTGAGCAAGAATCTTCAAGGGAATAGGACATACACACTTACCACATGAGGCTTTAAAGATTAATGTCCCTTTCCAGATCTTCTTCTTGAGATTCGATGTTTATCTACCCAAGCAAGATTCTTCCGCAATAAGAATTAGAGAACAATGGATGGAAGACAAGAACAAAAAGAGAAAAATCGAAAGCCAATTCCATCACGTTGACCCATCTCATCACAAGGAAACCCAATGTGATGAGACAACTAATGCGTATAACGTGAGGTGGGGCATAGTGCAGATATCTCAAGTTATGCGCATTAGTTGTTTCATAACGTGAGGTGGGGCCCACTCGTCAGCATGTCTCAATGGTTTTCTCTAACAACCCCTTCAAATGTAAGGGTAGTTGTGTTATCCCAGGTTTTCTATAGAGATAGTGCAGACGAGGAGCAACTAAAGCCTTGGTGAATAGATTAGCTAACTGGTCACGAGTTGGTACATGATGAACATTAAGAAGACCTGCAAGAATCCGATCCCTCACATAATGAACATCGAGCTCGATATATTTAGTACGAGCATGGTACACCGGATTTCTCGCCAAGGCATTAACACTCTCATTATCACACCAAAATTGAGGACGAGAAGGTAAGGAGCTAACTCAGATAAGAGGGACTGAATCCAGGCCACCTCAGGTGCCACATGAGCAAAAGCACTATATTCGAATTATATACTGGACCGAGCTACGACATGCTGCTTCTTATACTGCCAGGAAATAAGATTGGAACCCAAAAACACATCAAACCCAGCAATGGACTGACGATAATCAGGTAATGCCACCCAATCAGCATCAGAAAATCCTGTCAAAAATAAATGTGAACTTGGTCGAAACCAAAGTCCCATGTCAATAATACCTTTCAAATAACGAAGTACACTCTTCGAGAGCTTGCCAATGAGTCACGATAGGTGTTGTTGATATTAGCTCAATCTGTTCACAATGTATGCAATATCCGGTCTAGTGTGAACTAAGTATTGAAGACCACCCAAGAGATTTCGATATAAAGTAGGATCGTGAAGCGGGAGAAATGTCTCGCATGTAAAGGCTTCCCAACAGTGGCAGGAGTATCAATAGCCTTAGCTAATATCATGCCACTGCGATGCAGTAATTGTTTAATATAGGCAGACTGTGTGAGGAAGAGACCAAAAGAATCACGTCTGGCTTCCATACCCAAAAACAAACTCAACTCACCAATATCCTTCAAAGCAAAACACTCATTAAGACGAGAGATAAAATTTTGAATCAAACCAAAATCAGACCATGTTACAATTATATCATCAACATACACCAACAAGTAAAGCACAAATGGACCCGGATCTTAGAATGAATAAAGAATTGTCCGCTTTAGAATTCACAAGATCCCATGACAAGATAAATTATTCTTTAACTTGTCAAACCAAGCACGAGGTGCTTGTCGAAGACCATATAGTGCCTTGTGGAGTTTACACACAAATGACGGATTATGGTCATCAACAAACCTCGAGGTTGGTTTGTAGAAACATCCTCCATTAAAGTACCATTTAGAAAAGCATTATTTATATCCAAATTTGCCAAAGACTAACCAAACCGAATCGCATCGACAACATGACCCCGATGGTGGAAGCCTTCACCATAGGACTATAAGTCTCACCAAAATCAATACCCGAGACTGTTTAAATCCCTTAGCCACCAATCGGCCTTATACCGATTTATCGACCCATCGAATTATATTTCAAAGAAAAAAATTTATTTATTGCCAACAACATTCGATTAGATGAGGAGGAACTAAAGACCAAGTGCCGATTCGATAAGAGCTTGGTATTCAAAACCGCATGGCCTCTCTCCACTTTAAATCCTTGAGAGCCTACTCAACTATCTCGGGAATGGACATTAGTCGTATTTAAGGTGCAAGGAACACTTTTTTCTTATTGTTTTCATCCATAGCCCTTGTAATCATAGAATGAGTGTTTTGTGGTACACTAGCATTAGAAGAAGTTGTAGCCTCAATAACCAAAGGAACTGACTCAAATGAAGGTACACCCAAAGAGCTAGCACCTACAGAAGTACTCTGAGACTCTGTGGAAGTTATGGTATTCTCAGATGACCAAGTAGGAGCTGGAAGAGTAAAGTGATATGGTGGAGACTCATCAATGGTAGTAGAAGATGAAGTAAACATATGTTCATATGGAAACTCCCTGTTCATTAAATACTACATGTCTTGTAATGAACAACCCCCATTTTTGTTTAAGCACTTGTAACCCTTATGAGAATAATTGTATCCCACATACAAACATTTTTCCGATCGAAATTGGTATTTGTCTTGATTATAAGAGACGGAGGTGAGGACACCATGCACAACCAAAGACTTTAAGTAAGTCATACATTTGGTGGAGTATGATACAACTTCTCATAAGGGGACATCCCATTAAGAACCTTGGTAGGAAGTCATTGATTAAGAACCCGAGCGGTTTCACGGGCATCCCACCGAACTTAATGGGCATATGATCATGTGAGCAAGAAAAACAAGACTCAACTCAACAATGTGATGATGTTTACGTTTGGTTGTACCATTTTGTTCATGAACATGTGGACAAGAATGTTTAAACATAATACCACATGAATCAACAATTGGCTTAAAAGACCTATATTCACCTCCCCAGTCAGACTGAACCCTCTTGATTTTAGTGTTAAATTGGTTCTCAACCATCAGTTTAAAATGAATGAAAGCTTTAACTGCATTTGACTTGTGCTTTAATGGATATAACCAAGTGAATCGGTCATGAGTCATCCATGAAGTGTGTTGGATTTTTGGGTTCATACGCAGCGGAAATTACAAAATAATTTTGACAAAAACCCCAACAGGATCCGAATCTAATTCCATTAAAAATGTTTAAACCATGAAAACTTAATCATACCTCGGTCACAATATACCTTTCTGAAGGTTGATCGATCTCTAAGGCGCTGCCAACGACGAACGCCCTCTACAAGCAGTCCACACACGAACGGCGGTCGAGATTCGAAGTGCTAGCTTCGAGAGAATACCAAACCTTTTTGTTTCTCTCCAAAACGATCCAGAGCATACCAGAAAACCATAATTCATTTCTAAAACAAAAATAGAGTTTCGGCCCTTAATCTTTCCTTCGCGTGTTCTAACTTAAAGCGTCTATTTATACAACCCTTGTATATAGACGGTTAAGTAAATTACACATATACCCCTACTTAAAGAAGTATAAGTGTAATACACCACAAGGACGTTTCTGTCATGAATTTTATCATATAAAATTCATTTTTTTGAACCATCTTAAAATCTCGCAAAACAAGATACGCACGTTTCATATGTATTGGACCGCATACATCAGTATGTATCAGACCCAATAAATCACTTGTCATTTCACTGTGTCCAGTAAAGGGGCTTTTAGTCATTTTGTCTAGTAAACAAGATACGCACGTTTCATATGTTTCTAAATCAAATGAATCTAGAAGTCCATCTTTATGGAGCTTCGTTATGCGTTTCTCATTTATGTGCCCGAGACGACAATGCCAAATATAGGTTTGATTTAAATCATTTGACTTGAATCTCTTTGTATTTATGTTAAAGACTGGAGTATCAGTGGACCTTTTCATGGTTAGAATATAAATACCATCACACAAATCAGCATTTGCATAAAATATGCCTTTACGAGAAATGGAACATCTATTATTCGCAATAATAAAATCAAAACCATCCATATCCAAACATGAAACATAAATGATGTTTTAACAAGTGCAGACACAAAATAACAATTATTTAAAGTTAAAATAAGTCCACTAGGTAAGACTAAGTCATATGATCCAACAGTCAGGGCAACAACTCTTGCTCCATTCCCTGCGCGGAGGATGACTTCTCATTTCTTCAACTTTCTACTTGGTGAGTCCCTGCACATTTATACAAATGTGAGATCCACATCCGTATCTAATACCCGGGAATCACTAGTAGATAAATTAATTTCAATAACATAAATACTGTAGTGGTAGTCGCACTACCCTTTTTCTTCTTTAGATATTCCAGATAGAGTTTGCAATTTCGAACCAATGTCCAGGTGCATGGCGAAATGACAATTTCCTTCCTTTTCTTTTGGGGTGTTTTGTAGCGCAGAACAGAAAGTGGGGCTCGACTTGTTCCACAAGCTTTGCGACAAGTGCAACAGCTGACCTTAGCAACTTTAGCCTTGCACTGTGCCTTTCTTCTTCATTCCCTTTCCTTTTGGACCATCAACACATTACTAGAGGGTTTCTTGATATTTTGTTCATGAGTTTTGAACATCAAATGCAACTACGAAATTGATTTCTCCATATTATTCATATTGTAGTTCATCACAAATTGTGAGTAACTCTCCGTAATGAATTCGGGATCAAACCCGTAGCCAACTCTTGGCATGGGAAATCCGAGTCTATCAATTTGGTCAACATAGCCCTTCATCTTAAGAACATGAGGACTAGCGACGCACCTCGGTCATCTTGCAAGAATGTAGGTTCTTGATGTCTCGAACCTTTCTTGCCTAGCTTCTTGTTGGAACATTTCCTTTTGGGCATTGCCCATGTCGTAGGCTTCCATTAGTTCCATGTCCTTCTGAAGTTCAGGAACCATAGTTGCTAGCATAATACATGCAACATCAGTAGAATCGTTGACATGCTTATTATGCGCATCCTTCAGAGCTTTCGTAGCATTGGCTGGTGGGTCCTCAGGGATTGGAGCATCCGGGACATACAACTTGCGTTCATGCTTGAGAACGATTCTCAAGTTTCTGAACCAGTCAAGAAAGTTAGTCCCAGATAGCTTATCCTTCTCAAGGATGGATCGCGATGGAGAGGATTATTGTTACTTGAAGAAGCCATTGATCTACAATAAAGATTACGCAAAGTTTATTTTAGTATAGAGGAATAGACTCCCACTAAATTAACAACCCTCCTAATACATATTGTTTATTTTGGGGACTAAAATCCATATTTCACCTAATTCTATGACATATTATGTAATTTTAAATACTTTTATGAGATACGGGACATCTTATGTCTTAGCATGTTTTTTTTATCTCATCATGTGCCTAAAGCTCAAAACTATTTTGATAGCTTTATTAAGTCGGACCATTTTAAATATTTAGGTAACTCTTACCCAACTTGTCTCACCAAGATAACACAATACACCCAGCTATGACTTAAACTATATTAGTGTGATCGAGGCCTTGACAAGTGTTTAAAATGGATGGCACGAGACTTAAAATTTAATAGAGGGATTTTATTCAGTTTTAGTGATTTTATGTAAACAATGAAATATCATATATTTTATTGATTTGTTCAATCACTAAACAATTTGGAAATTTTTGTATTGTTCACTAATAAAAGAATTTCCGTGCGCTAGGATTAGTTAGATGGCGGTCCCATTGTGGAGTCAATGACATGATTTGGGAATAGGGGCGGCGCCCCTTTTTTTTTTTTTTTTAAGAGAGGAAATTCAATTAGAAAATTAAAATTCACTATAGAAAATCATATTTTTCGCTGATTTTATTATCCTAAATTAACCCCTTAATTTATCCGAAATTAAGTCAATTAAAACATTTTAATTAACCCGAGCCCACATCTAACTAATCATCTTATCCTAATCCAATTAGGACTTAAGATATTTGAATCCTAGCATATCACCAATAACAAAATTCTCGATATTTATCTCCTATCCAATAGGGATAACGAAACCGATTTTGCTAATATCTTCTAATCTAATTTGTTATCTATTTCTTATCAAATAGAAATTTCATAACATAATAGATATAACGAGATAAATAAATAATTTCAAAAAATAATTATTTGCAATTTCGGTCCTCATCCAAATAATCACAAACATGTAATTGAATCGTGAACTACTATCTCAATCGAACCTAATCATATTAGTTTGAATTAATATTCGAGACTTATACAATTTAAGAAACTTAAAACAATGTAACCTAAATATGCATCTTGAATTACTGAGAGATTTCATCCATGCATCAATACACGAAAAATAAAGATTATACCTAATGGTGTCATGGATCACAAAACACGAAATTCAATTCATTAAAATTATTCGAATTAACCTAACATGGTTACTAGCATGTACGAAACCGATTTCAATTAAATCACGAATATATGTATCATATACACAAAACATGATAATAAATCTCTGAGAAAACTTATGTATATCACATATACATCAACTATTAACATGCTTTCAACCATATATCATGTATATATCGAAGAAAACATGCAATGAATTTAATGGAATCGAACTCGATGGCTCACGATACCACTTGTTGGATTTTGGGGTTAAATGCAGTGTGGAAATTACAAAACAATTTTGACAAAAACCCCAACAGGATCCGAATCTAATTCCATTAAAAATGTTCAAACCATGAAAACTTAATCATACATCGGTCGCAATATATCTTTCGAAGGTTGATCGATCTCTAAGGCGCCGCAACGACGAACGCCTCTACCGATAGTCCACACACGAACGGCGGTCGAGATTCGAAGTGCTAGCTTCGAGAGAATATCAAACCTTTTTGTTTCTCTCCAAAACGATCCAGAGCGTACGAGAGAAAACCAAAATTCATTTCTAAAACGAAAATAGAGTTTCGGCCCTTAATCTTTCCTTCGCGTGTTCTAACTTAAAGCGCCTATTTATACAACCCTTGTATATAGACGGTTAAGTAAATTACACATATACCCCTACTTAAAGAAGTATAAGTGTAATACACCACAAGGACATTTCTGTCATGAATTTTATCATATAAAATTCGTTTTTTATGAACCATCTTAAAATCTCGCAAAACCATTCTTAGTGTGCGACCCAATAGGCTCATACAACGTTGGTAGTGTACCAAAACACATTTTGGTATACAAGTCATAAGCGACCTCTAGCAAGACATTATGACTACCCAAGTTGTACGAATATCAAATCGATACAACCTAATCAATAGTGTATATAACATCCTTTTGTCACACGATATCCTTTTGATCAAACATAAGGCATGGAATTGTCATCCAACATGTTCAATCGTACTAGTCTCGATCTCAGGTAGATCTGAAAACATCCAAGTGACATTGATCAATATCAATTCACTTAGACTAGGCCTTTAATGATCTAACACATCGAGGATCCACTGGATATATCTCTTTATATGAGAGGGACAAATTATATCTCGATTACACAACTTCATCACATTGCTCACACAGTAACCAATCACAACCTTTATAATCATCCGGTTAAAGACAACGTTTGATTGTGTCAAATCATTGTGTTCCTAATGTTGAAGACTCTAGTAATCTCAAGTCAGATGACTGAAAAATATACCTATCATGAGAAATAACTATGACTTAATCCATGTGATGTTCTCACAGCGGGTCGGTCCAGTACTTTGTTCCCTAACAAGTACTCGTGATCTTGATTCATATCCCTATACGTATAATCATCATATGATCATCAATCAAGACTTATACCAGTCTTAATTCATTATAGTTCCCAGTATAATGATCGACTAGGGACATTTATAATATTTCTGTAAATACTCATGGATCTTATTATAATGTAAACATGCAAATTAATTATAATAAACAGCAAATGAAATCCTCTATTTTATTAACTAAAAGTATTCATAAAGACAGTTAATGGATTGACCTATGACACATGCCCCAACAATAGTTAAAACCATGAGACGACGTACAAGGAGCAGGACCCTAACATCGGTGTGAATCAGTTCAAGCACTGAAGAAGAACTTTTATTTGAAACATGGAAAATGCAATGCATGATGTACCCAATTGACATGATGAGCAGAAATCAATAGCATTACAAGATTTTATATGTAAATGTGAATTCAACACATGTCGAAGAGTCTGGTTGTAGGATGACCAAGCTGAGAATGCCATAGAGATGAGACATTCTTATTAGCAGTAATGAGGGCAGACTTGTTGATGAAGACTTAGAAGGTGACCCAAGGAACTGGTAGTGACCATTGTGCAATGTGCCATGATGGAGAACTTCCTTAGTTTTGGAATCCTTCATGTAACATGCATTTGAATGAAACTCAATTAGGACATCATTTTCTCTGGTTAACTGAGACACACTTAACATGTTCTTCTTAATGCTAGGCACACATAGTGTATTAGAAAATGATAATTTCGAATTAAAAGCAGGTTTCTTAGTAGTACCAATGCTAGATATCGGCAAACATTGACCATTTTCAACCATTAAAGCATCATTACCTCTATATGGTTGATTGTTTATCATTTGAGATTGTTCTGAAGCAATGTGTGATGTAGCTCCACTGTCAGCATACCAAGATGGATCGGGAACACATTCAAAAAGAAAACACATTCGATTCGAGGTGTTGAAGAATTGAGCTTCGATATTGTTGATGTTGAGGAGATGAACCAAGGAGACCCCATATATTTCATATATGCACGGTAGTAACACACTTCGCAAAGATGCCCAATCTTACTACAAATCTGGCATGTTGTTCTAGAATTATTTTGGAACTTAAAGCCTCCTCGACCTCGATAACGACCACCACGACCTCTACCGTAACCACCTCTGTTTCCATATCCAGATCCACGGAACCTATGCCACTTTTAACTTCTAAGCGAGTTTGCGAGAATGAGTCACATCTTGAATACTCAAAGAATTAATTCCTTGCAATGTATTCATCGAGTCAACCTTGCATCAAAACCGAGTAACATTAATTGAAATTATGTCCATCGTAAGCTTGGTTTATCAAGAATCAAAGTGGTAATAGGCATATATTCTCGATCAAGACCAGTTATCATTGAAGTTATCGGATCTACTACGAAATAGGTGCACCAAAGTTGCGGATTATCGACAAGCCTTTCATCTTGTGATGATATTCGGACATAGTCGATGACCCTTTCTTGGTAGATTGGAGTTCAATCTTGAACAATTGAACACGAGATCTGTTGTGTGAACCGCAATATTCCTCAATTGCTTTCCAAGCCTCATTTAAGGTGGTGACTCCAGATTCGATAATCCGAGTTCCTATAGTTGGAATTATCGCATTCAACATGACTTTGCAAGAAGTGTTGAATCATCTTTCATCCATTTCTTGTAATCTGGGTTTAGAGTTGCCCGATCTTCAAGAAATTTACTTAGACAGGGATGAGTCCCAAACAAATACTCATCATACTCTTGACCTAGAATCGGAGAAATCATAATAGATTTCCACATCATAAAACTCGATTTATCCAATTTGAGAATTGAAACTTGGTGAGAGAGTTACCGGATACCTTAAATGCGAATCCAGGAACCTCCAGGACTCAATTTCATTCGCCATTATTGTTGAATCAGCTCTTTGAGAGCCTTCGAACTACTACTCTCGAGATCCGTAAGCGTGATCCACCGTGGCGTTAGCCTATCAAAGCTCGATACCATATTGAACAAGTTGTTCAACAAATATCGAGTGAAGAAGATGAAACCTCCCTGTAGTGGAAAAACCAGATCTGGATTCCTCTCGAATCAGATCTATGTTTGTTTTCTTATATATTCAATGGTGTTACACATGAACCATTAGATCAACAGATCTAAATGGTGTGAGTACAAAGTTACATATCCACCTATCACACTCTCATTTGTTTACAAGAAGTCACACAGATTACTCAAGTTACAACACACACACACACACATATCAGCATGTCTCAATGGTTTTCTCTAACATTGGACAATGTCAAGCAAGGAGACCAATTGGGATGGCAATGCAGCCCGAACTGTAACTCTTATTGGACTCCACTCGATCTCGATATCTCAAAAAGCACCTCAAATACAACCACACGAAATTCCCTCCAATGTATTATGGGAGGGATTGAAACCACAATTCCTGGGCAGCACTCGAGCTAAAGCTCAGTTGTAGAATAAGAAGTTTAATGAGTCAATCTAATTGAATTGACCACTGATTTCTTCTTACAAAATGTAAATAAACAAATGGATGTTTGATTGAGTACGATTAATCTATTACTAATTAGCTATAATTACTGTATATTGTCCAAAGAGCAAAAACTGAATTACAATTCATTTAAATTCAGTCTTGAGCAATGCAGACTACTTGTTTACCAACATTTTTGCCAGAAAACAAGCCTACAAGGGCAGCTGGTGCACTCTCCAATCCTTCATTCAAGTCTTCTATGTACACAATGTTCCCTTGCTTGTATTCCCTCAAAACATGCTCCAAGAACTGAGGGAACAAATGCAAGTAATCACTCTGCAAGAAGCCTTGCATCTTGATCCGTTTCGATATGAGGGTGAACAGGTTGTGAATTCCATCCCGGTTTGAGATACTTTGCTGCGACACCATCCCACACACAGCAATCCGACCGTGCACCTTCATGTTTAGCAGTGCAGCATCTAGCATAGCTCCTCCTACGTTGTCGAAGTAGATGTCAATGCCTTGGGGAAAGCATCTGCGCGTATAAGAGGGAGCGTAGCGTTGGATGCAAAGAAGAACAAGAAGTACTAATTTTCTTTTTTCAATCTTTTCAAGGAGTACTAGGATTTCGAAGCGATACAACATAAATATTAATAATAATTGCAGCTTGAGTTTACTGGTTTCAATATATGAAACTTGTAATTTTATGTCAAGAAGTCACCAGTGATCCTAACAATATATCAATTGAAAGAAAGAAGATCCGAGAAGTCCTCACCTTTTTAAGGCTGCATCCAAGTTCGACTCTTCCTTATAGTTGAATGCTTCATGGAAGCCAAGTTTTTCCTTAAGCAGACTTACCTAACAAGTAAACTTTTACGTAAAAAAAGTACCGAGAGAAACATGTAAACATAGAAATTAATGAAGTTCGCGGAGTGTTAGATACAAATAAGATAGTGTTACCTTCTGACTAGAACCAGCGGCTCCAACGACATAACAGCCATGCAACCTAGCAAGTTGGCCAACAAGCTGGCCAACTGCTCCAGAGGCCGCAGAGACAAAGACACAATCTCCCCTTTTCGGAGCACACACTTCGTAAAATCCGGCATAAGCTGTAAAACCTGCCATACCTGGGTGGAGTATTTTTTTTTTTGTTAATACACTACTTGCAGTAGAATGAATTATGCATTACTGTGAGACTCAATGTAAAATTATGCATTACTGTGAGACTCAATGTAACTTAAAAGACAGAACCTAATGCGAACATTGAAACGACAAAAATCATTCCCATGTCCATTAAGTTTGTGGAAGACAAATATTCAAGTGAAGGTTATATTGGATGCTTTGAATATATGTTGCATTGTCCATGGCTTTTGTGACAATAACCCTAAGAATTGCTCTACCTAAAGCTAGAAGACATGGTCATTTATTACTTCAATTATGTATAGCTAATACAAAATAAGGTTCCTTGTCGACGATAGTTACAATAAGTTGCCGAACAAACACAAAAATGAGGATGCAAACTAAGTTTGACACAACATCGTCTATCAGAATCAGTAATATGATGACAAACCTAAATCAATACAGAGCTGATAGAGCATTCTTTGTTTCATTTGACTGAAAAACTTGACCTCTCAAGTCGGAGAATTCAGTCTTTCTAGTTTAGTTGCTCTTGTTAGAGTAATTATAGAATGCAGAGTGACTCGTGTTATCTCACCAAAATCAGTCACGTGTTAAAATTACATGAATTGAAATTTCAAGACTCTCAATTCTTATAATTGAAGAATTAGAAAAGAGGACTAAAAGAGGATTAACCAACCAGCAATTGGTTGCTTGAGTGGTAAGGGACTCGGTTCCCATTAAGTGAGGTCTCGAGTTTGAGTCTTATAGAAGAAAATAATCAGGTTAGTCTTATAAGGTCTTACAATGCCCTAATTAATGTGGATTAGTCAGTGTGGTTGGTGCCGAATACGACATGTGAATCCTAAAAAAATAAAAATAAAAAAAAGGCATAGGGGAGAAAAACTAAGACTACCTTCATTGAATTCATTCAAGCATAATAATTTTTTTTTTTTTTTTTTTTTTTTTTTTTTTTTTTTTTTTTTTTAATTGTGGGTGTCGAGGTTACCCTCATTATTCTCACAAAGTCATGGCTCTATTGACCAAGTGGTGAGAACCTAGTGGCCCGAACGATCTTACCACACCGAGGAATCAAAACCGAGGTCATACGCTTAACTCGCACAACCTCGTCTTTACCCTTACCGTTGTGGCAACCCGATCAGATTCATTCAAACACAATAAATGAAAAATCAATCAAAATTGTTGAAAACCAAAAACATACCAAGTAGACCCACATGATATGACAGAGGAACATCATCATGGCCATGTTCAATCTTCCTCAACTGCTCATTCTTTCTCACAAAAGAGTACTCTTCCCAGCCAGTCAACCCAACTACCAAATCCCCAATTTTGTAAAAAGGGTCATCAGATTCAACAACTTTGCACACACCAAACCCCTCAATTACCTACACCACAAAAATCCCATTAACCAAACAAATCAAATCAAATCAACAACAATAAAATTTAAAACACAACAAAATGTATAAAATTGGATCAAAAAAATTTAATGGGTGTTTGATCTTACTGAGCCAGGAACAAAAGGGTGGATGTAGGATTCATAATTCTCTCTCATTCTCCCTCTCATGTATGGATCACAAGAGAGGTATAGATTCTTCACAAGGACAGCTTTAGACCCTTTTGGGGCCTTGACTTCAATCTCTCCCAATTTGAGTTCCATGTCTGTTTCCTTTGGAGTGCCATCTATGTACCCTTTGAATATGATTTGCTTGTTTTGCTCCATGAATGTGTGTGTCTCTGTGTGTGTGCGTCTTTGCAAATAAAGAAGATTTTGAGAGAACTTGCACTAATTCAATAAGTAGAATATTATTATATTACTTGTGTGCATCGAGTACGTATGCACATACGTTGATGTGAGAATTATGTTATGTTGGGATTTGAGTGCACGCAATTCGAGATGTACTTGATTTTAGTGGTGGGATTGTTGTAGCTAGTTGTCCTTTTTAAATGAACTTGTGACTAAAGGCATTACCTACTCTCACAATGAATTCATTCTTCACCTACCATTGATTCTCCTATTAAATGGTGAGTTCCACTATTTCCTTACCTGCTCAGTCAGTTGGAATGCGGTTGGTGAGGTTCTTGAGAGGGAAGGGAAGGGAAGGGAAGGGAAGGGAGAGGGATTTAGATGGGAGAGTGTTGGGAATGACAAAAATACGGATCCTAAGAAAATTGCGTTAGAAGTTCATGCATTATCTAGATTAGACTCGGTTTTAAATTTGGACAAAGCTAGCTTGTCTAGATCTGTTTTCTTTTAAATTTAGGTTGTCCTATCAATCATATTTGTTACAATCTTGAAAAATATTTTTTTACGCTGAAAATAACATCAAAGTCTCAATAAATATTGCATGTCTATTGCAAATAACTAAATATTTAAAACAACTAAACATATGCTAATCCCTACAAAGCAGAAAATACAAATGTTAATGTGCAAATAATAATAATAATAATAATACATTTTTTTTTTACCTTAGTTTCTATGTGTATTAGAGTAAATTAATATTTGATAATATAACTATTAAGGATTAATTGTCCTAAAATCCTTTTATCAAACGATAGCTAAAACCTTATATGACGTTTGTCAGGTCTGAATTTATATGATCTTGTCTAAATTCAGCCCGATTTAAATTCAAACAAGTGATTCTTGTGTAAACTTGATTTAAATTTATTAAAATTTTGTCAAGACCTTTTCAATGCGAGCTGAACCATATCGTGCTGGCAAGTCTGCAATTTATTTTTATTTTTTCTAAACGAGATGGAGAAAGACAAAATGGGATGAAACAACACCCCTCTAAAACAATGAAGTATAAGTTATGATATGACTCTAATCATGTTAAATTTAATTCTTCAACGTAGGAAAATTCTAGAATGACAATGCCAAAGTCACACCTTGAAGTCACATCAGGGAAGGAGCTGTTGAAGCGGTTTCAACTCGCGTGTTATGCATCAAAATTTATATATACACGTATCTTGAGGAACAATGACTGTTGCGTATATTGAGAAAAAAAAGAAAAAGAAAAAGAAAGAACAAAATCGTAGTGAAGTGATAGCAATGGAGCTGTGATGCATCATCCATTGTGAGTCTCCAATGGAATCTTTGTTCATCCAATACTCGCCCGAAAACATTCCATTGATGAAATTTGTAAACGCCTTCTCTCCCTCTCTCTCTAATCCAAAAACTCTAAAATAGAGTTTTTCTAACACTATTCACCTCTAATTTGAAGTAAACGGTGACACTAACACTATTCACGTCTCCAACTCATCAACACTATCTTTAACACTATTATACTTTTTACCATTATTTTAGTCAATTTAATTTTTTTTTCGTAACATTTAATCTTTAATGTATTTCAAAGTATTTTTATACCCATAAAAATAATCTTATAATTAATAATTATGTAGTTAATAAATAACTAAAATAAAATAAATTATATTTATAAAATCATTCATATTTAAGCAAACAAGCAGTAAAACTTTAATTAAGCTTAATATAAAATATTACACTAAATTGCTTAAACAAGATTTTAAAAGCAACATAAATACTTACCGTACATTTAAAATTACAAAATTATCACAAAACACATTAATTAATCATCGCATTAACCATAACGCTCCCATAAATGATCAATCAGTGCATTTTGAAGTTTGTAGTAACCATCTTCATCCTTGATGTCTTGATTCTTTTGAAGAAATTCTTGAAATCGTTGTCCTTCCCTCTGCATTCTCTCGACGTCTGCTATTGGCGTTTCTCTATCATCTTCATTATTTTGAATAGGTACATTGTAATCACGTTCATCTTCAATTATCATATTATGTAAAATAATGCACGTTGTCATGATATCATGTAGCACTTCTTTACGCCAAAAACGTCCTGGTCCAGTTACAATAGCAAAACGTTGTTGGAGAACACCAAATGCACGTTCGACGTCTTTTCTGCATGCTTCTTGTCTCATCGCAAAGTATTTTCTTTTTGGACCTTGTGGTTTATGAATTGTCTGGACAATTGTGGACCCCTTGGGGTATATGCCATCAGCTAAATAGTATCCCATATTAAACTCTTTTCCTTGAATAACATAATGAGCAAGAGGAGCAATACCTTGTGCTAAATTAGAGAAAAGATGTGATGATTCTAGTATATTGATATCGTTATTTGTTCCGGGCATACCAAAATATGCATGCCATATATATCCACAAGTCATAATCGCTATAAACAACGAGAATAATCATTGGCGATCCACTACGACTAGCATATTGTTCGGCCCATGCGGTTGGACAATTTTTCCATTTCCAATGCATACAATCAAGGCTACCTAGCATCCCTGGGAAACCATGCATTTCACCAACATGTAGTAATCTAGCGACATCTTCAGCTGTTGGAGTCCTGAGGTATCGTTCTCCATATATCTCCACTATCGCACGACAAAATCTATTTATACTTTCTGTTGTCGTAGACTCGCCTATTTTAATGTATTCATCCACTGCATCAGCTGGAAGAGTGTATGCCAACATACGAGATGCGACAATTATTTTTGTAGTGGTGACAATCCAAGTCTTCCGAGACCATCCGCTCGTTGTTCGAAGTAGTTATCGTGTGCTTTCATAGATTCAACGATTCGTAAAAATAACTCCTGAGACATTCGAAAACGTCATCGAAAAGTGGCAGCATCATAACGTGGGTGCTCGGCAAAGTAATCGATGAAAAGGTTATGATTAGCAATTTCTCGCTCACGATCGATGACAATATGTCCTGGTACTGAGCCACCACGTCTAACATGGTATGAACGATGCTCTAAGATTTGTGCAAAGATCATATTGTTGCGTGCAATTGCTAGACATATGATTCCTTCTGCACAATTATCAAATTGTTAACGTCTTCGTGAACATCTTTATACTTTAGCATCACTACTCAAAGTGAATCGATGATGATTCCGAAAAAAGGTGGTAAGTGAGAAGGCTCTCCAAAATTGGGGTTCATTTCTTGTGTTTTGATTAATTAATAGGGGTGAGAAAACAAATGGTCGAGCGAATGATGGCAATAAGAGGCTTGGTGTGGTATTTATAGCAATATGTCTCTTTTCATTCAGAGACTATCATGCATCATCAAGAGAATATATTCTCTGAATCATCATCATTCGGAGAATATATTCTCAGGATGATAATATATTCTCTGAACCATCATCAATACAATCATCCCAGAAAAAAAAAATTCTCTGAATATGATGATGATTCATCCATTTCCATTGCCTATTAAAGGCCAAGAACACTCTTCATTTCTCATCCAACTTTATATCTAGCTACTTCCTTTCATTCGTGAAATATCTCCTTCATCAACCTCATCTCCTTGTTAGAATGTCGAGTAGAGGTGCATTTTTTTTCAAGTGAAGATGTTCTCCTCTGTCATGTATACCTAAAAACCTCACAAGATCCAATTATAGGCAAAAATCGAGTCAAAACCAATTTTGGGCACGTGTAGAGGAAGCATATGGAAAACAAAAGCCAAAAAATTGGGTGAACGCTCGCATAGATCTCTACAAACAAGAATGAATCTTATACAGTCTGAAGTTAAGAAGTTGAATGGATGTGTATATCAAGTTGAATACATGAACATAAGTGGTGCATCTAATGAAGATATCGTAAGTTTTTGTTATTCGTTGAAATCACCATTTTAATTTTTTATAATCTTCTTTTACTATTGATATTCTTAACCTTATACTCACATTTTTGTATAGATGAGTCAGGCAAAGGAGATGTTTGTAACAAAGGCAAAGAATAAAAGGGGATTTAGATTTGATCACGTTTGGGAAATCGTCAAAGACTACGAGAAGTTCAAATGCATTAAGACCAAAAAAACACGTGCTTCGCAATTGCCATTCGGAAATTATGACTCATCACAGTCTGACAATCATACTTAAGAGTATATCCATTCGGCATCTCCTGGTTTGTCGTCATTCTCGCTCAATTTAAGAGACTCTGACTGTAATGGCCCAAAGTCGTTAATCATGTTTACATCTTTAAACAGGCTCAACGACCCGTATTGTGGGACCCACACCGTGATATGTCCGTTAACCGAGGCAAGGGCCGATGTACATTTTTATATTTGTTGTGATGTATGCCTAGTGTATTGTATTTGTGTAGACTATTCAGTTAATTTTCTACGGGTGTGTAGGTATCGAGACGAGCAGGGACGTACCTCGAGTCGCGTGTCGACGTAGGATCGAGGTAGCGGCATATTGGGATAAGTTTACTTTATTTAAATAAAATATGAATTTATTGGGTAATGAGTGGTTTTAATGTGGCCACATGTAGCTAAAGTATTAAATGGTCTATAGTTAGTGAAATAAAATAAGGTGCATTAGATGTGCATCGAGACACGCGTTAACCTATCATAAGGCAAGGTGTCACTTTGGTGAGTCACTCACAAGTGACTTGGGGGACAAGTGGGATAATGTGCTCCATGTGATGAGCCTCGGGACACGTGTGCACACCAAGATCAAAGGCTAGCATTTAAACAACATTTTTGTATATAAAGCACACCAACTGGGATTCTTATCCCCCACAATCAACCGGGAGAGGAGAAGAAAAAAAAAATCGTTGGTGGAGGTGGAGGAGAAGGAGAATGAGAGAACAAGAAAAGACCAAAGTGAGTGTGGTGTTTCAATTGTTGTTGCGTTAAGGGTTGGTTTGGCGACGAGGTTTGGGAGCTCGGAAGCTCCCGTGCTTCCGAGGTTCCCTCCCTAAACGAGCTGGGGTTGGATCGCCAACCCCAACTCGTAAAAGAAAAAAAAAAATCTCCCAAACGAACCAGGGAGTCCCTGGTTCGTTGGGGAACATGGGGGCACACTCACCTGCCGTGCGTGTGCGCCCCTTCCCCCAAGCGGGCCGGGCCAAGGGCCTAGGCCAGGCTCGGCCCATGGGGCGAAAAAAAAAAAAAAAAAAAAAAAGGAAAATGGAAAAAATCCAAAAAATTTGGGAAAATTTCGAAAAATTATATTTCAACAAAATAAATAGAAAGTAATGAATTTCTATGAAAAATAAAATATTTGGAATTTCGGACGAGCATTTTACTGGGATTTTGCCTCGAAAAGCGCGAAATGGGCAGATTGACCTTAAATAGAAAAAGATTTATTGTCTCGACTTCGATTTGGCCTAAAGTGATACATTATTAAATGTTAGGGAACTAAGGGGAGAACTCAGGCGTTTGGACACGCATTTCGAATTGTCGAGGGATCGGATAGACTAGGACAAGCGTGTGAATTGTAAGTACAACTGTGAGAATTTTATATTGCAGTTCATTCACTTTTATTGCTTTATTAGTCTATTGGTAGACATTACTACTTGAACTCGCACATCATGTTGTTCTTGTATCTATTCATGGATGAATATTGTGACATTATGCCTTGTGAATTGTTTCATTGACTCTAATTCCTACACTTGATGTCATTCTTAAACAAAATTGATAAAAAGCATGCTAATGGAATAATTTGGATTTAATTAGACTTGTATTCGACTTCCTTTGGGCTTTGTAGCCTAACTTGTCTTGGAATCCTACAATTTTGGAATTATTTGTCTTTGAAATTAAAGTAGGGATTATCTAGTGTCCATTGCATAAGAGATGCGCGGTTCACGGGGACATGGGTCTACCGGGGTTCCGGCACTCACTACTACACTTGCGCGGCACACGAATTATTGGACTCGGGGTGGTCGGTAAGCATGAGATTGATGTTGTAAAGGGTAGAGCGCAGCTCCGCTATTTGTGTGAGATATGTTGAGCGCAGCTCCATATAGTAGTGGGAAAGGTTAGGTGATAGGTCTCACCGCCGACCGGACGTAGATCATCTCGACTTAGCATGTGTCTGTCTCCACATCTTTAACTGTGGTATTTACTTGCATTACTTGTTTCAGCAATTTATTTCGTTACGTTATGCTTTTACATACCATTCGTTTATTTTGAAAATATGGTATAGAATTATCCTATTAGTACTTAAATATTACTATACTCACCGTCTAGTTTGTGACAGTAGGTGTAGGTCCATCGAGCAGCAGCAGACCAGGGAAAGAGAAGATCGACGACTTCTTCTAAGCAGTTCGGCGACTCTCCTCACTCATTTTGTATGTCTCAACTTTTGTTGTATTATTAGTGTTTATGTCATTTTGGGTTGTACATTGGGTTGAGTAAATAGTTTCATATATATACGTGCATGTGATGCTGTATTTTTCTTGGTTTTCCACACTTAGGAATTTTGGAGACTGAATGCTTCCGCTTAACATGATAATGGCATCGGAATTAACTTTCAATTGCATAATATATCAATACATGAATTTAGAGGAATATACGGATGAAAGACTGACTAATATGTATGTAAGTCTTAAGTGGTTAGGATTAAGGCTTGAGTACGGGATTAGGCCGGGCGGTGCCCTGTTTAGAAGTTGGGGCCGTCACACTGGCGATGTTGATGGCATTCAATCTCAACACCCAATTGGAATAAAAAGGGCAAAGTTGAAAAAAACAAAAAACGGATGAAGGCATGTCAACTATCGCCACGTCAATCAACCAAGGCAATGAAAAGTTATTTGAGTGCTTGGAAAAGATCAATTCGGATAAGGAACGACACCTTGCACTTACCATATCATCTGAGCAAAACGAGGCAAGAATGTTAGCTGTAAAGGAAATGAAAGAGGAAAATAAAATCTTGTTGAAAGATGTGGATTCTATTAAGGATCCGATCTTACGTGCATTTTTCGTCAGTGGACAAACACGAATTTTACGAAAAAGGGCTAATCAAGAAGGTTCTTCTGTCACATCTTCGGATATCGACTCGTATTTGAATGATATCCTACCTCCAGGAGCATATTTGTGAGACTAATTCTAGCACATCTACATATGTGGCTTGTATATGTTGCATGTAATAGGTCATTGTCGTATGTTATGTTTGTGTTTGGCACCTGTTTATAGTAGGATCGCATGTATGATTTTTTTTGTTTGACCATGTAAGACTTTTATTATCTTAATGTAGTATGTCGTATGTTTTTTATATATAAGTATCTTTAATTGGTCTAAAAAATATCTTTAATTATTTGTAATATATAAATAATGTTTTAAAAAAAATATAATAAAATTAAATTTTTTTATAAAAATACACAATTAAAATGTATTAAAAATATAAGAAGATAATTGAGTAATTAATTAATTTCATTTTAAAGAATAGTTAGTGAATTAATTAAGATTTTAAAATAAGATAAGAAAAAAATATATACTAAATAAGATAAATCTAAAATATAAAAATAATATAAAAAAGATAAAGAAAGAATAAAAAAAATTAAAAATTTGATGAATAGTATTATTATGTTGCAACAGTGCCATGGCGTTGGAGATTTGGTGCTCCATTGGATCACTAAATCTTTATCACTGTACTCCAACGGAGTCGCTCTAACAGATTTCATTTTCTCACTTCAAACCCAATTCTTCTCTTCTTTTGTCCTCTTTGGTTTGCCCTTCTCAGGAAAACTGCAAAGCAATTGCAGACCAGTATATTGAGAGAGAAATCACTGCAACCCCTAAAACATTGCAAATCTTACATAAAAGGGGATTTTTTTTAATATGATCCCAGAACTTGTGCTTCATTGATATTGATTTATGGTTGGCATTGATAGGATTGAGTTAGATTTTAATGGGAGTTAAGTTTTATTGCTTCATTGACAAAATTGATCAGTTTGAGTTTAGGTGAAGTTTGTTCTTTTATTGTGATTTTGTTGATGAATTTGATGGTTTTTATGGGGGTTTAGGTTCTTATTATTGCTTCATTTATTGCATCGCAATATGTTAAGGATTACGACTATGCCAGCTATGCTTTATTAAAGTGCAATATGTTTAGGATTACAACTAGGCCAGAACAACTAGGCCAGCGATGCTTTATAAAAGTGCAATATGTTTAGGATTACAACTAGGTCAGCTATGCTTGCATGTGAGGAGGTAAAGAAACAACAACAACAACAACAACAACAACATAGCCTCAGTTTCAAATTAATTGGGTCAGCTTAACGCAACATTTATATATATTTGATCTATTCACGAAGAGTAACAAAAGTTTTACACACGCTATCAACTTATCTCAACCCTCCCCTATTTGTCAAGAATGGAAAATGAGTTTTGGGTAGGGATGCAAATGGGTAGAGGAATACCCACGTGATGGTGATTTACCCTAATAGATATGGATATGAGGATTTTAAATGGGGAAGGGTGTGGGATAGGTACAAAATCTCATACCCATATTAATATGAGTACGGGTATGTGTAATAAAATATCTCCACTTGTAATCTCTACGGGGATACCTACGTGTATTCCCCACGAGGATACCCATCTACCTATAGAGATCCTCATATATCAAGTTATACACTATATGATATTTATTATTTATATATGTATACCATATGATATTCGTATTTAAATATTACATAATATTACATAATTTTCACTCCGAAACACTTATACATATAACAAAAAACTTCTTAATGAGATTTATAATTTCAATTCATTTGGTTGATTAATAACTATATGTTTTGTTTTGAATTGTTTGCAATTATATTTATATTTTAGAATTTTAGGATCAAAAGTACTGGAAAAAGTTGATAACTTGGTAGTTTTAAGAGATAGTGACTTTAAATATTTTGAATTTGAACTTTTCGTTTTGCATATGTCAATGATTTTGTAAAAACTTAATTATAAGTATTAACACTTAGCAGTTGAAATTTTTATTGCATGATATGTTGATTTTTTCCTTTTTTTGTCGAAATTTCAACAATTGTGTTGTTATATATATTTGACATCTTATTTGTTACAATTCTTTTTTTTAGAATCCCTAATGGAGAATGGAATGGGGAAAAAAATCTCCCCACGAGGAATCCCCATCCCTGCAAAAATCTCCATGAAAATCTCTACGGGAATCCCCAATGGGTAATGAAATGGGTGAAGCGTTTTACCCATGGGGATTCCCCATACTCATGGGGATTTGATAGGTATAAGGATGGGTATGAGAATTCATCCCCTGATGGATATGAGTATGAATATGAGTGATAAATTTTTTAGTGGGTATGGGTATGGAAAATGAGGTCCCCATCCTCTACACTACCCATTTGCATCCCTAGTTTGAGGCCTCCCTCCCTCACTTTTTAAGTATGAAAAATGGGCTTTAGACCTCCCTCCTTCATTTTTCGTTATGGAAAATGAGCTTCAGAGTCCTCCTCCTTTATCCAAACTTGAGACTAGATATGTAGCGTATATCATGTTCTACACAGGTGTAGTTGCGTCTCATGTGTAAGGAAACAACAAATACATAAAATGAACGTAGCGAAAACGAGGATGCTTAGATGAATGTTTGGTAAAGCTCGTAAAGAATTCAGAAATTTAAAGAAAAGTAGAAGCAACACCGATTGACACAAAGATTAGAGAAGGCAATTGCGACGGTTTGAACATCTCCAAAGATGGCTTCTAAATGCCCCCTCTAAAAAACTCGACTCAATAGGAACTGAAGAAATTCATCAAGGTAGGGGTAGACTGAAGCTAACTTAGAACACATTGATTATGAGATATTTAAATAATTTGAAAAGCACACCATCAATTGCACTTCATTGAGTGCAATGGAAGAATTTGATTTATGTAGTGACTAATTTGGGATTGATGCTATCTTTACGGTTGTTGTTATGGCATGGACACTTATATTGAGTTAGATTTTAAGGGAAGTTAATTTGTTCTTTGTATTGTGATTGTGTTGATCAATTATGGTTTTTGTTTTTTGGGGTGTAGATTCTTCTTATTGCTTCATTGGTATTGATTTTGCCGCTGGCATGGACAAGATTAAGTTAGATTTTAGTGGAACTTTCTTCTTTTGTTGTGATTGTATTGATCGAGGATGGGCGTTTTTTGTTTGTGGTGTGGATTCTTCTTATTGATTAGAAGAATGCATATAGTCATTTGCTCTATAATACCATGAATCCATGCACTATTGATTTTCAGGTTTGGATTAGTTTTTGTTGCTTTTGGTTGGTGCTGTTGATCAATGACATTGTTTTTTATATCATTTCGAGGCCGGTGTCTGTGCATTATAAAAAAAAAAAAAAAAAAATTTCTAACCCACTTTAGGCACCTAGTGACTCCAAGTAAGTGTCTTTACATGTGAAGTGATACACTTCGAGAAGTGTGTGCACATATCTCGAGGTGTTATGTATGTATGTATCACACGACTCGACATCCACTTAGGCCTACTACTTGCTCAAAATAAGTGTCCAAAGTGGTTCCTATAAAAAAAAAATGCTTCTTTCAATATTGGAGTACATTTCCTCAACTCAAGATGGCTAGAAGTTTAGGCTTTGTAAATCAAATCAAGATTATTTATGACCTATTATTTAAGGAAAATACTAAAATGACAACGATAATGTCACATCACAATACACATTGGCTTACAAGAGTATTTCACGCAACGTCGATCTGTGTATTATGCATCGAGATATAAGTATGCCCGCATTTCGAAGCATACATTGATAGCTCTTGTAACCTAATGTGTTTTGTAATTTGACTTGCAATTGTCATTCTAACACTTCTCATTATTTAAAACGCTCAATCGACACGAAACTGATCCCATCAAGAGGATCATGAATTTGAGTTCGAATTTTAGTCAGTCTTAGATTAATTTGTTTTCATAACCACAGTTCAGCCGAGGTAATGCTTTATCCAATTATTCTCTTGGTTCTTTTTCTCTTCATATAATAATCTTGCCCATGAAATTTTTTAATTGGCGAACTAATTATGCAGATTTTTCATTGGGAAGTGGGAGAGGGCGAGAAGGACAAAGTTCGATTAAGAGGCGCATTCCTTGTCGAAATGGTTATTTCTAAATTCTGAAGGGTGGAATAACCAAGCTGAAATAACCAAATGTGGTTACAATCGAATATGCATATAGTTGTGCGCGAGGCCGCTGTGCCAGCTGCTACGTGGGTCTCGCAGCCATGCTGACATTTGTCGCCACGTCAATGCTCCTCAATGTGCGAATTATTCATCGTATTCTTTATATTATTTGTCAATTATTCGAGATATATATTAAATTAAAAGTATGACTTGTGTTTTTCGGAGTTGCAAGTAGGTAGTAAATTTACAGCGGAAGTCTTAAAGTACATAAACATGAATTTTCATTAACTTTTAAGTTTTATAGAGCACCAGGCCTACTATGAAAAACCCAGAATAAAGTACATTGTATATCAAGCGACAATATACTGTGAAAAGTAAATATATACATGTACAGTGTCTATCAAGTCTCCTATAACTCAAAAGTAACAAAATATCAAAATGAACATGTACTAGTAAGTCTGAAGCGTAGGCAATCGAGAGATAGTCACCTACGACCTCCTTGCCCTTACTAGTACTAGGACTGCACTCGATCATCACAACAAAAGCATTTGACGAGTCCAAAGTGAGTAGGATCTCAAAAGAAAACCACCGAGCATTCAATAATAGAGAAACCAAGAATAATGTTAAATAAACATGCGGAAATAAACAGACAACTGTAAGATAATCGCATGCATAACTAACACGAATAGTGACCAAATAACTATGTCACGCGTAGCAAACTAGATCATACTTCGTCAATCCGGATGATCTCTGCGACCCGTACCACACTGGCTCACATCTAAACTACTATGGAGGATCGGTATGTATCGCAACCCGCTGAACACGTGCACTGATGAGGTCAGCAGCTCGGGTTGTCATTCATCGAGGGCGCAAGTAACACGTGTTATGGTCTAGCATACTAGAGCCCGTACAACACAACATCCGAATAAACTCTGGCGACGAACAAAACCATCGATCGTTATCCCAAATCAAAGCGGTGATATAATATGGATAATGAAAAAACGAAGAATAAAAAAACAAAGAATACTAGATAGCACAGTTGAAACAATTAAATACTCAAGATGTGTTTCATAAAGGATTTACACACCTCAAATCGCGCTCCGAAGCCTCGAAAACACCTCGGTCACCCCACTACGCTCTCGACTACTAAACCATAGCCCCCGAGTTTATATCGTTACTAGATATTATTTTTCAGTGTTTTAGAGTGACTTAAGGAGTTTAAATTAGGTTTAGAGTTCTATTTTACAAAACAACCCTTAAATACTAAATAAAATTTCAACTTTCAATTTGGGATCATATGTTGTTGCGCAATTTTAGGCATGAACTTGTCCAACTCTCAAAATCTTCCATAAGTATAAAGTTTTTGGTCTCTATCTTAACTTTCCGAAAATGTCTGGTTTGCGAAATTTCGGTATAAAGCGAAAGAGCTATCACAATTTTACCAAAAACAGCTCAAATTGGAACCTAATCCAACCAGTAGACTTAGAAAATTTATTTCTCCAAATCTATAGTTTCAAGAACTGTGATTTTTGGTCATAAGGCAGCTAACATGCCCAATAACAACATATTAAAATATTACCTCATTTGGATAAGTAATTAGGGAGTTATGCCTTATAAAAATTTAGTTTCAAAAATCTCATAATGCATTCAATCACCTATTTGTATAGCACATTTGGACATGAAAACATTTGAATTACAAAATTTTCAGTAGAACAAAGTTGTTTTCCTTTGAGTTAGCTTTAAATGCCACCCGATTGGATCCATTTTGATTTAAAATGAGAAAGTTATAACCAAATTACATAGAATGGTTCATAATACAACATGCAGGATTTCAATTTTGGTTTTACAATTTCAAAAATATATATTTTTTTTATTTCAAAACCAAATTAAGAACTTCATAATAGCAGGATTATCAGCTTGAAATGAGGAATCTAAATATATAAACCAATTTCAAAGACTCAAATTTCGACCTTTTGAAAATGACCAAAACCTAGAACTGATTTCAAACTTGAAATAGAGATATGTGTACCTAGGGTTGATGATACTTTTATTTGAGCTCCAACTCTCCTTGATCTCCCTGAGTTTTTTCAGCCAAGGCTCTCCTCAATTCCTCTGATTTTATAGCTCAAATGTATATGTTGAGCTCCTCTATTAAGTATAGGCCTTATATACTTATATTAGTAAGTAAATTAATTAGCCAAATCTTTGATCTACTATTAGTTAATTGTTATGACATATGTCGTCCCTCAATGCCACTTGTCCCACATGAAACCACTTGCTCCACATGAAGCCACTTGCCCCGCATGAAAGCCACTCATATTGCCTTGTTATATGTATTCTAGGATCATCACTAAGTTGAACAAGGGTTCAATTAATTCTTATTCAACTATAGGACTTTATTTTATCTTAAATCCAATTAATTCAACTAGACACATAATTACATATGGTTAGTGTATTTGGTCATATATTTAACATATTTGCGATCACACTGACCCCCGATTATTCGACACCCAGTGTCTCGCGTCTCGGCACGCATCTCGATGCGCGCTTATCCTTGATGTACTCGATTATTATGACTTACCCTAAAGTTTGATTTTCCATTTTACGTCATATTCACCATGATTCTTAGTCATTTTATTCAAGTTAGTATTATAAAACTTAGTATACTCGTCCTACACCTATCCGATACCCAAGTCGACACACTTTACGAGGCATTTACCCATCACATAGTCGCACATGGTATGACAATATAAATACACACATGCGATGAGTTATGAAATAAATAATAATTAACATCGCAATTATGCAACCAACAGATACAAAAATAACGATTTAAGCCCAATCAGACGTATTCTAGCTTATCCGGGGCGTCCACTTAGGTCTGAACTGGCATCTGAGTCTGAAAATAAACTCATTAACAGCGTGAATAAATATTGGGTCGTTACATGGTTGTAACAGGGAAATAAATGATGCAAGTACTTAAAACAAAGTATGCAGAAAAGTAAATCAAACTAGGACACTAGAAAACATGTTCACGCAGTTCGGTCCACGACCTACATCTGCGGAGCCATGCCTAGATATGAAAATCCACTAAGTTGAAAACTCAGACTTACACAAGTCCCTTTCCTAGTGTCTCCCTCACCAGTCTTGATGCACTCCTTCTCACACTTACAATTGATTCTCTCCCAAGTCCCCTTAGAGTGTCGAACTCCCCTCTCTTTGGACTACCCAAGATCCCTTTAATGGTTTACACAAGTCTTCCACTTGCAATGTGAGGCTCCCCTCACTAAAATACCCAAGTACTTTGGTGATTACATATCGAAAGAATGAAGCGAACAATACATTCACAAATGCAAAGTTAAACGAGATATAAACTCTATCAACTTTGGCAAACATATAGACATATAAGAGACACATAATCTCAACAACATCTCTTAATATTTTATAAATCTTCATCTTAAAATAACTACGTCCTTGCATATTAAACACGTGGTAATCAAATCTTTGAATTGAAACTCCAACTTCCATGAGATCTTTAGTTGGTCTTGAGTTGGTTGTAGATAAGATCAATTCTATAGCGCACGATTGAGATAGCATGTTGCAACCACTTCAAGATTCAATTGCAATCGAGTATATTCATCTAATCACCCAAAGTTTATCTTTTGATTTTTAACACGTGGAACATGCTTTGGGTGAATCATTTACCAAACACTCGATCTGAATAACTCGATGACAATCCAAACTATCGATGTGATCGATCATGACACTAGCAATCTCCCTCTTTGTCATTATGTTGTCACAATGGTAAATGAGGTAAAGAGCATAACGTTCAATAAAATAAAAGATTAGTTAACAAGGAAATAACTATCCTCCAGCTCCATTAGATAGCTGTTTAAAGATAGAGTCACCATAAAGTGTCTTTAAAATGAAGTTAGTGCTCAACCAGTAACATAAGCATAATTACGAAAGCAAAAAGTATCATATTCTGCTGATGAATACCAATATCAACAGTTTCTATGGTGGTTGCAATATCTTCATTCATCTTTTTGCATTGTCCTTCTTCATCTTCAAGAGTCTTCAATGTGATTCCAGATGAAAAAATAATACTAGCAGAGATTTCATGAACAAACTTCATGAACAACATCCTCAGTTCAACATACTTAAGAAAGTTAAAAATAAAGTATCTTAAAAAATTAACACATACTCCCCATATTACTTCTCCCCTTTAACTCCTCAATTACAGATTCTCCCCCATTGTGAGAACATAAAGACAAAAATGAATTAGGGATAACCATACTCGACCACCTACGGTGGTGTAGGTGTAATGAGCCTCAAAAAGTCGAATAGCTTATGATACAGATTATTAGGTCAAGCTCGTATGGAAACCATCAGCACCGTCTCTTGCTCCCTTCTCGAATCAAGAAAATCACCCCTATCCAGCCCTGAGTCAGACTGTGCCCTGTAAATATGTGGAGAAGAACTAGGCATGAAGGAAGTTGTAGCCTAAAGCTGGTCTGATTGATTTCCCTGAGACATTTTGGTTAATACAGATCTCATTTGTCTCTATAAACAAAAACTTCCCAAAGTGCTTTCATTTGTGATCGATTGAAATAACCAAATGTGGTAACAACGAATATACATATGGTTATAACAAGGAAATAAAAGATGCAACTACTTAAAACAAGTTATGTAGACAAATAAATCAAACAAGAACACTATAGAGCTTGTTCATGCAGTTCGGTCTACGACCTACATTTATGGGGCTACGCCCAGATATGAAAATTCACTAAGTTGAAAGCTCAGACTTACACAATACCCTTTCCAAGTGACTTTCTCATCAGTCTTGATGCACTCCTTCTCACACTTACAATAGATTCTCTCCCAAGTCCCCTTGGTGTGTCGAGCTCCCTTCAATTGTACTACTCAAGATCCCATTAGTAGTTTTACACAAGTCTCCCACTTGTACTGTGATCCTCCCCCTCACTGGAATATTAAAGTCCCTTTGGTGATTACATATATCGAAAGAATGAAGTGAACAACACGTTCACAAATGCAGAGTTAAACGAGATATAGACTCTATCAACTATGGCAAACATATAGACTAGACATATGAAAGACACACAATCTCAACAACACCTCTTAATATCTTATGCATCTTCATCTTCAAATATTCTCGTCCTTGCACATTAAACACGTGGTAATCAAGTCTCTGAATTGAAACTCCAACTTCCATGGGATCTTCAGTTGGTCTTCAATTGGTTGTAGATAAGATCAAATCTATAATCGTCGATTTAGAGAGCTGTTGCAATCGAGTATCTTCATCCAATCACCCAAAGTTTATCTTCTGATTTTTAACACGTGGAACATGCTTTGGGTGAATTATTTGCCAAACACTCGATCTAAACAACTTGATGACAATCCAAATTGTCGATGTGGTCGATCACGACACTAACACAAGAGGATAACTCTCTGATTTAGTATGAGTTACTTGGGTAAGAGGTCAGGAGTTCAAACCTCACAATGAGCAAGTTGTGGTTTCTTTCCTATAAAGAAAAATTTTGAAGGGCATCAAGTTCCTATATGATTCTTCAACTACATGAGTACATGTTAAACTTTGCAATAAAGTGAAGAATGTTCGTCAATTACGGTTGGGCTGAGCAATAGAGCTTAACGTTATAAGTTTTGAATTTGAGTAGTGCACTTGATGACAAGAATGTTGGAGATTTGACTTGTAACGACCTGAAATTAATTCACCGTTATTAATGACATGGTTGCAGACGTGGCTGACAGCTCAGACGCTCGTGGGACCCGCGGCTAGGCTAATGCGCGCTTGGAGCTAGGTAAATAGTTATTTTTGTGTGCTATTTTGTTTGATTTACGATGTTTACATTGAAATAGACTAAACGACATCGTAATTTGTGTAGTGATATTCCATTTGACGTGCGAGACTATGTGATAAGTATTCGCCTCGATATGTGTATCGATGCGGGTACCAAGTAGGCTAAAAAACTAAATAAGAGACGGGGGAAACATAATACACACATAAAATGAATAAAATGGGTTAAATAATAATATGGAATGTATATATATGGTGGTTAGGGACATGGTAGTACGCGTATGTCGCGGTTCGGGACGCGAAACCGGACGTCGAAACACCCGAAATGTCATTTTTTGGGTTAAGAACAAGGGTGAGTGTGTCATTGGTGTCAATTTCGGAGTCATTAGAGGTTGGAAATAGAGTAAATGGAGTGCATTGGATTGCCTCGAGATGTGCAAGTGAGGAGAGATGCAAATTTGACTATAAAAAGTCGCTTGACTTTGAAACCACCACATTTTCTCTCTCCTTATCTCATAATCTGAAAATTGAAGAAGAAGAAGAAACAAGGGTTTTGAAGTTCTAACTTGGTGATTTAAGGAGTTTGGAGTGGTGGAATCATCAAAAGCAAGGTGAGATTCACAAACACCTCAACTTTCTTTATCTTTTGATCTTAATTTTTGAAGTGTTGGTGTGAATCCAATAGGGATTGTTAAATAGTTGTTTTGGTGGGTTTGAAGTGTTATGAAGTTCGGTGGTTGGTGGAGTGCTTGTTGTTGTTGTTGGTGAAGGGTTTGGAACCCGAATTCAAAGCAAACTTATCATCTGAAACGCGATTAGCGCGCTAATGACGTCATCTAGTGGGCTAGATGACGATTAGCGCACTAAGCAAACATATAGCGTGATAATGTTCTTCCTGATGAAGAACGTATAACTGTCTGGGAATCTAGCAAGCTAATTCACAGACCCAGCGCGCTAAATCTTGCAGTTTTGACATTATTTTTGCTAAGTGACATAAAACACATCCAATCGACTAAAAATCAATTATAAATGGAAATATGTTATTTCAGGCGGTAACTTGGGATATTTGGGATAAAGCGGAGCCGGATCGGGGGTTATTAACGGGACACGGAGTGCGGTTTGAAGTGTGTAGTATCCCAACTGAAATTTCTTATGCAGTACTTTATTTTTACTTTTCAATTCATATTTCGTCTTTCACTATTCTATTCTTGGTGTGATTTAATGGACGGTCGTTGAGGCTCTCCCTCCGTGCCATTTCTGTGTGTATGTCCATGTGACGGCCCCAACTACGAAACAGGGCACCGCCCGGCCTAATCCGGTAATCAAGCCTTAATAATAACCATACAAGACTTAATTACGTATTAGTCAGCCTTTTGTCCCTAGTGTCTTTATTACAAATGTGCAAATATTATTAGATTTCAGAGTTAATAAAAATTACATATTATAGTCTTGTGTTTTAACAATTACGCGGAAGCTCTTATTATTCAAAAGTCATAAGTGTGGAAAACCAGGAAAATACAGCATCACATGCATGTATATATATATAGAACTATACACTCAACCCATACAACCCAAAATGTATAGTAATAATACAACAAAAGTTGAGTCATACATGATAAGATAGGAGAATCGACGAAATGCTCGAGAGAAAGTAGTCAATCTTCTCCTTTCGACACAGTTTACGCTCGACGGACCTACATCCACCGTCACAAACTAAACGGTGAGTATATTAATCTTTAAGTAATAAGCTGGATAATTCTATGCCACATTTTCAAAATGAAATAATGGTATTTAAAAGCATAAATAACAAAATAAATTATTGAAACAAGTAATGCAAGTAAATACCACAATTAAAAATGTAGTTGTGACGTACCCCAGATTTCCCAAATCTGGGTCCCGCTTCGCCTAAGCCCACGTGAACCCCGAGCCAGGTCTCGCAAGGTCAACGCTTGAGACCTAGTCGACCTTTTAATCCTTCATTACAAGTAAATTCATAATTTTAAGTTGAGTTATTAGTATTTTTCAAGTTTCTACAATTTAGCGGAAGCAATTAATTAAATAACTCAACAATAGTTGAAAAATCTCAAAGATATCAGTTAAGACAACCTAGAGTGTGGAAACCCCGAATATGTATATCATCATCAGAAGATAGTAAATACAAGATATATATGCCCAAAATCCCAGTGTTTTTAAAACAATTATATCTAATAATACAAAAGATTCACCTAGCTATGGAGCCTTCCCCTTACTGAACCGTGGATCTGCACTCAGTCAAACACGAGAATAATAAGCCCATGTAAGTAAAATCCAGTAGAATCTAAACAGTAATTCAAGATAAAATGAAACAGTCTAAAAATCATGCGGATAAAAAGAAAGTTGTATGGAATGCATGATAATAAGACTGTAAAAATGAAAGTACAATGAGAAATGAGCGTCAAATGAAATAATAGAGAGGTGTCCAAGTAGTCCAAGACAACCGAATGCGGGTGCCACAGGGTTGCGGTCACAGAGTCGCGGCAACGCAACGGACTCGGGTCATAGGACGCGGCATCGCCTGTTGTACCTAGAACTTCGCGAATGAGGGATATCAACGGTGCCCCGGATAAAACACATCTCATTCCGACCAAAAACTCAAGTGACTCGAGGTCATGGACCCGGTTGCAAGCCGGCAACCACTCCAATCAGAGACACGAGTACGACTCACTTGGCCCTCGGACACTCATAAGTGAATGAGAATTCCAAGAAAATGACATAGTGCAACATCAATAAAATATAAGCTACAATGAGCTACTGTGCATTTCCTAAAGCTGGTTTTACTTACCTCGAGAAATCGCGAATCGTCATCAAAACGTCATGCTCCCGCCTCGATTTGCGCACTCGACACTCGACTATAGCCTCCTAAGTCTCAGGCGTCATTTATACCATTTATGGCTAATTTACTAAGTCATTCAAATCACAACCAAAGTACTTAACATAAACTTCACCATGGCCTTCAAACCTTATTGGAATCCATCGCGTCGTCGAGCTTCATCGAAGTCACGACGCCTTGTCCATCGTTGTTGTCTCGTCGGGGATCGATCGGCCCGGCGACGCGCCACCGCGCCTTTTGCTCCACGTCGTTCCCCGCGCCGCCGCCGTCGCCGCTGCAGCTGCCGCTCGACGGCGCCGCTGTCGCGCGCTGCCGGAGCTGCCGACCGCCGCTGCTACCGTGCCGCTGCAGTGCTCACCGCCGCTGCGAGTCGTCGTCCGCGCCACATCGTCCGCCGTCGCTGCTAAGACGTCGCCGCCGCTGCTGCCGCGCGTCCGCGGCCTCGCAGGTGTCGCGCCGCTCGTTCGCCGCTGCTGGAGCTCCGCCGCGAGCTCCCTTGCGCGATGCTGGCTCGCCGCTGCATCGCGAGCCGCGGTCCCGACTGCTCGCCTGGCCGGCTCTGATCTCGCTGGAGTTGCTGGCTCCGCGCCGGGCCTCCTTGCTCCTCGCCGGCGCCGCTCCCTCTCTCTCTCTTTCCGTTCTCTCTCTCTCTCTCTCTCTCCTCTCTTTCTCTCCTCTCTGTCTGCTCTTTTTCTCTCTCTCTCTCTCCTCTCATTTTTTTTCAAATCAAATATGTCCTCGATTTTTGTGTCCGAAATAAACCTTGAAAAATACCCATTTTCGCCAAAAATTAACAAAAATATCATTGCACTACAAAATACGGGTACACCGCGTCTAAACCTTCTTTTGACCCTATTTCGCGTCGATTTCGATCTGGATTACGACGAGTGAGTCCCACATGCGACCTTGACCTGGCACGTGGCACAAGTCAAATTTTCGGGCGTTACAGTCTTTCCAACGAATTAGAATTTCGTCCTCGAAATTAACGCAATTCTCAAAGGAAGATAGTGTGTTATGAATGAAAACCCGAGGCCATACCTCCATCTTACTCTGTAGGGCTGGGCTCCTCCGCGACAAGCTGGGCTCCTCCGAGATCTCCTCGAAAGAACGCACCATCTCAGTATCCTCCTATCAATATATGTCAAAGCAACATGCTCGCAACATATATTGGAATACAATGAACATGAGTCTCGGGATCCACCGTCACTAACATACTCATATCCGAGTATGTCCGCGAGAATGTAAATCAATTTCTCTCGATTGTCCAGTTAGTCTCTTCGATCGAGTGGGTCTCAACCCAACTTATACCCTCTATCAGGTTACGATGGGTAGTAGTCGTACCTGACGTGGCAATAGCATGAATCTGCTCCTAGCTTTGTTGTGCCTGCCTGTTGGTGTGAACACCTACTGGTGAAGTGACATGGTTGTCCACACGCCCAAACAGGTACGTTGAAATCCTGATCCAAATGGAACATGTTGTCCCTGTCCTTGTCCCTGTGCCTCACTAGACCTATGTCCCTGTACCTGTATGTTCACTTGAGTGGAACTCTGACCTTGTCTCTGGGCGCTTTGCCTCGTCATCGTGACCCTCTTATGGTACTTATGTTGAGGATCTGACGGTGCTGGTTGCTGTAATGCACTAGCGTAACCCTGCGCTGGACCAACTAACACTGGCGCAGTATACGCTGCATATGGTGGAAACGCAACATATCCTACGCTCTGAGGTTGATCTATTTGCCACGACCGTCTAACTCTCGTTTTCCTCTGATCATCTCCAGACCCTCGCACTGAATGTGACGATGTCAATGATGCGACTGGTACTCCGATGCGTGTGCTCCCAAAGCTCTCGCTTGACCATAGCCCTCTCCTAAGCCTCATGTGATGTGCTCAGAGTCGTCGTCACCCAATATAACCAATAAAATTCAAGAAATCGTGTATGACGTAGTACGCCTGGTCAGTGTCCGTGTCGGCCGCACCCCCAGCATACTTCATCACGCGTATATACCGATCCATGTACTGCAACTGACTTCCTGGTCCTCCGTCGAATGGTCTGAAACTACGTCCTCTTCAGGTTACGGATTGTTCCTCATCGACACATCCGTAATGCGCCAGCAGACATCGACCTCGCCGACCAGTGGAGCTGATGATATACTTGGGTCGCATTTGCGCCTTGATATGGTGGTACATCATGTATCGTCACGTGACTATCTATCTGTCACCTCAAGGTTAGTCCTCCCGTGAAACTTCTCCGGGACAATGCCTCTAAAACTCGCGAGCGCCTCGCCTCATTGTAGCCCTAACACCGTATCGATCGGCGTGATCAACATATCCTTACGTAGTGTCTCGGATGTAGGAAGTACGAGTTCAACTCGAACATATGCCTCCTCGGCCATCGTAGGCCCCGCCTTTGAAGCGGAGATGTTTCGGGTGGGTTGTGAACCGTAAAAGCACACCCGGCTGAATAACTAGCGCACTTGACATAGACGACGACGGCGTAACATGTGCCCTTGACAATCGAAGAATCTCCTGCAGTTGATGGTCGTGCGATATAATTATGTCTGACAGAGTATGCAGCTCTTCAGCACTCGCAAACCGCGAACCTGCAGCCTCACGATCATTCCTGGACCCGGTTCGAAACGTCGTCGCATTTTCCATAGCCACGAATCCTCGAATCAGTGTATAATTACTGATATTGTATATATATTATAGCACAACAAATATACCATATATGATACATTTTTATTGTTTGACAACTCTCCTCACTTCCCAACGAAGACTTAAGTCATGATCATAGGGTTCCACTCTAAGTTACAACCGTGTCCTAACTTCCATTTGGTTTTGTGTCTTAATTTATTGTGATTTAAATCAAGAGTCGAGTATTTAAAACCTGGCTCTGATACCAACTGTGACGTTGGTATCACATTGTCTTAATCTCAAAAACTAGTCTATGATACCAACTGTGACGTTGGTATCACATTGTCTTAATCTCAAAAACTAGGCTCGATACCAAGCGTGACGGCCTCGATTTCCACAACCGGGCTCCCGCTTCGCCTAAGCCCACGTGGACCTCCGAGACAGTCTCGCAAGGTCAACTTGCAGACCTAGTCGATCTTTCAATCCATCATTACAAGTAAATTCATAATTTTAAGTTGAGTTATTAGTATTTTTCAAGTTTTTACAATTTAACTAAGCAATTAATTAAATAATTCAACAATAGTTGAAAAATCTCAAAGATATCAGTTAAGACAACCTAAAGTATGAAAACCCTGAATATGTATATCATCGTAGGATGATAGTAAATACAAGATATATATGCCCAAAATCCCAATGTTTTTAAAACAATTATATCTAATAATACAAAAGATTCACCTAGCTATGGAGCCTTCTCCTTGTCGAACCGTGATCGCACTCGATCAAACACGAGAATGACAAGCCCAAGTAAGTAAAATCTAGTAGAATCTAAACAGTAATTCAAGATAAAATGAAACAGTCTAAAAATCATGCGGATAAAAAGAAAGTTGTATGGAATGCATGATAATAAGACTGTCAAAATGAAAGTACAACGAGAAATGGGTGTCAAATAAAACAATAGAGAGGTGCCCAAGTAGTCCAAGACCACCGAATGCGGGTGCCACAAGGTCGGGGTCACAGAGTCGCACAGCAACGCCAAGCGGACTCGGGTCATAGAGGACGGCATCGCTGCTTTGTACCTAGAACGTCGCGAATTAGGGATATCAACGGTGCCCGAATATAACACATCTCATTAGACCAAAAACTCAAGTGACTCGAGGTCATGGACCCGGTTGGAAGCCGGCAACCACTTCAATCAGAGACACGAGTATGACTCACTTGGCCCTCGAACACTCATAAGTGGATGGGAATTCCAAGAAAATGACATAGTGCAACATCAATAAAATATAAGCTACAATGAGCTACTGTGCATTTCCTAGCTGGTTTTACTTACCTCGAGAAATCACGAATCGTCATCAAAACGTCTCGCTCTCGCCTCGATTTACGCACTCGACACCCGACTATAGCCTCATAAGTCTCAGGTGTCCATTTATACCATTTAGGGCTAATTTACTAAGTCATTCAAATCACAACCAAAGTACTTAACATAAACTTCACCATGGCCTTCAAACCTCATTGGAATTCATCGCGTCGTCGAGCTTCGTCGAAGTCACGACATCTTGTCCGCCATTGTTGTCTCGTCGGGGATCGATCGGCCCGGCAACGCGCCACCGCACCTTTGCTCCACGTCGTTCCCGCGCCGCTGCCACTCGCCGGCGCCGCTGCTGGATCCGCGCCACTGTCGCGCGCTGCCGGCGCCGCTGCTGGAGCTGCCGACCGCCGCTGCAGTGCTCACCGCCGCTGTGAGTCGTCGTCCGCGCCACCTCGTCCGCCGTCGCTGCTGAGACGTCCCCGCCGCTGCTGCCGCTCGTCCGCGGCCTCGCAGGTGCCGCGCCGCTCGTCCGCCGCTGCTGGAACTCCGCCGCGAGTTTCCTTGCGCGCTGCTGGCTCGCCGCTGCATCGCGAGCCGCCGTCCTGGCTGCTCGCCTGGCCGGCTCCGATCTCGCTGGAGTTGCTGGCTCCGCGCCGGGCCTCCCTGCTCCTCGCCGGCGCCGCTCCCCTCTCTCTCTCTTTCGGTTCTCTCTCTCTCTTCCTCTCTCTCTCTCTCTCCTCTCCCCTCTCTGTCAGCTTTTTTTCTCTCTCTCTCTCTCCTCTCATTTTTTTCAAATCAAATGTGTCCTCGCAATTTTTTGTCCGAAATAAACTTTGAAAAATACCCCATTTTTACTAAAAATTAATAAAAATATCATTGCACTACGAAATACGGGTACACCGCGTCTAAACCTTCTTTTGACCCTATTTCGCGTCGATTTCGATCCGAATTACGACGAGTGGGTCCCACATACGACCTTGACATGGCACGTGGCACAAGTTAAATTTTCGGGTCGTTACGGTAGTGACTCGATTACTGAAAGCTAAGTCGAGATGATCTACGTCCTGGTTCGGTGAGAACTATCACCTAACCTTTCTCACTACTATATGGAGCTACGCTCAACATATCTCCTACAAATAGCGGAGTGCGTTCTACGCTTACACAACATCAATTTAATTTTTGCTGACCACCCCGAGTCCCATAACTAGTGTGCCGCGCAAGTGGAGTGGTGAATGCCGAAACCCCGGTAGACCCATGTCCCCTTGAATCGCGCATCTCTTGTGCAATGGACACTAGATAATCCCTAATTTAGTTTCAAAGACAAATAATTCCAAATATCTAGGATTCCAAAACTAGATAGGCTACAAAGCCCAAAGGAATAGAATACAAGTCTAATCAAATCCAAATTATCCCAATTATTTATCAAGAACAACATCAAGAGTAGAAATTTGAAATCAATGAAACATGTTACAAGGCATCATGTCACAATATTCAATAATGAATAGACACAAGAACAACATGATGTGAGATTATAAGTAGCAATGTCTACAAATAGACCAATAAATCAATAAGAGTGAATGAAATGAAATATAGAATTCTCACAGCTTTACTTACAATTCACACGCTTGTCCTAGCCTATCTGATCCCTCGACACTCCGAAATGCGTGCCCAAACTCCCGGGATCTCAGCTTAGTCTCTTGGAGTTGTTTGACAAGTGTTAGAGTGTGTTTGAACCCATTTATAGTGTTTAGACCATTTTTGGACTTAGTTGATTTTTTTTAGTATTGGCTGGGTAATTAACGCGCTAATTTTGAACAGTAGTGCGCTAATTGCCACATTAGCGCGCTACCTCGGCTGTCTAGCGCGCTAATTAGTATTAGCGTGCTAACTTTTGACATTAGCGCGCTAGATTTTCGACTTAGCTCTATGTGCAGCAGAACCCAAAATTTTACACTTCGAATTCTGGGTTTTTGCCACACATAGGCTATGTTATTGCCTTAGGGACCCTCATACATGTTACATGAGGTCCCTAACACCTATCCCAATGTATACCAGCAACCACAACATAAATTTTTATGAAATCACAAGTGTATGGTGTGGAGAGGTTACCTAGCTTGATGATGATCTTCTTCCTCACTAATCCTTCAATAACTACACACTTCTTCTCCACCAAATCACACTAGCAAATGCTCTTTTCTTTCTTCCTTCCTGTCCCGCCGATTTGTATAAGATAAGATACCAAAAATGTTGACTATATACACATTTGACCATGTAGTGATATGTTTAAATAATGGTCATTGATCATTGTGTGCACGCATGTCTCGAGGCTCATCTCTTGATCCACCTTGTCCCACTTGTCCCTCAAGTCACTAGTGGGTAACTTAACATTTGGACGCCTTACCTCATGATGGGTTAACGCGTGTCTCGATGCACATCCAATGCATATGATTTTATTTCACTAACTATATGCACATATATGTTTTATTTGAATGTGGCCACATTAACTATTTAGAAAACCAATATAAATTCACATTTAACTCAAATAAATTAAACTTACCCCATAAGCCGCTACCTCGGTCCCACGTCGACACGCAACTCGATGTACGTCCTCATTCGTCTCGATACCTATACACCCGTATAAAATTGACTTAATAGTCTACACATATACAATTCACTAGGCATACATCACAACAAATATAAAATATACATCGACCCTTGCCTAGGTCATTGGACATATCACGGTGTGGGTCCCACAGTACGGGTCGTTGAGCCTGTTGACGTAAACACGGTTAGAGGTTTTGGGCCTTTACAGTCCACTAGGGCATAGCACGTGTGCCAGGGATCTCGGTGAATAGCTTGACTCGAGAGTCGCGTCGGGGCACGTGTGGGTGCGTCGTTTGTTCCACGTCAACCACCTAGCGGATCCAGATACTGGCCTTGTTTGAGTGCTACTCGCCGACAGTAGTTTGTGGGGAGTCCGAAGTATGACGCTAGTCTGACCCTAAGGTCTAGGAATACACTTTGAGCTTTCACTATTACTTATCCATGCGAAGAGCATAGTTGCCTGTATTTATTTCCGCATGTTTATTTAATAGTTTTGTTTAAATTCCAATATTTACTTTTTGTATTGCTCACTTAATTTCCTTGGGAATACTCCCTCTAGACTCGTCATCTACCTTTTTTGTGATGGCTTGAGTGCAGATCATAGTATGAGCCTTTTCGGCTCTCCCTCTGTGCCATTTTCTATGTGTATGTCCACTAGGTTATATCACGTATGTCAGGGATCTCGGTGAATAGGTCGACCCGAGAGTCGTGTCGAGGCAAGTGTGGGTGCGTCATTGGTTCCACGCCGACCACCTAGCGGATCCAGATAGCGGCCTTGCTTGAGTGCTACTCGCGAGCTTTCACTATTATTTATCCATGCGATGAGCACAATTGTCTGAATTTATTTCCGCATGTTTATTTAATAGTTTTGTTTAAATTCTAGTATTTACTTTCTGTATTGCTCACTTACTTCCTTGGGAATACTCACTCTGGACTCGTCGTCTGCCTTTTTTGTGATGGCTTGAGTGCAGATCCTTGTACGAGCCGTGATAAGGGCAAGCTATCGGAATACTTGTGAGTTAGAGATATTGAGTCCAGGCTTGTACGTTTGTATTATACGTATTTTGTTTTATTTTGAGATTAGAGATTGTGAGACACTTCAGGATTTTATATTTTGATATATGGGTTTTTTACATTAGGTATCAGAGTTAAATGCATGACAATGATGTTTATATTTTAGTTTGTCATGAGAAAATACTTCCGCTGTGGTTATTTATTATGACTTAAAATGATCATAGCAGATGATTTAAGTGTAGTAACTATTTAAACATTAAATTGTTGTCTATTGAGGTTAATAATGATTAAATGGTGGATGAGATGATATGTGGGACACAACTGGCGCTGATATGCTAAGTTGTAGGCCTGCATTGGCCTCCGTGACGGTCCATTTGAAAAATGCGCGGTTACATGACTTTCACGTCGGTCCTACAAAAAGTTGGTATGAACTAATCGACCGGGTGGCTAGAAGATTCGGCTCTGTCATGAGAGCAAAATCAAATGTCATAATGTTTTTGTTATATATCAAACTAAGAGGTTTCAAGGTCAACCATGCACTTCAATCTCATCTACTTCAACTTTACCATCAGCAAACAAATTACTTGCTCTTCCATTGCGTTGACATGCTCAAAGTAATGTCATAATGTTTTTGTTTAGTATCAATCCTCATCTTCACATAATCCGATATTTCGAGACTGCTATTTGATCTAGCTAAGGTAAAAAGTGTGAGTTTAATTATATCGTTAGAGTGCTAGACTAACTCATGTTGGTTTTGTTAAATCAAAAAGTGGGAGGAGTTGAAAAACGTTCGGACACCAATAAATTTATATATAAAAAAATCACTTAATTAATCATTTGTTATTAACTAATTATTTTTAATGAGAATTAATCAATTGTAATTTGTTGGACATAACTATCATGATTCATACATTTTTCAATCTTTATTTGTGGTAGACTTGTAACAATGTAAGTCAACTTAATTGTCATTGCAAATTAGTGAAGAAGCGGTCAATATAAGAGAGCAAACCACCCACCCCACAAATTAAATGATGATGACGGATGATGAGACATCATGAATGAAGCAGTACTTGGCCCAAAATGATAATTCAAAGAATAAATATAATTAATGACTAATTAATTATTTTTATAAGAATTAATCGATTATAATTTGTTGATCATGATTTCAGTCTTTATTTATTGTAGCCAATTTAAGTCAACTCGCATTATTTTTTAAATTAGATTGTGGATCTCTCATGCATTACAAATCCACAATTCATATTCATCATTATTAATTTTAAATCCGTCTTATTCTATAATTTTTTTGAAGAGAATAAATAGTTAAATAGTAAGGAATCATATTAAATATGATTATGGTTCAAACTCTAGCCCGTATATGAAAGGATGGTAGGAGTATATATAATTCCACATCAAAAATATAATAAGAGTTGGTGTAAAATATAAGTGAAGTAAATTGGATCTCAACACAAGCTAATTGATTTTGTGCAAGATGGGCCCCAACCCCATTTATATGCTCATGTGCTTGTGCGCGTGTGACCCAACACTCTCCAGACCCAATTTTTAGATGATATCAATAGAAAAAAAAAAGAAACAAAAAGAAACAAAATCCTTAAATGAATGGAGATTGCACATGCACAGGTATGGGAAATGCAAGTCTCACAAACATTCAAAGACACTTTCCATAATATATATAGTATATATGGCGGATCACATTCTCTTTTCATGAAAAAAAAAAAAATATATATATATATATATATATATATATATATAGATCACCCACCAAGGCACAGACCAGATGTCCCAATGTTTGGTCCACCCCGTTAACTAATAATATGTCTATCTTTTCGTTACTTTTCATGTAGTTCTCATTCTCCATATTATATAAATTAGTCAACCCCCGCACGTGCTTTCGCTTGTGAGACATGAAAAAAAAATGATTTAATGAGAATTGATGGTTTAATTTGACATATTTTGAATGTTAGCTTTTATTGAAACAATTTGAAACGCGTTTTAATTAGATTGAGAAAAAAAGTGGAGTAAAAAAAAAAAAAAAAAGTGAGATAGACTTTCGTTTTGAAAACTAACTAAAAATAAATTTAATTATTTTTCAAAAATGCTCTCATTATTTACTTTTAAAAATTTTCTTGAGCGAATTAAAAAAAATGCATTTGAGGGCATTCTTGAAATTATGATAAATTTTTGACTAATAAAATGACAAAGAGGATTGACATTATATATAATATAGATATTAATTATATTTTTCTTAGTCTAAAATCTAAATAAACAAAAAAAGGCCAGATCTTAGAGAAAATGACTATTTTATTTATTTTTTTTAGGAAAAAAATGACTATGTTATTTATGTATAATATACTGGGAAGCAAGTCATTTCTAGCAAATTAAAGTCACAAACAAAGTCCTTTTTTCTTAAAGTAAAATAAAACTTAAATAATCGACTCGATATTTCTTAGGTAAAATATATAATTATAATTATAATTATACCTTTTATATTTTTTAAAATATAAGTTTTGTAAAATGTCTTATGCATATTTTAAGAGTCACACCAAAGGCATCACAACTATACATAATGTCAATTCAATGATTTATTTATTTATTTTTACCATGACATTTATACATTTTACTAAAATATATACGTTAGTTTACTCTTATACATAGCCGGGATGTATTTAACATTGTTCTATGTTCATTACTTTTTATTTCTTGCTAATTATTAATTTGTAATAAACCTCACACCAATCAAACTTTAATATCAAATTAATTTGTTATGTTTAGCTGCATAAATCAAATGCTTTCCCTAAGCTTAATTAAAATAGATCGAATTAAAGTCATGACCAAAAAACTGACAATCCAATCTCATCAGCAAACCAAAACTCTATCATATCAACTCTCACTCTTTTTTTCTACGTGGAGACAAAGTGCATTAATACATGACTTGTGTAGTTTTTCAACGGCATTGACTGGTTTGAATTCAACTGTTGTTATTTTCCACGTGGAGAGTCCACACTCTGAATGCGGAGGTGGCGAAAAGCAGACGAATAGAAATATGACACGTCATCAAACGGCACAGAAACAAAGTTGTGCAGAGCAGTTATCTGCTCTGTCTGTGCAGTGGAGGCAACGCGTCCACCTCACATTTTCCTAACGTTAGTGGACACTTTCGCTTTGTTCGTTTGGCTTTTTTGTCCAAAAAAAAAAAAAAGATTCGCGGTTTTTCTTATTTTAATACAAATCCTAACACACTTTCATACACAGTTGATTGCTTTTATGGCTGGTTGATTCACGTTTATAGAATCACATCAAAATCTCTATGCATAGAGGTAGGGATGTAAAAAACAGGAAAATTTTAGTGTGACAATCACATCGGGCATTTAAGTCAGGCACGCACGAATGTGCTTCCCTTCATTTTTCATTGAAATGTGTACTAAGGCGTACATGCGCGTGCCCTACTCGAGCGTCCGAGTGAAGTTTCGCTAACATTCTCTTTAAATTATCTGGTAAATAAGATATAAGAATGCCTTAAAAAAATGAAATAAAAAAGATTGACACGCGACTGTACTTTAGTATTTAATATTGTGCTTAAATATCATTTAAGTTGTGGATTAATTAGAAAGCAATTACCAAATTTCGACTCGTCAGTCAATTCATTTAACATTTTTTTGTTGGGTTAGAAAGTTAATAATTAATATGCTAATGTCTTTGGGCCGTTCGTACTCGAGATACACATATGCATGTTATGCACCTAGAAGTATGTGGACACACTATTTTCACGTGGGACCCGCGCACCACATCATCCTAATGTGATTTTGGAGAGTCATTATGGCATCTTCCATATTTGTTTTTAAAGATAGACATTATATTTTGGAACATGCTACAATGACACTTAAAAGTCACACTTACGTCAAATTGTGTGACGTGACGTGTGGGCTTCGTGTAAAAATGAGTATGACTTTGCAGTGCGCGCTCAATGACGTGGCGTGTGGGCTTGATGGATAACATGCGGGTGTGTGTCTCTCGAGGCACGTAAAGACAAATCCCAAGGCTGATAAGTTCAAAGCTCATAGTACACGGTTTAACTTATGATGTATTAATTTTGAGAGATTTGAATGTTTTGAAAAGCTCACCATCAATTACACCAAATCATGCACACTGAAAGGGTTTGACTCATGCAGCCTACCCCAATTAATTTGGGACTAAGGTATATTGTTGATGTACTTCAATGGAAGTGTTATAAAGTGTGTGAGAAAATTTGTCATTGAGTCTTTGTGCTGTTGACTCATCTGTGTGACCCACCCACGTTGAACTCGCTACGTCACTCGGCAATGGCAGCCACTCAAATCTCACACGTGCTCTCAATTATACAGGCAAGCAAATTAAAAAGCTAAATCTGTGCAAAAACGCGAAGTGCGATTAAATTAAACTTATCTGATTAAAATCCAATTTATTTTTCAATCTGTTAAGACAAGTGGGGTCTGGTAGTGTTTGTTTGGCTTCAAAGTTTGAAATTTGTGTAATTAATCATCAACAATCGCTTCTCCGACGAAAAGGGTATTTGTATTTTTGTAGAATCGAAGTGGGTTTTCATTGTTTTTGCGTTTCTCTCTCTCTGTAGATCATGGAGTCCGAGTCTGATCAAATTTATCGGTTTTTTGTGGAGTTGCTGAACTTTTGATCGGATCGGAATCAAGGGTGGTCAGCGAATCAGGTATTGAATCTGGTTTTGTGATTATTTTATGTTTTGTTGTGGTGGGTATTTGATTGTTTTGTTGTTTGTTTGGTATTGATCAGTCAATTTATGAGAAAAGATGGGTTTTGTGATGATTTTGTGAAGTGGGGTTTGGTTTTGAGGACTTGTTTTGGATTTATGAGGGTTTGAGGTTTTGGGTAGTTGATGATGTGATTTGGGCTTTTTGATGAACATAGATTTGGTCTTTGAGAGAGGAAATTTATGTGTGTCAGTCAGTTTCTTAGATGAAGAAAGTATTGATGAGAAAGTAGAGATTTTGTTGATGAATTGAAGTGATTTTTGGGGGTTTTGTGTTGGTGGTGATAGAGGAGGAGAGGAAGGGGAGAGGTGTTTTAGTTTGAGTGGTGATGGAGATGCAAAAGAGTGCTCGCCCGCCACCGGAGAAACAGAAGAGTTTTCGAGGGATAATGGAGAAACAATTGAGCTTTAGGAGTGGAGTGGAGAAGCAGAAGAGCTTCCGAATAGCGATCGAAAAGCAGCAGAGTTTTCGCGAGAAGAAGAAAAGCAAGGAGTCCCCTGGGAAGAGAGGTGACACTCCACTTCATTTGGCGGCTCGAACGGGTAATTTGAGCAAGGTGAAAGAGATTCTTCAGGAGGGCAATGGTGGTGCCAATGGTTTAAAGGCTCTCCTATCGCACCAGAACTCCTTTGACGAGACGGCTTTGTATGTGGCAGCTGAAAATGGGCATGCCCCAGTTGTTGGTGAGCTGTTGAAGCATTTAGATGCTCAAACTGCTTCTCTTCCTGCTAGAAACAGCTACGACGCATTCCATATTGCTGCCAAGCAGGGTCATGTTGGTAAGATTTCAATCACAATCAGACATTTTTTGCTCATTTTTACTTGGTTCATTTGCTGATATGTGAATGTATTCAACTTGTTGTTATCTTAGTAGCTTCTCACTTGCCCCAAGTTGCTTTCAATATGTTAATTTTCAACATCTGACTTCTGTTTGCAGTTTGCATTAGGTTGGAGCCGACATAGTAGCTCAGCTAGGATTTATGCGTGTGAGAGAGTAATAAGAAGTGTGATAATGGGGACTGAAAAACTTATTTTATTGAACCTGGAAATGTTGAAATATATATTCTTTTGGTGTTTTAGTTGAAAAATTTAAATAGTGAAGAAAGTTAAAAATTGCAAAGAACAAACACCATGGCACCTACCATTTATGGTGTAGGAAATGAGTTGGAATGTCACATAAACGTTGAATTATTTAATTTGTTATTTATAGAAATTGAGGCGCATTGATTTGGTGGGATTTAGAGGATTTGGAAAGCACGCAATCAATTGCAGTAAATCGAGCACAATGGAAGAGTTTGATCCATGTAGCCATCCCCAACTAAATTGGGATTAAGGCTTCGTTTATATTTATATAAATTCATGACAATCGAGCTCTGTAGGAAACTTATTAATATTTTGCACATCCTAATAGCAAGAAGACCACATTTTAAATATAATCTTAGACGAGCAGAAGTATTGGATTTAATTTAGGCCTTTGTCCTTAATTAAAACAGGAGGAAGCATACTTAGAACAATCAGATGATTATTCTCTGATAGGGGAAAGGAATAATTGAGAGAATCCCTTAACAAGGCTAACGGAATTGTTGCCTAAGAGAAAAAAAAATCACCCTGAACCTGAAGGGCACCTGAACATCTTTATTTTGTTTCTTTTGAGATGTGGAAAAAATGATTTACGTTCTTTTTAAGTTTATGCAGTGAACTTCTATCTCAAATGTTATTTTCATGATTCTGTAGAGGTTCTGCGGGAGCTTCTTCAGGCATTCCCTGAGTTGGCCATGACCACTGATTCGGCAAATTCCACTGCCTTACACTCTGCCGCTGCTCTAGGGCATATTGAGGTTGTCAATCTCCTTCTGGAGACGGACAAAGACCTTTGCAAGATAGCTCGAAGTAATGGTAAGACTGTACTTCACACCTCTGCAAGGATGGGTCACTTGGAAGTTGTGAGAGCTCTTATGAGTAAGGACCCAAGTACGGCTTTTAGGAAGGACAAGAAAGGCCAAACTGCTTTGCATATGGCTGTTAAAGGGCAAAATGTAGACATTGTACATGAACTGCTAAAGCCTGATCCATCTGTTGTCAACGTGGAAGATGGCAAGGGAAATACTGCATTGCACATAGCAACTAGTAAAGGACGTATTCAGGTTAGTCATCTTTTTCCCCCTCCATTCAGTTCCCTGCAATTTCACCTCTTGTAACCATACTGTAACGTTATGGTTGACTCAAGCAACATACACTTTCACTAGTTCCTACTAAGTTCAATAATTGTTTAGAAGGGGTTGAATACTTAGTTAAAGCTAACAAACCATGGAGAGTTTGATGAACATGAGACTGATTAAATTGGAAATGGTAGTAAAGAAGTTTACCAATACCCTTACAAACCTATGCTCTAATAACTTGTTGGATTCCCATGATTCCAAAGGCCATCAATTCTTATTTAGATAATAGATATTGACATAATATGTAAGCTGCCAAAATAAAATCATGAAACACTTGCTAGTCACAGACTCACAGTAGAAACTAGGTTCTTTTCAGGATCCCAGTTCTTTGAAATAACTTATTTTGTTCATTCTCATTTTCATGGAGTGGAATGTTATCCATTATGGTTGTTCCTATTCTCGTAAAATGAACTGCCATCCATTTGTAGGACTTAAATAACAGCCTGATGATTATATTTGCTTCACTTATGTAAATTCAGAAGTACATAAAGAGATAGAATTGCAGTGGCTGTATTGATTTATTATGATTTCCATCTATGTGCATTGGTGCTTTGGTATTGCTTGTGATTGGTAAGCAATATACTTAATTACATGAAGAATGGAGGTATTCTATGGTGTGCATGTCTTGGTGTGGGCATGTTAATGATGTTTCTTTTATTTGTTTGTAAAACCTTGGTTATGCGTTCTTGAAACACCAACAATGACAACAAAGCCTCAATTCCAAATTAGTGGGGGTTGGCTACATAGCCTAAATATATAGATCAAATTCTTCTACTACATTCAATTAAATGTTCTTGATAGCGCGATATCTAAATCCGTCAAGTTTCTCCCAATCAATGCGTCTCAAGTTATCTTAGTTCATGAAACATCGTAAGAAAAAATGTAGGTACCATATCACTTGTTCAAAAGAGGAAGAAATATATGACCTTTTCTTCAAGCATCATAAGGATGAGAGGTGTTGTCACTTAAATATGTCGATAAACATTTTTTTGATGAAAAATACGTTGATAAACATAAATCAGCATGATTTTAGGTATTATCCTACTTAGTACTTATTAGTGAGGATGCTAATTGAAACAAATAAGATGATAACTGCAAAAAGTAAAAATTATGTTACTGTCTCTATGGTGTTGGTATAGACTCTATTACTGAAGCATCGAGACTTTAAATGTATGGCAAATTGGCCTCGATACTACATAGGCATGGTAGAGAAGTTAGTTATGGATATCTGAGTCTGCACTGTACTTGGTATTTTGGAGGTGAATCTTTTAGATTAAAAGTGCTACTTCGATTAAACTTAAAGTTGAGGGATTTGTGTGTAAATTGGAGTTTGTTTTGTGCTGACCTGCCATTTTGTAGAAATTCTCGAGCTATTTCGTTTACTATTTACGTACCCTTACTTACAACTACTACAATTATTTCCAGATGCTGCGCTGCTTGTTATCAGTTGAAGGAATCAATATCAATGCAATAAACAAGTCTGGAGAGAGTGCACTAGACATGGCAGAGAAATCTGAAAATTCAGATGCTGCTTCAGTTTTAAAAGAAGCTGGAGCAGTCATGGCCAAGGATCAGGCAAACCCTCCAAATCCCGCAAAGCAATTGAAACAGACGGTGAGCGACATAAAACATGATGTTCAGTCCCAACTTCAGCAGACCCGTCAGACCAGGGTTCGAGTGCAGAAAATAGCGAAGAGGTTGAAGAAGCTCCACATAAGTGGTCTAAATAATGCAATCAACTCCGCGACTGTTGTTGCGGTCCTCATTGCCACAGTTGCATTCGCTGCCATATTTACTGTGCCCGGCCAGTATGTGGAGACTAGAATTGAAGGTATGACTCTTGGGCAAGCGTATATTGCAAATAACGCAGCATTCGTCATCTTCATTGTTTTCGACTCTGTGGCTCTCTTCATCTCCTTGGCTGTGGTGGTTGTTCAGACATCAGTGGTTGTGATAGAGCAGCAAGCGAAAAAGAAGCTAATGTTTGTAATCAACAAGCTCATGTGGCTAGCCTGCCTCTTCATATCAGTGGCCTTCATTGCTCTCACATATATAGTCGTCGGTCACCATGCTCTCTGGCTCGCCATCTATGCAACAGTGATTGGTGGCTTGATCATGCTGACCACCCTTGGTTCCATGTGCTACTGTGTCATATTGCATAGGATGGAGGAATCAAATCTTCGGAATATAAGGAGGGCGTCTGAGAGTCGATCCCATTCGTTCTCCGTGTCTATGGTGTCGGAGACCGAGTTGTTGAACAGTGAATATAAAAGGATGTATGCAGTCTAAGAACTATAATGGACAACGTTCTTGATCGGTCTTTCTTCGACGTTCTAGTCGCCGGGTGTTCTCCTGTAACTTGTGGCTCAGCCTATTAACTTGAGCTAAGATGGTCATTTAAGCATCTCAAATTATGGAAAGAAATGGGCATTACAATTCAGCAACTGAAGGAGATGCAAGGATATGTTCTGAAGTACAGATTTGCACTTCAGAGTAATTCTTGAATTTATTCTCCTGTATGTTATCAATTTTAATGTATAATGTGAGCAGATGTAGAGATGCAAAAAATGTAGCTATATTTGTAAGAGCACTTTGTCGAAAAAATTAATTAAATTATTTAATTTTCCGTAGTTATGAATGGAAATCAGTGGAAAGTGCTTGTAATATATAGAGAGACACGAGACACTAATAGGTGTCTACTCTAAAAGGCATACTAAAAAAGTCTATCTATTTAAAAAGACAAACAATTAAAAGGGATGTGTCTTATCGGATGGACACATAGAAGTTTATAAATATTCATAATATGAATTGTTTTAAGAGTTAGTTTTCTCGAGTCAAAACAAAGATCTATGAGTTGAATTTGAACCTCTTTCATAGTGTTTATGCTAGAGAGAGTGTTGAATCATATAATTCGTAGAACTAGAGATTTGCAATCACTAGTACGATCGTTGTATTTGGGGAGACTATCATCATTAAATCATAAGTATTGTAGCAGAGCGAAATAGTCTTAAGGACATTGAGTCTAACTCAAGCCTCGATCAATTGCATTAAGTTGTTCTTCTATTTCGCACCGAATTTCTTCAAATACCCCCAAAACACTTTGCGAGACGGCACAATCTAGCCGATGAGTTTCACATGTTTCATCGATATATGGAAGCAGTTCTTCGTGACTGCCGATTCTGTTGAAGTGCTATAAAAGAATTCAACTTCTCCTTCTATGTCAGTGATACTAATTCATGACTGCAGTTCTTCTTTAATTGAAACATTTATTCATTGAATTCCATAGAAGGTACAAATACAAATCATCAATAAAATGCATCTAAAATGTGACAACTCTTGCTTCGTAAAAGAATGTTACAATACAACAAATGGAGAATGAATACAAATACTTGCTTGAAATGCCTACTATAAACAACTTGGTGGATTGACTACACCTAATGCCATTCCTCTCACATTCTTGCAGAATGACTTAGCTGGTTGTTTTTGATAAGTGAGTTCTATGTCCTGCAACCCAATGCCCATACATGGAGAGGTGTCGCTGCAGTCGAACTTCATCGCAACCTGCGAAGCCGATGTCCCTTTAATGTCTGTATATGTTACTCCACTGATTTTTATGCCTGAATTCTGCATGCACAAAAGAATTACAGCATTAGGAATTTGGCACTGCAGTTGGTTCCTCTCAGCATTTTTTTCGATCGAAATTATTGCTTCTTCGAGTTCAGTTCGGCTAAATTAAATGTAATCGTCGAAGGGGAGGGACTAGTTTTGCATTACCTGATTTGGGCAACCTTCATTTCTGGGGCAGTAGTTCTGATCAATAAGAATAGGATTCTCCACATCATTCATCACAACTTGCTTAAACACTACTCCCTTCACATAACCATTACTAGGCCTTCCCCATGACTTAATTCTCAAACCGTTCTGCGTTCCGCTGAACACGACGTTCTTCACCGTCACGTTCTCCACTCCGTCTTCCTCCAAGCCCTTCCCTAGACTCCCAATACTGCGAAAAATCCCATTCGAAACACAGTTAAATAATCTTCGCCGACATCAATAATTTCTTTCATAAGAGGTCTAGTTTGTGATGTGCAGAACTAATTCAACATACCTTATTCCATGACCAGGGCCGCAAGCGACACGCTGAATCCATAAATTCCTCGTGCCAGGGCCAATCGAAACACAGTCATCTCCAGTTCTGATCCCAGTATTCAATATGCGAACATTCACCGAGTGCTGAACATGTATTCCATCAGTATTAGGACTTTCCTTCGGCGCATATATCCGAACCCCTTCTAGCGTTACATTCTCACAACTATGTACAACAATATGGTATAGCTTCGCATTTATCGACGTTACTCTCCGAATCACCACGTTGTTGGAGCCGAAAATCGTCAAGGTCTGCAAGCATTACAACTCCAATTAGCTCACAAGCATTCACAAAAAAAATCAAAACAGGACATGAAGCATGTGTACAACTTTTATGTACATACAGTTGGTCCTTCAGGACAGCTTTGTTGTGAGGACTTGCAACCCCAAAGAGAAGAACCAAGCCCATCAAAAGCTCCACCATTGATGACCAACCCTTCAACATGACTAAACATGATCCAACTATCTGAACTGCCCAAACTTTCTACTCCATCAGGAGCAACAATGCTGCCATCAATCTTCACTTCAATCTTTGTACCATTGCATGGCCCTTGAAACACAACAGGACTACTTACAAGAAACCGCTTCCGCGGCACATACATCGTCGCGGGCACCTCCGAAGAGCACACGGAAGTCCACGCCATGACAAACGCCTGGCTCGAGTCCGTCCGCCCATCGCCTTTAGCTCCAAAATCCGTGACGCTTACGACGACAACCGGGTCTGCTAAGGTTTTAGCAGTGAGGCATGACATGGTTAGGAGAATTAGAATTGATGTTGTGATTGAGATGATGAGAGACATTTTTTTTTTTCTTCTAGTTTTGATGATCTTAAGAGTTTAGAGCATAAAAAGTGTGATTAAGTTGTGATTATTAGTGGGAATGTGTGGTTATAGTAACCGAATTAGAGGTGGTTTTATAGGTGGAAAAAAAGGATTTAAAAAGTTAGAGAAGTGGTGGTGTGTTGTGGTGGGTAGTTATTATTGTCTCTCAAAGCAAAACAGCTATGTGTTTGAACTAAACGTGTTTTGGCTTAATATTTAGTTTTTTTTTTAACTTAATTTGATTTGTAACAAAATGGGTGTAGTCCGATGAGCTTCGAAATGCGCGAAAATGTGATTCGGGGAGGATCTGACGACGTGCGAATTCGTGGTGGTATGTTCATTCATCTTCTAATAATTAATGAATGATTAGCCGTTAACTTAAGACAGCAAATTCAATGTGAGTTTGGATGTATACTTGAAAGTTAAGGAAGTTGTAACGATGTCTGCGTGTAACATATGAGGGGGGTGTTTGGAGACTTGTTCAACTTAATAAATCTTGATTGGAATTAGAAGAGTGTATGATTAACCCGGACGGGTGTGGCCTATTGTAAGGTCGAAGACGAGATTGTGTGAGTTAGACGTACGATTTTGGTTTCAATTCTCCACTACGCCCAAATGCAATTCATGTGTATATATACAAAAAATAGGGTGTTCCTTCTTTTGATCAAAAAAGGCAAAACCAGCCTTGTATGATTAACCCGAATGGGTGTGGCCTAGTGGTAAATGTGAAGACGGGGTTGTGTGAATTAAGCGTACGACTTTGGTTTCAATTCTCCACGACGGACAAACGCAATACTGTGTATATATATCGATATCTTAAAGCATTAGATCGATACACCCGAAACTTCCAATAGTTATTAGAAAACCTCCTCCATTTTTTCTTGCATAATTTGTATGTCTACCTGGCTATGCAAAAACTGGATTCGAGTTGGGCGCACTACTGTGCAAATAAAAAAAGGAAAAAAAAATTAGGTCATTCAAAAATGTGAAACTAAATTGTAAAACTCACATTTCGTTCATTTTTTTAAATCTTGGTTTTTAAATTTTAATTATTTTTAAAAAAATCAATTATAAGGATAATCTCAAAATCTAAAATGTGTTTGTAGGATGTTTTAGGTTGTTATTTTTTATTTATGGATTTAGCTATTGTTGAGTTTTTTTCCTCGAAAAACTTGTTTATTTTTGATAAGTTTTATTTATAAATTTTCAAATTTTAATTAACCAAAACTGCGAATTTTTGGGGTTCTTAGATTTTTAGACATAATGATAAAGAGAGCTGCTAGATCGAGTAACCCACTTTGGATACAAACTCAGTTGGATACTGTGCAATATTCATTGAGATGCATTTATGCGCATCTCGAAGCAAAATGCTCGCATTTAACCTGGCTGTGACTAACGCGGGTTACTTTTGCATTTTTTATTAATGATTTAAAAAGCTAAATAAAAAATAAATACTATTTCTTTTGCATGAATTATATTCTTCTATGTATTCATCTTTGAAAAAAAAAAAAAAAGTATAAAATTGATTGTCTTAAAAAAGAAATTATTGTTGGGCGTTCAGGAATGGAGTTGAATGTGTTCCAAACACTCCCTAAAGGGTCACGCCTCCATAGTTTGCTGAGTTGGATTTGCCTGCGACACACTCATACAGACCGTCGGATTCTATCCCTATCGTGCCTTTGAAGGCTTGTTGTTTTGCCGCGTGGCGACTATGACTTATCCGTTATAGACTTCCATTCACCATACAGTACCTAGACGTTAATCAATGACCCTCAATGCTTCATACATTGAATCATGATTGGTCAAGCACTAATGAAAGAGAATTGAGATTGCACTTCCAAAATTAAACAAAAAAAAAAAAAATGTCAAGAGTCAAGGGTCAAGGCCCCTTGGACTTGGAAAATAACTGCTCTAATCTCGACTAATTTCATAAGATTTAGTCGAGTACATCGATATATATTAACCATCATATAGTAGCTGGAGTGGCGAAAGTCTAACATTTCCATCAAGATAAATAAGGTTTTAGTCTCATGCAATGCAAAATAACTGCTAAACTTTTAGTTAATAATAAATCCAAGTTTGTTATAGATCTTGATAGGATAATCCAAGTCAACCATGGATCTTGGTAGTTATGTATGCCCATCGATCCCACATCGATCCCACTGAGCTTACTGAGGCTCTATTAATTCGTTATAATCTGCCTAAGTTATATGAGTGTTTCATGACCAGTTAAGTTCATCCACTGAACGTGAGTAAGCTTATAATGGCTCCATTCTCGATGCATGTTTGTAATTAAAACAAAAATGCCTATAAAGGAGCAACACCTCCTACGCTTGTAATCAAAAAAAAAAAAAAAAAAAAAAAAAAAACAATACGTTTGGATTTTAATAACAAAAGTTGATCCCTTAACCTTTTGGACACAAAGCATGTCTCAGCTTTTTCACTTGTTAAGGCATAGGATTACTTATATGAAATGTTGAGAGGGATCTTTAATTAGGAGGCGTTGAGGAGGTTCGGGCACCCACGATAATAAAAAAAAAGTGAGATGTTGGAAGTTCGAGCTTCGATGAGACAAGTTGTAGTTTCTTTCTTATCAAAAAAAAATTTATTGAAGGGGATGGTGGATTTCTTTTTTTACCTATTTGTAGTTAATAGTTATGATGAATGATCTCTTTTATGCTTGGCTTGTTTTATTTATTGTTAAAATAACTAGACATTACAAGGCTTTTTTTATAACCATGTGTATCCAGACACTTGTCTAGTAAGTCGTATAGACCCTGGGATTGCGAAAAAAAATCACCAGTGACTCGACGTTTGACTGTTGAAATCGAACTTGAAATCGTTCGCCTAAGCCACACAGTCCTACTTTCACCTTTACCACTAGGCCAACAAGTCACCAATTGGTATTGAGAGTTGATGCTCAATTTTTAGGGAAAAGACCAAATAACTTACAGGGAGTTGGGAACTAATCTTATTTGGTTGCTCAATTTGCCCGCAAGTTATCTCCCAACTTACACCATAAGGTGTGAGATATCTCTCCACCACCCTTGATGAGTTATCTTTCGGGAGTTGTGGACACAATTACCTCTCATTAATGACTCATTTATTACCCATCTCTCTCTTGTTTGAAGACTATTTACGTCAATTCATATTTTTTATTGTTTAAAAATTTTAAACTTCCCTACAAGTTTAAAGTTGAACCAAAGATGAAAATATTAACTCCAATGAGAAAACTTTCAATTAACACTATAAGTTAAAAAAACGAACTAAACGAAGCCGTATTTGCAAGACAAACATTTAAGATTGTTGAGTTAAGGTTTTCATCAAGAAAAAAAAAAAAAAAAAAAAAAGATTGTTGAGTTAAGTTGAAGTCTATAAGTTCTATAGTGGTAAAGAATTGTTAAATAGACAAATCTTTCAACCTAGTCGGCTGGCTGCTTACAACTAGCAGAAGTGCTAATGCGAGGTTGTGTGAATTAAGCGTACGACCTTTGTACGTATATAAAAAAAATAGACAAATCTTTAATTGTACTAAGGTAGTGTAAAGTTGCAGTTTTGAATAATGTGGTCAATCTGTTTGTGAATATGACTCAAAGGGGAATGTTTTAATTGTAGTTCTGTGTAATGAAAAATGCTTTTGTTTCTGTTGATGCCTTTGTAACTAAAACCTTTTTCTCTTAATTCAAACTTCACTTACCTGTCATTGGACTCATTACTTTCAATTGTGCTACTGTGCGGCTAGCCACTCGGATTGATGGACATTGCTGCCGTGGTCGTGGCTTGTTCATTGAAAAATCTAGTTCATCATGTTAATTTGATACATTTTCATGTGTTGAGTAATATTGAACTAGGGTTACAGAGACAAAGAAACCCTAGAAGGTAAGACGAGAAACAGTGAATGAAATCAGATATGAGACAGAGAGAGAGTTCTTGCTCTCCTCTGTCGGTTATAACCTCTTATATATTATCCTCAATATTACATCAAGACCAGATCAAACACATCATAACCGTCAGATCGCAAAATACAGTCCTAGAAACACACAAACTATGACGCACAAACTATGACACACATTGTACACACACGTATATGTGGACCACAGAGTTACAACAGTACATATATCAGTGATTTATTTTCACATCCCCCCTCAAACGAAGGGGGAGGGAAACTACCCCAAGTTTGCCACGAAGATAAGTAAACCGAGAAGCCGCAAAGGCCTTTGTGAAGCAGTCAGCTATTTGATCGTGACTTAGAACATGTTGAACGAGAAGCTGACCCGCCAACACCTTATCTTGGATATAGTGGATATCCAACTCGATATGCTTGGTCCTGGCATGATAGACTGGATTGTGATGAAGTGCCTGAGCACCGATATTATCACACCAAATGATTGGAGTAGTAGGAATTGGCAGCTGAAGTTCATAAAGTAAAGACAATACCCACGAAATCTCAGCAGCCGCTTGAGCAATAGCGCGATATTCAGATTCCGTACTTAATTAAGCCACCACCTGCTGTTTCTTAGACTGCCACGATAAAAGATTCGACCCAAGAAACATTGCAAAGCTCGAAAACAGACTGCGATCATCGGGAGAAGCACAACCGCATCCGAGAACCCCTGTTACAAACATCGAAGAACTCGATTGTGACGACCACGATTCCCCACGAAACCGGCTCCGCTTGGCCTAAACCCACGTAGACCCCGAGTCAATCATTGCAAAGTCAACGCAGCCTAGTCACCTCAAATAATTACATTCTCGTTAAATTTGTATTTTCCAGTGAGGTTTCAACAAGTACGTCAAGTCGCGACGGTCAGCTTCACAGGTCCTGAAATATGACAAGTGACACGTATACTTTACGGTCGTTACAAGGATGAAACCAAAGACCTCAATCAAAAGTCCCCTCGAGATATCTCAACACCCTCTTCAACGCTTGCCAATGAGTAACATGAGGGACAACGTTGAAATTGACTAAGCCAGGTTGACAATGAATGCAATATCATGCCTAATATTCACTAAATACCGCAAGCCACTAAGTAAACTTCGATACAAAGTAACATCCATGAAAGGAGGAGATGTATCAAGAAAGAGAGGCTTGCCCACTAACGCATGAGTATCAATAGCATTAGCTTGGAGCATGCCACCTTTTCAAGTAATTGTTTAATATAGCCGATCGAGTAAGAAACAATCCAAGAAAATCACTCCTAGCCTTCATACCCCAAAACATATTTAAATCCCCGATATCTTTCAAAACAAAACATACATTTAATTTTGACATAAACCGGGAAATCTGATCAAGATGAGAACCAAAGTGACAATAAATGTCATAAAAGCACACCAAAACTAGGGTTGTAAGTGGGGCGGGAATCCTCGTTTCCTCGCGGTGGCTCGCCCGCAGTGGGGCAAAGAATCCCTCGCTTTTTTTGCTCTCCGGGCACGGGGCAAAATCTTGCCCCGCCACGCAGGCAAGGCGAGATGGTAATTTTTCTCGCCTCGCGAGATTCCCCGCCCCGCATCCCTCGTATATAATTCTCCATTTTTTAATGTTTTTACAAAAAAATTATATAACTTTTTTACTTAAAACATATGTAACAAATGGAATGAAACTCAAGATCTCCAACAATAAAATTTATTTTTACCATTAAATTAATTGTATATAATATATATATATATATATTATATCATAAAGATATATAAAATCATATTTAGAACATCATTGAAATATATTTGCCATACTAGATTTGAAAATCTTATATATTTAATTAAATATGATAACATGTAACTCAAACAATAAAACAAATCCACATTAATCCTTCAATTTGAGAAAAATAGTTTCTTAAAAAATTGAGAAAGTAATACTTAAATGCCAAAATTATTAAGGAATGAAGATCAAAATAGATATTTTTTACAAAATTGATTGGGCACCGCGAGGATTCCCCATTTCACGAGGATCCACGCGGGGTGGGGCGTGGGATGGCAAAGTTTGCCCCGCGGAAAATTTGCGGGAATAAATCCCTGCCCCGCACCCCGTGGAGACGGGGACAGTAATTACGATCCTCGCCCCCCTGCCCCACTTGCAACCCTAACCAAAACATACAAAATCTTCGATTGGCGACGAAAGATAAACAACGAATTATCTGACTTCGAATTCAGAAAACCCCACGACAGTAAAGTTGATCTAAATCTATCAAACCAGGCTCGAAGGGCTTCCTTAGACCATAAAGAGCCTTGTGCAACTTGCAGACAAAAGTAGGAGAGTTACCATCCACAAACCTTTGAGGCTGGTTTGTATAGACATCCTCAATCAGTGCCCCATTTAAAAATGCATTAAAACAAGGCCGTAACCCCGTCGAGGCCAGGGGCTTTGATGGGGGACATCTCGAACAAGGCTTTCCTGACTTCATCCAACGTCACCTCCATGGCCATCATGTTCTTTACAACAGGGGGATGGTTGGAAATTCGTTCTGTAGTGGGAAGGGCAGACCATTTAACGTGTCCCCCCGAATACACCTTCTGGAAAAACTCGACTGCTTCTCTCTTTAAGGTCACCTGGTTATCGCACCATTGCCCGTTTGGTAGGGAAAGGCCTATTATTGAGTGCTTGCACGCCCTCTGGTTCACCTTTGCGTGGAAGAGAGATGAATTTCGGTCGCCAAGGCGAATCCAATTAGAGTTCGCTCTTTGTTGCCAAATTAACTCCTCTTGAGTAACAACCGATTCCAGTTCTTCGCGAAGAGACCTATCTAGGAGCTGGAAATTCATAGTTGTATGCGTTTCCAGGGCCTTTTGAATCCTTGCCAGCCGTGCTAAGATCCGCCTTTTCCCTTGGAACACGTTCCCAAAATAGTTGCGATTGCATTCATCAGCTTTACTGGCTAGTCCTGCAACTGCTTCATTGATCGCCACTCCGTTTGCCCATGATTTTTTGACACATTCAGGCCACTTGGGGTGGGATTCCCATGCTTCCATGAAGCGAAATTATCCGCAACGGCCCAAAATTTTTAATCGTGTTTAATTCCTTAAACAGATCATCGACCCGCATCGCGCGACCCACACCGCGATATATCCATTGACCGACCAAAAGCCGAGTGATATTTTATATTTGTTGTGATGTACGCTAGTGTATCAGTATATGCGTAAACAATTAAGTCAATTTATACGGTATATAAGATCGAGATGAATGACGTAGCTCGAAATTGCGCAATGTTGACGTGGGGCCGAGTATGACTAATGGGGTAAGCATTTGAGCTAATTATGATTTTATAAGTAGCTTTAATGTGGTCATATTGAATTTCACATTAATGTGCCTAAGTTAGTGAAAATATATTAGATCACATGATGTGCATCGAGACACGTATTAACCCATCAAGAGGTCAAAAGAAGTCACTTGTTGAGTCATTTAAGCATGACTTGGGAAATGATTGAATGAAGGTGATCCACTAGTGAGCCTCGAGATACGTGTGCATACATGATCAATGGCCATGGTTCAAACATATCCAATTAGTCAAATTAAACACATAAGTCCACATTTTGATCACTCATCCTCATCATAATCGGTTTTGGCAAGTAGAGAGAAAGAAGAGAGGTCATTGGAGTGATCTTGTGGAGGAGGAACTCACAAATCATTGAAGGTTTGGTGAAGATGAAGAAGTTCTTCAAGCTAGATAACTTCTCCACTCCATTAACAAAGCTCAAATTGGTGAATTCTTGGAATTTGATGTTGTTAGTTGTTGTTTTATATGGGGTTGATGTTAGGGATCTCTAAGTAGTGTCTATGAGGGTCCCCAAAGCGTCAACATGGCCTATGTGTAGAGAAAACCCGTAATTCGAAATACGTAATTCTCGGGTTCTCACTGTACATAGCGCGCTAGGTAGGAAAAATATTAGTGCGCTAGATATTTGAGGTAGCGCACTAACGTGGAAATTAGCGCGCTATCGTTCAAAATTTAGGGCACTAATTGCCCAAATAATACAAAAATCAGCAATTTTTAAAAATGGCTTATACACTATAAATGGTTTTAAAACTCTAAATAGAGGTCCAAACTCACTATAAAACCTATCAAACAACTTCAGTGGAACTAAGTGGGAGATCTCGGAGTTCTGGGAATGCGTTTTGGAGTTCGGGAGGCTAGATAAGCTTTGTGAATTATAAGTAAAGCTATGAGAATTCTATATTTCATTTCATTGACTCTTCGTATTTTATGGTCTATTCAGAGACATTGCTACTTGTAATCTCACATCATGTTGTTCTGTGTCTATTCATGATTGAATATTGTGACATGATGCCTTGGAAGTGCTTCATTGATTCAAATTTCTACTCATTTGATATTCTTGATAGATAATTGATCAAAAACATGCTATCGATGTTTGATCGATTAGACTTGTATTCTAGTTCTTTGCCCTTTATAGCCTAACTAGTTTTGAAATCCTAGAGAATTAGAACTATTGATCTTTGAAACAAAAGTAGGAATTATCTAGTGTCCATCGCACAAGAGATGCGCGGTTCATCGGACGTTGGTCTATCTGGGTTCCTAAGACTCACCACTACACTTCAGGCGGCACACGAGGTATGAGACTGGGGTGGTCGCAAGAATGAGATAGATGATTTGTATGCGAGAGCAGCCTCCGCTATCGGCTGGCATGAGATATGTCGAGCGCAACTCCATATAGTAGTGGAAAAGGTTAGGTGATAGGTCTCACCGCCGACCGGACGTAGATCATCTCAACTTAGCCTCGTATCGCCTATACATTTTTAATTGTGGTATTTACTTGCATTACTTGATTCAACAACTCTTTCGCTACTGTATGCTTTTAAATACCTTTCTTATGTTTTAGAAATGTGGTATAGAATTCTCCATTTATTACTTAAATATCAATATACTTTCTATCTAATTATGATTTGCTGGTGTAGGTCCATCGAGTAAGAAGCAGACGGAAAAGAGAAGATCAACAACATTCTTTGCGCATTTCGATGATTATCCTATCTCATTTTGTATGACTCGACTTTTGCCGTATTATTACCGTTTATATCTTTACCGTTCATTTTGGGTTGTATATTTAGGTTGAGCGTATAGTTTCCTATTTTGAGACTCGATATATATATGCATGCGATGTTGTGTATTCTTGGTTTTCCACACTTAGATTTTTGAATAATAAGAGCTTCCGCATAACCTTTAATCTACGTGATAAAATCCAAATGATAAACAAAGTTTTAATTAATTTTGAAATCTAATAATATTTGGACACGTGCAAGGAATAATATAGGGACTAAAAACCGACTAATACATAATTAAGTCTTATGTGGTTAGGATTAAGGCTTGATTATGGGATTAGTCGGCGATGCCCCGTTTAGAAGAAGAGGTTGTCACAGCTTGGTATCGAGCCCTTGTTCTCGATAAGTATATTATAAACACGAATACAAGCCTTATTTGTGGAAGCCTATGACCTTTGCATAGAAACCATTAGTCGGGAAGTGAGTGAAAGTGAGATGGGATCGCTTATATGTATTTGTTAATATCTCTATGTATATATATATATACTTATACGATGTGTCACGTAGAAGCTCGATTCGCGTTCGCTATCCATCAGATTCCGGATCGATACGCGGGGCGGGAGGTGATGCAGAGACTAGTGGTGGTCCATCTCCTACTATTACTGAGGATTTATAAAGGTCTCGACCGAGTGATAGCTTAGTGGTCAGCAATTTGATCGACTTCATCGCCTGATGACAACCCGTTTTGCTCCACCAAGCATCGACATCGACTCCTACGATCGCTACACCGATCGTACATGCGCCAACACTTCCTACTACTTGATGTAGCAGAGTTCGATAGTGCAGACTATTCCAGCGTGACCGCACCAAGAATGAGAAAGTTCGAGGTAGTACCGTCTCCCACGGCCGCATCCTCCAAAGACATCGTTGGAAGTTCACTGGTGAAGGACTTCATTAGACTTGCTAGCATACTTCGATAGAGTACAAGATTTCCGTAAGACGAGAAATGAATTATTTCTCAAGAGAAGCTCGCATAGGATATCGAAGATCGATGATAGACTTTGGGCATAAATCTCATTAGATACTCTCGAGAGAGACACCGATGTTTGGTGGCGTATGATCGTAGCTACTCATGGAGAGTTTGAGACATGTGATTCGTTCTGCCAGAAGCTCTATCCCATCGCAGATTTTCCGCCTTCGCATTCAAGAGATTGAAAAGTGGAATTCATGGACTTGAGACAAGGAGCAGAGGAGCCTCGTGATGCAAGATATGGACATATATGATTATCCGAGGCGCTTTCTTTGGAGACTTGGCGAGAGATGAATCCGAGGATGTGTACCATTTCGGTGATGGACTTAAGCCGACATTGGTTATCACGTAGTCAAGACAGCGCTAGACACTCACCGAGATCTACGAGCAATCCTATCACACGAGACATACTATTCGGGGCAGTAGTCGCCGATGGCAGAGCATCGGGTGCGCCTTTGTCACAGAGCAGCACTACGGAGTATGAGAGAAGGAGATGAAAGTGGTAAGTGGAGCAAGATGATGTAACAGAGGTTCTCGTGGTCGTGGACAACCACCGTAATGACCAAAAATCTCTAATTGTGTTTAATTTCTTAAATAGATAATCGATTCGTACCGTGGGACCCACACCGTGATATGTCCATTGACCGAGGCAAGGGCCGAAGTATATTTTCTATTTTTAGTGATGTATGCCTAGTGTATCAGATATGTGTAGACTATTAAGTCAATCTTATACGGTGTATAGGTATCGAGACGAAGCGGGGACGTACTCGAGTCGCTGTCGACATGAGACCGAGGTAGCAAAGATACGGGGTAAGCTTCATTTGTTTGAACTAATGTTGGTTTTGTAAGTGCTTTAATGTGGTCACATTTGATTAAACATTAATGTGCCTAAGTTAGTGAAATAAAACAATGATCACTAGATGTGCATCGAGACACGTATCGCCAAATCAAGAGATCAAGTGAGTCAACTTTTGGAGTCATTTAATCATGACTTAAGGGACAAGTGTGACAAGGTGGTCCATTAGTTGAGCATCGAGATACGTGTACACACAATGATCAATGGCTATAGTTTAAATATATCCAATTAGTCAAATAACATATAAGTCAACAAGTTATCACTTCTTATCGTCACAAAATCGTTTGTTCAAGGAGGAGAGGAAGAAGAGAGATTTAAGGAGTAACTGGTGGAAGAGAAGAGAGGTTCATTGAACTTTTGGTGAAGAAGAAGGTGTTCTTCAAGCTAGGTAACTCCTCAACTCCATTAACAAAGCTCAAGTTGTGAATTCATGAGTTTGAGGTTGCGAGTTGTTGTTTTACATTGGGTTTGTTGTTAGGAACCCTCAGTAGTGTGTATGAGGTCCCTAAGGCGTTAACATGGCCTATGTGTGGCAAAAAACCAGAATTCGAAATGCACTGGGTTTTCCGCACATAACCCGCTAGGTAGAAAATCTAGCGTGCTAATGTGGCAATTAGCTCGCTATTGTTCACAATTAGCGCGTTAATTTCCCAAGCAAGACAAAAAATCAGCAAGTTCCAAAAATGGTTTAAACATTATAAATAGGTCCAAACTCACTCTAACACCTATCAAACAACTCCTGTGGGACTAAGGAGATACAAGGAGTTTGGGAACGCATTTCGTAGTGTCGAGGGATCCGATAGATCGGGACGAGCTTTGTGATTGTAAGTAAAGCAAAGGAGAATTCTATATTTCATTTCATTGGCACTTATCATTTTATGGTCTATCGGGTAGACATTGTCATTTGTAATCTCACATCATGTTATTCTTATGTCTATTCATGATTGAATATCGTGACATGATGCATTGTGAGGTGTTTCATTGATTCAATTTCTACTCGATGATATTCTTGATAGATAGTTTATCAAAAGCATGCTATTGAGATAAATTGGATCGATTAGATTTACATTCTATTCCTTTAGGTTTCAGACTCTAACTACTTTTGAAATCCTAGAGAATTAGAACCATTTATCTTTTAAAACTAAAGTAGGATTATCTAGTGTCCATTGCATAAGAGATGCGCGGTTCACGGGGACATAGGTCTACCGGGGTTTCGACACGCACCACTACACTTGCGCGACACACAAGGTATGGGACTCGGGGTGGTCGGCAAAAATGAGATAGATGATTTGTATGCGTAGAGCGCAGCTCCGCTATTGGCATGAGATATGTTGAGTGCAGCTCCATATAGTAGTGGAAAAGGTTAGGTGATAGGTCTCACCGCCGACCGGACGTAGATCGTCTCGACTTAGCCTGTGTAAGTCTATACATTTTTAACTGTGATATTTACTTGCATTACTTGTTTCAGCAATTCTTTCGCTACTTTATTCTTTTAAATACCTTTCTTATATTTTGGAAATGTGACATAAAATTCTCCAGTTATTACTAAAATATCACTATACTCATAGTCTAGTTTGTGACGGTGAGTGTAGGTCCGTCGAGCAGTCCATGGAATGAGAAGATCACGACTTTCTTTCGAGCATTTCTGGCGACTCTCATATCTCATTTTGTATGATTCAACTTTTCTTCTATTCTTACTATTTATGACTTTATTGAGCATTTTTAGGTTGTATAGTGGGTCGAGTGTATAGTTCCTGCTTTTGAGATCGATATATATACATGCATATGATGTCGTGTATTCTTCGGTTTTCTACACGTAGGAATTTTGAATAATAAGAGCTTTCGCGTAATCTTTAAACTACAAGATAATATTAAAATGATAAAAAATTTTAATTAACTCGAAATCTAATAATATCCGGACATTTTTATTGAAGAATATAGGAACGAAAGGTCGACTAATACGTAATTAAGTCTTATGTGGTGGTCGAGATTAAGGCTTGATTACAGATTAGGTCGGCGGTGCCCCGTTTAGTAAAAAGGGTCGTCACAGCCACTCTCCCACTGGCTATGCCTCATATATCTTCCATTGCTCCAGCGCAGAGTACTACATGTAGACTTCCCTTGCCACCTCCCGTCAAAGCCGCATCGCCACCTCCCATTAAAGCCAACGTTACTAGCTCTCGCTATTTCTTGCACTTCCCGCCCCATTGTGCTTCACTACAGCAGCACTCGCAGGGTGGCAGAGGCCGAGGCCGAAATACTATACAGGGACAGCGATAGCCACTGAGACAGGTCAAGATCGTGCACAAGGCCCGCCTCGTGACTCGTGGTCGTCGCAGTACATATATGGCATGCTGCGTATATGGACAGTTGGACACATCGCGAGAGAATGCCCATATCTAGTAGTAGTGTAACGACCCGAAAATTTGACTTGTGTCACGTGCCAGGTCGTGTCGTATATGGGACCCACCTGGTCGGAATATGTATGTCCAAATCTCTGTGGAGACACCGAGGAATGATATTTTTCTCGCGATGTGTGTATTATTTAGTAATATCCAATTTGAGATTATAATGCTAATTGTTGAGTTGCTTTTTTACGAGTTGGTATACGCGAGGAATTTGGTGAGCCGAAACACGAACGGGGACGCGCCTCAAGTCGTGTGCCGACGTGGGACCGAGGTAGCGCTTAACGTGGCTATACATATAGTGGTTTTAATGTGGTCACATTAAAACCATATACATTGGATGCGCCTAGTGATGCGTGTGGCGCGAGTGTCGAGATTGTGAAATGAGGTGGTAGTGGTGTGAATATTTATGGTGCCTCGAGATGCGCACTGCCCAATTTTAAGGAAAGCATTTGAATAAATATGTTTTTGATGTGCCTCGAGTTCCGCTCCGCACGAATCTCGAGGACACATTTGTTTTCTTCCTTAAGAAAAAACAAAGAGAGATCGAATAAGAGGGAGAGAGAGAGAAAGAGATGAGAGAAAGAGAGAGAGAGAGAGAGATGGCGGAGAGTGGCGAGGTGGAGGGAGCACGGGCCAGCGAGTTCGGAGCCGGCCAGGCGAGCAGCCGCGGCGGCGGAAGGCGCGGACAGTCGGTCAGCGCGACTCCAGCAGCAGCAGCAGCAGCAGACCAGCAGGAGGGTGCTAGCGGTGGACGACGCGGAGGCTGCGGGAGGTGGCGCGGCTGTGGACGAAGACGACGAGCAGCGGCTGTCACGGAGGACGCCGGCGAGGAGAGGCGGTGTCTCAACGGCAGCGGTGCGGCTCCAACAGCGGTAGCGGCGCTGGCGAGAAGCAGGGACGCCGGCGAGGAACGGCAGCGACGGCTTCAGCAGCGGCGCCGGCGAACGGCAGCGGCGCGACTCTGGCAGCGGTGCGGTCCGGCAGCGGCTCGGTTCGGGCGGCGATGCAGCGCGTTGTCGGACCGATCGGAGGAGTGACTTTGACGAAGCTCAACGACGCGATGGATTCCAATGAGTTTTGAAGGCCATGGTGAGGTTTACTTCAATTAATTTGGTTGTGATTTTTATGACTTAGTAACTTAGCTCTAAAAGGTATAAATGGACACCAGGGATAAGTAGGGTGTCTCGGGTGCGTATATCGAGGCATAGCTGAATGGACGCCTTGAGGACGATTTGTGATTTCTCGAGGTAAGTAAAACCGTTAGAAATTGTACAATCATTTCATTTTATTCTATTGGATATTGTTGTTCATTGCTTAAAGTGCTCTTGCATGGAGTGGTCCATTGGCAAGTGAGTCATGGTACCGTTTATTATCTCATGATATGAGCTCTTATCCGGGACGCCGTCGATATCTCCCAATCGAGTGTACGCTGGGGGCACTTATCCGTGTCTCGTGGATATCTCATAGTCGCAAGTGGTTGTAATGGCCGAGAGGCGGTGTGTCTCGTCCCGAACCCGAGTCTCGTGCCGGGCTTTTGCCGCGACTCAACGACCTTTGGTCGGGACTCCTTGCTATTTGGCCTCACTTATTGATTGATTTGTTTACGCCTTTTATATTCATGCGCTACCCGTTCATTTCTTTCTACTTGCATGAATTCGAGTGATTTAGTTATTTTTAAATGTTGTGTATATGTCCTATGCGTTACTTACTGGGCTCGTCATTTTGGGTTTGATCGAGTGCGATCTACTATCCTAAGCAAGTGGGAAGGCTCCATAGCTAGGTGAATCTTTTGTATATCTTGTATTTACTCTCATCCGATGATGATATAATTATGCAGGTTCCACATTTAGGTTGTTCAACTCTTTTAACATTATTGTTGAGTTATTTGTAGTAATTGCTTCCGCTAAATTGTAAAATATTACTAACTCAACTTAAAAGTTTGAATTTACTTATAATGAGGATTGGAAGGTCGATTATGTCAAGGCTGACTCATGCGAGATCGGCTTGGGGTCCACGTGGGCTTAGGCGGCGGGGCCGCTTTGTGCCAGAAAAATGGGGTCGTCACAACTAGTATGCGCACAAGAGGCCCGAGCGAGGTTCATATGGTATCCCGCCGTACGCCGACGCCACTCGAGGTCTCATTTAGTGGTACGATTTTCATTTGCATGGTAGAGATTTATATTATTATTTGATTCTGGATCTACCGTATCTTTCATTGTCACGGGTCGCATGACATATATCATGGTTGAAACTCGTTAGGCTTAACATACATTTGATTTTGAGTATCGCAGCCTCGGGATGTGGTTTACCCTAATAGTTTTATTGATGGATGTCCGGTCGAGATAGACGAGGTAGAGTTAACTCGTTGATTTTAGTGTCCTCGAATTTTTAGAGTTCAACACGATTTTAGTGGATGGACTAGTTATCATCATACCACGCTCAAATCGACTATTTTAGGAGACAGTTGATATTTGAGATCCCAGGGCGTCCGACGTTTACTTATAGAGGTAGTTCAACGAGAACAAGAGGGTATGAGAAGTCGACCGCGACTAGCGAGGTGGAGGCATTGATTTCCCTATACAATGTACCAAAAAGTCGTGGACCCAGCCGGGAAGACATACCGGTTGTTAGAGAGTTTTCTCGATGTATTTTCGAGGATTTACCTAGTTGACCGCCACCGCGAGAAATTGATTTTATTATCGAGTTTGGTACCGGTACTAAACCGATTTCCATACCACCGTACCGTATGGCACCACGAGAGTTAGAGGAGTTGAATACTCAACTTCAGGATTTGGGGACGTAAGGATTCATCACACCTTTCAGGTCGCCATGGGGAACACCCATCCTTTTTGTGAATAAGAAGGATGGTACTTTGTGACTTTGTATCGATTATAGACAGCTTGAACAAAGTCACCATTAGGAATAAATATCCACTCTCGAGGATCGATGATTTATTTGATCGCAGAGAGGAGACAGCTTTCTCTAAGATAGATCTCGCGATCAAGTTATCATCGCCTTAAGATCGTGGATGATGATAGGTCCATAACAACTTTTAACACGAGATATGGACATTTTCGGGCTCACTGGCCATGCCATTTAGGCTTACCAATGCTCCAAAGAGTGTTTATGGATCCGATGCATCGTCAAGTTTTTAAACATTTCTTGACCTTTTTATCGTTTTCATCGATGATATATTAATATAATCGAGGATCGAGAAGATCGTGTAGCAAAGATCTCACGAAGACGCTGTGCACTCGAGGGGGCATAGACTTTATGCTAAGTTCAGCAAATGTGAATTCTGGCTCTCAGAGGTCAAGTTTATTGGGCATGTTGTCAGAGCAACATGGATAGCAGTGGACCCAGCCAAGATTCAGGCGATTATGGATTGGCCAGCACCGACTTCATGATTGAGATCGAGTTTTTGGGTTTAGCAGGTATTATCACCGATTTGTGAAGGATTTTTCGAAAATCGCTTCACCAACTACTAGATTGACCCAGTAAAGATGTTGGATTTGAGTGATCCGAGGAATGTGAAGAGGCATTTGCTCATTGAAGAGATTAGACCGACTATTGCGCCAAATGTTAGTATTACCAAAGGTCGGGACAGGATTTTCAAAGATATACCGATGTTTCATGTGGGTCCTGGGATGTGTGTTGATGCAGATGTTGGTACATTCGCATATGCATCCGCATGCTTGAAAGTACATGAGAAGAATTATCCGACGCATGATTTGGAGCCTGGCAAAGAAAGTAATGTTTGCAATCGAAGATATGGAGACATTATTCGTATGGAGAGACATTTACACTCTTTACTCGATCATAAGAGTTTGAAATATCTCTTCACACAGAGAATCTAAATATGAGACAAATGCAGATGGTTAGAGTTTCAAGGATTACGACTTTTCCTTGAGTATCATCCAGAAAACGAACGTAGTCGCAGATGCGCCGAGCTGGGATGCCCGTTGGAGGTGTGGAGATTCATACCGAAACTCTGATTGAGATTTGTGCTCATATGAGAGTACATGTGACCTGCGTGTCTACACAAAGAAAGTGTCGAGGTTAAGATCGACAGTTGTACTCGAGGTTTAGTGAGTCCGTGTGAAATCGAGAATTTCCTAAACCGGATTAGATGACTAATTAATGATTTTCTCGATTTTATTTGAATTTTAAGAACCGAGGTGGGACACACGCGTGATTTGACATGAGATCATAAGGTAAATAATATTTTTTATGTTATGTGTCTATTAACTCTATCAGGTGTGTAATATATTTTAATTTGTCGCAAAATAAATCCGAATTACCGTTTTAATGCATTTTATGGGTGTTTCAGAGTGGGTTGATATTTTTGCCAATTTTGGCGAAATCGGGGTAATTTTCAGGGATTAAATTGTACATCAAAATAAGAGATAAACATGAATTAAAATAGAGAAATGGATAAATTACCAAAAAGAGCAATTGGTTTATATTGCTGAAGATAAGATGTGAAGGGTAAAAGGGTAATTAGCATACCCTTTTTATTCACAAAACCAAACGAAAAGGGGCATCGTCTTCTTCAATTTTCGTTCCTCTCTGCTCTTCGTCGTCACTGTTCTTCATCTCCTTGCTCTCACTGTTGCTTTCTTGATCAAGTTTCTTTAAATCGTTTTCTCTCTCTTGACTGGATTGGAAGAGAACGAAGAAGAGAAGAGCCGAAACAGTGGGTTGTGTTAATCGATCAAGGTAAGCATCGATTAGTGATTTCAATTTTAGCTGTGAATCGAAATAGGGACTGTGGCGTTTTGTTGTGACTGTGATTGTATTGAGAGAGGTGAAATTTTCATTGAAAACAACACAAACAACAAAACAAACCAGTCAACAAACAGCAAATATGAACAGCCATGAAAACGTAAAAGAGAGAAAAAAAAAAAAACGAAAACAGAGAGGAGAAAAACCGAGCTTGAGGAAAAAGAAGATGGAAGGGACGTGAAGACGATGATGAAGAGGAGCCCTGCCCATAAGAGATCCGTGAGATGAGTAGAGGGCCGGGGAAGGAGACGAGAACGAAACAGTAATTGGGAATTAAATAAATTAAATAGTGGAATTAAATAGTGGAAGGAGCCTAAATTACCCTAATAATTTCCAAAAATTATATAAATTAGTTTTTGAGGAAAAATTATTTATAAAAATGCAGTAATTGGGAATTAAATAGTGAAATTAACGTCTCAAAAAGTATTTTGAGTATTTCAATGTGTTGTCGGGTTTTTTTAAGGGATTTAAACACCGATAGGATTAGGGAATTTTGAGAAATTGTTGAAAAATGGTAAAATTGAGTCGAGACTCATAAATTAAGGATTTTTGTGATTTATTAGGATTTCGGTACAAGAGGATTTGATGAACGGGCAAGTGAGGACTCGAATAACCAACTTAAGTTGGTTTGACTGTAAGTAAACACTATTTTACTTTTTACAAGAATATGAAATATATTTTGCACAAAGAAGGGAGTGAGACTCTTGATCATGCATTCATGGCATCTCGGATAGAGTTGCCCATGTTATGGGTCGTAGTGGTGCGAGGTGTGCTCCACTCTGCACTAGACGTACTATAGGCGTTCTAAGCGCGGTAATGGTCGATTTCGAGGTAGCATGTATCGACTCGTAGATCGTTTCCAGGTTCATCACGAGTAGGCTCGCTCGTCACATGAGCTTGGAACAGAAATGGGGATTTATTTTGTATATTTATTTCAAGATTTCGTTTTATCGTGCAACTCCTATTATCTCTTGTTATTACCTCGTTGTACAAAGCAAAGTAGATGTTTACTTATCCGACAATCGTTTATTTGGTGCACATCGTATTTGGTGTTCTCGAAATGGCTTTGTCAAAGTTCTCGAGCCTAAGGAAGACCGAAAGGAAAGAGAAAGTTAAAGGACTTTTCGATGAGTTTTTTTTTCCTCGTACGTAATGTATGTTTATATTGTTTTGTTTTGGGTTTTCAAGGTGAGCGTAGGACGCGTATCACCGAGGAAAAGTTTTGAAAAGTTCGTAAATTCAAAGTAGGTTTGAATGAGATCGAGGTTTAAACAGCTTTACTTTTGTATATTTAAGGCTTTGAACAGCTTTCAGCTTTTCATTGAGATTCGTTTTGTAAATGAGGTTTACTAGTTGCAAATTCAGGTTTATAATTTCGATTGATATTATATCGTGAACTCGCGAGAAGTTTTGAGTCCTTTTAGCCTTTTCCCATTCTCGTTGTTTATTAGGTTTGGGTGTCTGTAATCCATATTTAGAGGAGGTGCTACCAAAATTTTTATAAATATACGAAAAATGTTCCGTAATATTTCCTAATTCGCTCCATTTAAATAAGTCGAGAGCCGAGGTTTAATAACGATTCTAATCGAGTATTTGGAGTAGTTTAAGGATTGAATTAACTGGTCATTTCGAGGTCGGGTAGTTAACCGTAGATTAGGTACCTAATCGGGAGGATTATGTACCTAATCGGGATAATTAGGTTAGGTCGGGACTTAGTGAGACGGGTCTCGACATGGTGCTGAGTGTAGATTGTGTTGATTGGATGGAGACGTCCCGACCAAAGTGTTTGAGATTCAGTGCGCATGCTGGATATCGTCATTACCGAGTTGAGAAAGGAGATTCTTCAGAGTCACACCGTTCCCGATTCACCATTCCTTCGGGCAGACCAAAATGTATCACAACATGAAGAGACATTTTTGGTGGCCTGGAATGAAGCGGATGTATCTAAGTTTATCAGAACCGCGAGATTTTTCAGCAAGTGAAGATCGAAAATCACTGACTCGGAGGATTGCTACAACCTCTTCCCATTCCACGATGGAAGTTGGATGACATTTCTATGGATTTTGTGAGAGGATTGCCGAGAACCGCTTCGGAGACACGATTCCATCTGGTTATTGTTGATAGACTTACGAAGTCCGTTTCATTTTCTACCAAGAATAACACCACATTACACGTTTGATCGGTTGAGTATACTGTTCGAGCGAGATATTATTAGACTACATGGGGTACCAAGTGACTATTACGTCGTATATATATATGTATACGTCCAAGATGTAATGAGTATGCAAGAGCAAAGATTGTACGCGTCTATAGTTTAAGACGACTTTTCATCCTCAAACCGACGGGCGACAAGAGATTAATTCGTGTTCTCGAGGATATGTTGCGGCTTGTGTTTTGAGTTGGCGGATCACGGGAGGAGACCTAAATGTTGTGTGAGTTTGCTTATAACAACAGCTTATCGTGCCAAGATTGAGATGACGCCATTTCGAGGCTTTCAGATGGTAAACCGTGTCGCTCCCCATCGTGTTTGGCCGAGCTGAGGACCGGAGACCGTGTGACCCGAGATCGTTGTTGATCACACGGAGAAGGTGCACGATCGATTCGTCAAACTCGTGGAGCCCATGATAGACAAATGGAAGTATGCGGACATATATCGCGGTGATCTCATGTACACCGAGGAGCTTTTGTTTTAAAGGTTTCTCTTCGAAAGTGGTCTTCAGAGGTTTGGAGTGAAAGGTAAACTTGCACTAAGATTCATCTCGGACCTTTCAGAGTAAGAAACGGTCGGGAAGGTTGCATATGAGCTTAAGCTACCTCATCGTGTCGGGAGTTCATCCAGCCTTTCATATCTACATGTTTCGATTAGTCGAGTCGAGAGCAAAGTTATCGTCCGATCGTAGATTTGAGTCGATAGACCTGAGTTGAGGATATTTCATATGATAAGCAAACATGCAGATTTTGGATCGATTGGTACAAAACTTGATAGGCAAGTTTATCCCAAAAGTACTCGTCAAGTGACATTTTCACGATGATACGGAACTCACTGGGAACGGGATGACTATATGCGAGATAGGTTTCCGTACCTATTCGAGTCGTACGAGTCCTAGTTTGGATTTTAATTTCGAGGACGAGATTTTCATTAGTCGGGAAGAATTGTAACGACCCAAAATCTCTAATCGTGTTTAATTCCTTAAACAAGATCATCGACCCGCACCGCGGGACCTACACCGTAATATGTCTATTGATCGAGGCAAGGACCGAGGTATATTTTATATTTGTTGTGATGTATGCCTGTATTGTATATGTGTAGACTATTAAGTCAATTTATACGGTATATAGATATCGAGACAACCGGGGATGTACCTCGAGTCGCGTGTCGACGCTGGGACCTAGGTATCGGCTTATGAGGTAAGCATTTGAGCTAAATATGATTTTATAAGTAGCTTTAATGTGGTCATATTGAGTTTTACATTAATGTGCCTAAGTTAGTGAAAATATATTAGTAATCACATGACGTGCATCGAGACACGTATTAACCCATCAAGATGTCAAAGGAAGTCACTTGTTGAGTCATTTAAGCATGACTTGGGAAATGATTGAATGAAGGTGGTCCACTAGTTAAGCCTCGAGATACGTGTGCACACATGATCAATGACCATGATTCAAACATATCCAATTAGTTAAATTAAACACATAAGTCCACATTTTGATAACTCATCCTCATCATAATCGGTTTGGCAAGTAGAGAGAGAATAGAGAGTCTGGCTGGAGTGATCTTGTGGAGTGAGGAGCTCACAAATCATTGAAGGTTTGGTGAAGAAGAAGAAGTTCTTCAAGCTAGGTAACTTTTTTACTCCATTAACAAAGCTCAAATTGGTGAATTCATGGAATTTGATGTTATTAGTTCATTCGCTTTATATCGGGGTCGATGCTAGGGATCTCTAGTAGTGTGTATGAGGGTCCCCAAGGCATCAACATGGCCTATGTAGAGAAAACCCAGAATTCTCAAGCGTCAACATGGCCTATGTGTAGAGAAAACCCGCAATTCGAAATGCAGACGGGTTCTCGCGCACATAATACGTTAGGTAGGAAATCTAGCGCGCTAATATTGATTAGCGTGTTAGATATTTGAATTAGTGCGCTAATGTCAAAAGTTAGCGCGTTAAATATTTGAGTAAAGCGCATTAATGTGGAAATTAGCGCGCTATTGTTCAAAACTTAGCGCGTTTAATTGCCCGAGATAGTACAAAAATCGAAATTTTCAAAAATAGCTTAAACACTATAAATGGTTTTAAAACTCTAAGTAGAGGTCCAAACTCACTCTAAAACCTATCAAACACCTCCATGGAACTAATGGGAGATCTCTCAGGAGTTCGGGAACGCGTTTCGGAGTGTCTGGAGGCTATGATAAGCTTTGTGAAATGTAAGTAAAGTCGTGAGAATTATATATTTCATTTCATTGACTCTTTGTATTTTCTGGTCTATTTGTAGATATTGCTACTTGTAATTTCATATCATGTTGTTCTTGTGTCTATTCATGATTGAATATTGTGACATGATGCCTTGTGAAGTGTTTCATTGATTCAAATTCTACTCTTGTTGATATTCTTGATAGATAGTTGATCAAAAGCATGCTATGGGATAAGTTTGGATTGTATTAGACTTGTATTATGGTTCTTTGGGCTTTGTAGCATAACTAGTTTTGAAATCCTAGAGAATTGGAACTATTGATCTTTGAAAACTAAAGTAGGGATTATCTAGTGTCCATTGCACAAGATATGCGCGGTTCACGGGGACACGGGTCTACCAGGGTTCCAGACTCACCACTACACTTCGCGGCACATTACGAGGTATGCGACTCGGGGTGGTTGGTAAAAAGAAGATAGATGATGTATACGCGTAGAGCGCACTCCACTATTTGTATGAAATATGTCGAGCGCATCCCTAGATAGTAAAGTGGAAAAGGTTAGGCGATAGTTCTCACCGTCGAATGGACATAGATCATCTCGACTTACTCGCGTCGCTACCTATACATTTTTAATCGTGGTATTTACTTGCATTACTTGATTCAGCAACTCTTTCGCTATGTTATGCTTTTAAATACCTTTCTTATGTTTTGGAAATGTGACATAGAATTCTCTAGTTATTACTTAAATATCAATATATTCACCGTCTAGTTTGATGACGGTGAGAATGGGTCCATCGAAAAAGAATAAGATGTGGAAAGGAGAAGATCAACAACTTTCTTTGAGCATTTCATAGCGATTCTCCTATCTCATTTTGTATGACTCGACTTTTGCTGTATTATTATTGTTTATATCTTTACTGTTTATTTTGGGTTTTATATTTGGGTTGAGTGTATAGTTTTCCTGTTTTGGGACTGATATATATATATATATATATATATATATATATACATGCATGTGATGTTGTGTATTCCTAGTTATCCACACTTAAGATTTTTGAATAATAAGAGCTTCCGCATAACCTTTAATATACGTAATAAAACTCAAATGATAAACAAAGTATTAATTAACTCTGAAATCTAATAATATTTGGACACGTGTAGTGAAGAATATAAGGACGAAAGGCTGACTAATACGTAATTAAGTCTTATGTGGTTATGATTAAGGCTTGATTACAGGATTAGGCCAAAGCAAGTGCCTGTTTGAAGAATGAGCCGTCACATTGCCTTTCGGAGCCCCCGTCACTTGCTAGACGTTCAACATGCACAAGGAGAGGGCAGTGGTCGAACACGCTTTGGGAGGTGGGTTACCTTTGGGTGGAGGAAAACGTCATCCCATCCTTTGTTGATAAAGGCTCTGTTCAGCTTCTCGTAGACCAGACCACGCGACTAGGTGAAGAATGGCCCCTAGATCGCTAGCTCTTTGAGTCCCGAGTTCCCATCCGGCATAATTTCTTGCATAAACGTGGTGGTCGCGAGCCCCCTCTCTTGTCTCCCACATGAAGAAGGAGTTAAAGTCTCCAAAGAACAGCCACATGGGCCTTTTGTACTCTTGCTACCTCCTATAGTGCCTCCCATAGGAGGCGTCTTATCTTGGATACAATGCTTCCATATACACCACCAATGAGAAGAAGACTATGGGCCAACTTGGACCTTCATGTGGATGAATTGCCGGTGGCTTCGAGGATCGAGACTTCCACACCATGATTCCGCAATACCCAATACCCTCTGAGAAGCCCATAGCTTCTCCAAACCAACCTTTATATGCGTTGAAGAACTCCAAACCAACACCTTTCAAGTGTGACTTCCTCGCGAGTTTTCAAATTCAAGATCTTGATATGCCTTCGATGTTGAAATAACCAAATGTGGTTACAACCGAATATACAGATGGTTGTAATATGGAAATAAAATGATGTAAGTACTTAAGACAAAGTATATATGCGTAAAAATAAATCCAACTAGGACAAATGAATCCCGTTTACGCGGTTCGTTTCACGATCTACATTTGCGGGGCCACGCTTAAATATGAAAATTCACTAACTTGAAAACTCGACTTACACAAGCACTTTCTAGTGACTCCCTCACCAAGCTTTGATGTAATCATTCTCACACTTACAATAGATTCTCTCCCAAGTCCGAGTACATAACATTAGAGTTGATTAGTGGTCAGTTATGCCCATACAAACCTTCCGTGTACTATAGATTCAATCACTGTCACTTCTTATTTTTTACCTTTCTTCTTCTTTACTTCTTCTTCTTCTTCTTCTTCTTCTTCTTCTTCTTCTTCTTCTTGTCTTTCCTTTTCTTACTTAATGTTAAGTCTTTGCCTCCAATTTTTACAGTTTTCAGAGAATTCCAGGCCTCTTCTGTTTGAATGGATGCAAATTCCAATATTGCACAATGTTACTTGGGGCTGAAAAAAAAAAAACACAATTATATATTTACACATACATCACATACATAAATATAACAAACTAAATAAATAAAAAATGACTTACTCCATATGCACCACTGTAACCACAAATCTATTTGGTTACTCAACAAGAAAGTAACCCCTTCAACTCGAGAGACATGATGAATAAAATCCACTAAGCCACGAACAATGCACCAAATCAATCACACCACAAAGAACACAAGATTTAACGTGGAAAACCCTCCAAATCGTAGGAAAAAAACCACGGCCAAACTCCGAATAAATCCACTATATGAATAAAGAGTACAAGAATCTCAATTGAGGAAAATACAATATAACTCCTTCAAAGAACTTAAATGGTCACACCAAGATCTTGAAGAACTCCACCCTCAAATTGTACCCTTTCTTGATCACCAAGAAACCACCAAAGACTTCGCCGCGAGTCTTCGATTCAAGATCTTGATGTATCTTCAATGTAGAGAAAATTGTTGTTGCATTCACCGCCTTGAACGCACAATGTAGAAGAGAGAAGAAAATTACCAAAAACACAAAAGTCGGCCGATTAGAAGAAATCCCCCAATTCGTTAATTCACTCCAATTTTCTTTCCTATTTTTTCTCTCCAAGATTCCTATTCCACAACCAATTCGTTGCTTTATGTGTTGGACTTTTTCCATTTTTGTGGGGCCCACCACAAAAACCAACAATCTCCCCTCCAACACATGGGGAGATCTCAATCATATTTGATGCTCAATAACAACTCAGCCCCACCAACTTGGTGCAGATCGATGCTTCTCACGAGTCACCACCTTCGTCAACATATCACCGGATTCTTATCGCTGTGAATCTTCTTCGACTCATCTCATGATCATTCACAACTTCTCGAATCCAATGGTATCTGATATCAATGTGCTTAGTGCGGCAATGATAAGTAGCATTCTTGCTCAAATCTAGAGCACTCGACTATCACAGCTTCATCGCATACCCATCTTCTTGCTTCAACCCCAACTCTTCAAGGAATCTCTTCAACCAAAGCATTTCTTTTGCTTGCTTCAGCTTATAGCAATATATTATCGCTCTCGTCGTGGACAAAGCAACACACTTTTGCAATTTTGATCGCCAAGATACAGCCTCCCCGCAAAAGTGAACACATACCCCGAAGTAGATTTTCGCCATCAAGGTCACCCGCCATATCCGAATCTCGTATATCCCTCCAAAGTAGGTTTCGAGCCCCCAAAACATAAAGACATCTTCGAAGTACCTCTCAAATATCTCAAAATCCATTTCATCGCTTCCCAATGAACTTTTCCAGATTTGAGAGAAATCACGACCACACCAATCGCGCGAGCAATATCCGGTCTGGGTGCAAACCATCGCATACATCAAACTCCCAACTCGCAGAGAGTAAGGAATATCCGACATCTCCGCTATATCTATAGAAGTAGAGGGACATGATTTCTTGCTAAGTGTGAAGTGATTAGCAAGAGGTGTGCTAACCGGCTTAAGCATTGTTCATATTGAATCGCTCAAGACACCGCTCAACATACTTTTCCCGCGACACCCATAACTTTTGGATCTCCCGTCACGAATAATCTCGCATGCCAAGAATCTGTTTTGTACGCCTGTGTCTTTCATATCAAAAGAACTAGATAATTCTTTCTTCAAGTTTCCAATCAAGGAAACATCATGCCCCACTATCAACATATCATCAACATAGAGCAACAAGATCACAAGCTTCCCATCCGAAAATTTCTTGAAGTAGACACAATGATCTCGCATCTGTTCTAAGTGTACTTCGACCCATCATGAAAGAGTCAAATTTCTTATACCATCGCTGAGCTTGTTTCACCATACAAGCTCTTCTTCAACTTGCAAACCAAATGTGTTTTTTCCCGTTACTTCAAATCCTTCAAAGTTGATCCATATAAATCTCTTCCTCCAAATCACCATGAGGAATGCAGCTTTCACATCTAATCGCTCAAGCTCAAGATCCAAGCTAGCAATGACCCAAAATCACTCGAATAGAACTCATCTTCACAACAGGAAAAAATCTCATCAAAGTCAATTCCTTTCTTTCGATTGAACCCCTTCACTACCAAACGAGCTTTATGTTTTACTAGCTTATCTCCATCCTGTCTTCAACTTGTACACCCATTTATTCTTCAAAGGTTTTCTACCTTTTGGAAGTTCCACCACCATAAGTATTGTTCTTCTTCAAAGAACTCATCTCCTCCCGCATTGCTTTCATCCATCGAGCTTTGTCTTTGTGAATCAACTCCCCGGAAGCTCTCTCGCTCCCCCTCTTCTCGTAATTGTAACATAATTAGAACCGGGGTACCTAGTAGAAGGAAGCAACCCTCTCTCGCACCTTCTAAGTGAAGGTTCAACTAAAGTCGTTGGTGGAGGAGTTTGCTCCCCCGCTCAAAGATCATCAACCGGTTCGCACATCAACCCCATGTTCTTCAAATGAGTCTCCCTCACATGTGGCTTCAAAGAATGGAAGAAGACTCCAATCCGTAAACATCATCATCATCAACTATGATTTTCTTTGATGTCTTCAATCTCGCTATGGTCTCATATTCATGAAAGGCCACATCCCCGGACCCGACAATCTTTTTCTTCTCTCGGATCCCATAACCTATAACCAAACTCGCATCTCCAAATCCCAAGAGGATACACTAACAAGCTCTATCATCAAGTTTTGTCTCTCGCTCCTTAGCACATGCATAAATGCCTTGCATCCAAACACCTTCAAGTGAGAGTAAGTAACATCTTTCCTGCACCAAACTCTCTCTCGGAACATCAAACTCCAATGGTGTCAAGGAGAGCGATTCATCAAGTAGCAAGCAAGATCGAGAGCCTCACCCCAAAACGACTGGGCAACTTAGCCATTTTTAACATACATCCGACTTTATCAAGGATGGTTCTGTTTGTTCTTTCAAGAACACCATTATGTCGAGGAGCACTCTAATGCCTTTCTCATGTCCGATTCCATGTTCTCGAGCAATAATTCTCGAACTCCTTTGTTGTATTCTCCCCGTTATCACTACGAAGGCACTTCAAAGATACGCCTTTTTCTCGTTCCACCATCATATGAAACTTCTTGAGGTACTCAAGAACCCGACATTTTGTTCTCAACACAAACACCCAAACCTTCCCAAGCATCATCAATAAAAGTAACAAAGTATCCGCCACCTCCCATAGTTTCCACATCAATGGGACCACAAACATCGTAGTATACTAACTCAAGTAAATTTCTTTTTCTTTCGATGATGAAGAAAAAGAAACTCTATGTTGCTTACCGAATAAGCAATCATCACAAGTGGTTCAAATATTTACCTTTCGCAAAGTGGAATGTGAGACTTCTTTGCCAACACCGCAACCCTTTCTCACTCAAGTGACCTAGCCGCCTATGCCACAGATCCGTGAAGAATCATCTTCAATTGCGTTCGTGTCACCTCTCGACGGCCTTCAATCGAGTCTTCAGAAAGTTGTATAGCTCAATTTTCCTCTAGCAACAACAACCGAGCCTTTGGTGAGTTTCCACTCTTGCCCCCAAAGATGTTGTAGTAACCATCTAGGTCCAAAGCATGAGTAGAAATCAAATTCGACGCAGATCCGAACATGTCGCACATCTTTCGTAATTACCGTGCAACCCATATTTGTCCGCACAAAGACATCTCCAATGCCAACTATATCCGCAAACTCGTTGTTCCCCATCTTTGCCTTACCAAAATTCCCCGCTCGATAAACAGAGAAGAAATCCTTCCTGAGTAGCATGGAAGGATGTCGCGAATCAACAACCCATTCACTATCTCGTATTAGTGACATGACCTCGATCCTCAACTAAAGAAAGCACAACCAAGTCTTCAATTGCATCCGATATAGCAAACCGTAGTATTCTCGATCATTCGCTTTATTTTGATTTTTCTCATCATTCTCGTTCTCTTTTCCACACTCTACAATTTTTCTTTATGTGTCCTTCCTTGCCACAATGATAACAAGAGAATTTTCCTTTTCCTCGAGACTTGCCTCTAGATTTACTCCCCCCTCTGACCTCTAGATCGACTTCTCGCTCTATGTTTAAAGAGTAACAAGAGCTTGTGAAGTTTCAATGCCTTTATCCTTTCTCCTAGTCTCCTCGTCAAAGAGACTATCCCGCACTATGGATGAAGACAAGACACCGCCCGGAGCAGTAATTACTTTAGAGACACCACCAAGGTTTCCCAGCCTTTCTCGGCAACGAGCTCAAGAGTAAAAGTGCTTGTAACTCATCCTCAAGCACAATCTTCATAGCACTTAATTGATTGATCAATGCTTCGAAATCATTCAAGTGCTCTATCATCGACCGCCCATCTTTCAGATTTCATATTAACAAGCCTTCTAATTAGAGAAGCCTTGTTCGAGCCCCCTTCCTCTCACACATATTCTCGCAATTTTCTCCACAACTCCCGTGCATCAACTTCTTTGCCGACATGGTGATAAATACCGAGATCGATCCACTTTCGAATAGTCCCAAATAGCTTTTCTGCAACTTCCTCCAATTAACATCGATATTTTCTCCGGCTTGTTTTGTCCAAATTCAATTGGATCAAATAAATCCTTGCAATAAAGATGATCTTCCATCATCTGCCAAATTGAATAATTCGTAGCCGTCAACTTGACCATATTGCTTGATTTATCATCATCATCCACCATCTTGATTCCCACAAAGATTCCCTAACACGAACTAACCGCGCTCGATACCACTTGTCAGTTACTCAACAAGAAAGTAACCCCTTCAACTCGAGAGACATGAATAAAATCCACTAAGCCACGAACAATGCACCAAATCAATCACACCACAAAGAACACAAGATTTAACGTGGAAAACCCTCCAAATCGTAGGAAAAAAACCACGGCCAAACTCCGAATAAATCCACTATATGAATAAAGAGTACAAGAATCTCAATTGAGGAAAATACAATATAACTCCTTCAAAGAACTTAAATGGTCACACCAAGATCTTCAAGAACTCCACCCTCAAATTGTACCCTTTCTTGATCACCAAGAAACCACCAAAGACTTCGCCGCGAGTCTTCGATTCAAGATCTTGATGTATCTTCAATGTAGAGAAAATTGTTGTTGCATTCACCGCCTTGAACGCACAATGTAGAAGAGAGAAGAAAATTACCAAAAAACACAAAAGTCTGGCCGATTAGAAGAAATCCCCCAATTCGTTAATTCACTCCAATTTTCTTTCCTATTTTTTCTCTCCAAGATTCCTATTCCACAACCAATTCGTTGCTTTATGTGTTGACTTTTCCATTTTGTGTGGGGCCCACACAAAAACCAACATCCAACCAATCATACCGATTCTTCTTCGCATTCATAATATGTTCTTTATTTTAATAACATCATAAGATGTTCTTGTTAAGTTCAAAATAATTTTGATTGGTTTTGAGACTACTTGCATGATGGATGATTAAGTATGGAATGACAAAGGAAAAATTGATTGTCAAAAAGGATATATAATGCACAACACATTTCTACCTAGCGTGTTAAGCACTAAGAGATGCGTAAGCCCAAATCCCGAGGTGCATGCATTGGGGTGTCATTGTAGCATTTCCCTTAATTATATAGTATTTGTAGCAATTCAAATACATTTTCAATCCTGTTTAAGTGCAATCATATTTTTGCCAAAGCTAGACAATTTAGATGGGATTCTTGTAAATTAGGAACAAGTGATATTTTATTTTACTTTGTTTCCTGGGTATCCTCTGATACATTTTCAATCCTGCAAATCTCAAACCCAATCAATTTCAGCTGCAAATCTCAAACCCAATCAATTTCAGCAAAAATCTCTCTTCACAAAAGAACATCATCTTTTGTTCATTAGTCTAGCTGATGTCCAAAGTGCCATAAGAACATTTGTGCAGTTTTTATTTATTTATTTGTTTGGTAGCATTATCAGTATTAAATTATAGTAATTTATAACAAAGTTAATGCTATGAAACTCATGAGGAATTCAAGTTGCAAACTAGGGCTGATTATTTTAATGCTGTGACATAGAGGGATTCAAGTTCTTATCAGAAAAAAAATAAAAATAAAAATCAAACAAATTGTATGTTTATGGAATGATCACAAGGGGTCATTTTTTAAATAGCATATTGAAATTGCGCCAACTTGGAAAAAATGTTCAAGTTTTTTTTTTTTTTTTTTTTCCTGATTAGAACTTGAATCCCTCTCGTCTAGCAAATAGTAAAATAATCGCGCTAGTTTGCACGCCGAATTCCTCAGTTTCAAAGAATTAACATTGGTATTAAGTTATAAATTATTATGTCTTAGCCGAGGAATCCTGTCCAAGAGGAAGATGATGAATTGGTCAATTGTGAGACATCGACTGCAATTAACTTCTATTGACAGTAGTCGCATACGTATCACTGTTGAGATGGTTAAGGCATCACTTGCCATAAGCAAGGTTAGGGGCTCGTCTCATGTTGGAGTCAAGGGTGTTGTAAGAAAAAAAAAAAATAATGACAGCACCTAGTCAAGAAAAATTATGTTTGTCAAAATTACTAATAGTGGTAGAAGGTTTCTTTTTGATTTTATTCTGTTGTATTACTAATCGATGCAGGAAATTCTCGATGTCATTCTTTCTTTCCGATCACCTCTACTATTCAATCGAAATCTACAGGGGAAATCTATGAAGCCAAGCAGCTCGGAGGGTGAACGACACCGGTTGCAGAACCAGCAGCATTTGTGCATGAAGCGGTTGCAGGTTTACTTCCATATGTAAGATCAACAATGTCCAAAACAATGCCGGTGCATGGGTTTGTGTGACTGCAATCAAAGTTCACGGCCTTCTCAGTAGCAGACGAGCCGGTGATGTTCCTGTAAGTTACATTGCTAATTTTAACACCAGAGGGTTGGCTGGGGCAATTGTTGTCTGGACAATACTCCTGGTCGATTATAACCGGGTTCTGTGCATTGTTAATTGTCACATCTTCAAACAATACTCCCCTCACAAATCCTTGGTTCGGCTTCGCCCATGTCTTAATCCGACTCCATTCTGCGTACCAGAAAACACAACTGTTTTAACTGTCACATTTTGCACACCTTGTTCGTTTGGATCCTTCCCTAGACTTCCAATGCTGCAAGAAACGTTCAAGTAATTGATCAATTCAGTCCTAGCATATAACACTAGTACTTAAAATGACTTGTTAATTTGAGATTGCATAAATGTTACCTAATGCCATGGCCAGGTCCGCAACCGATGTTTTCGATCCAGAGGTTGGTGGCGCCGGGGCCTATAGAGATGCAATCATCGCCGGTCTTAATGATGGCTCTGGTGATGTTCACACCGGTGGAACCTGCCACATGTATGCCGTCGGTGTTGGGGCTGTCTCCTGAGGCAGTGACATGCACTCCTTGTATATTCACATTCTCGCAGTCATGGATGTCAATGTGAAACATTTGGCTGTTCAACGACGTCAATCCGCTTATCAGAACTTCTCTAGAGTTGGTGAACTCCAAAGACTGCACATCGATCAAAACATGAAAACAGTAGACAAAATTGATCATCAGAGTAAGCCAACTCTATATATATATATAGTTGAAAACAGTTGCTACACGTACCGTTGCGCCAATCGGGCAAGTCTTTCCGGCGTTCTTACAAGCCCACAAACCAGCGCCTTGTCCATCAAGTGTGCCGCCTAGGATGGTGACACCCGATACCCCATCAAACGTGATCCAATTCTCAGTTCCGTAATCCGTTGGAGCAACAAGAGTGCCATCAATTTGAAAAGTAACAGAGTTCTTGCATTGCCCGCTAAACACTACCCTCGTAAGCAGATAACTCCCGCTCGGCACTAAAACAGTGGCGGCGGCATTGGAGGCGCAAGCAGAAGACCATGCACTAAGGAAGGCTGCGCGAGAGTCAGTCTTCCCATCTGCCTTTGCACCCAAGTCCACAACATTGTAAGTAGTACTTGTTGAACCAGCACTACTACTAGCAATGTTAAACAAAAAAATGTTCAGTAAGATGAAGTAGTGCAACAAGAATGTGTTAATAAATTTCATAATCTCCATATTGTTCATACAACTTAAAAAATATGATAATTGTGTAGTATTGGTAGTACTAGCTATAAAATACTAGTGGTGATGAAATGAAGTGGTAATGTGTTAAGTATTTATACTTTTTTTGAATCGAATGAGTGTGTAGCAAAGTTATGAATAATGTTTAATTGGTAAGTGAATTAATTGGAGCATGTATTATGTAAAATTTATATGATTGGTTGAAAACGGATAACAAAAGATACCTAATTTAACGATATTCCTTATATAGAAAAAAAACTGTAGAAGTTAAAACGGTTTCATATGTGGTTGGTTTATTTTGAATTTTCTAATGGTGGACATAAAATCAGGGGCTGAGCCAAGATTTTAAACTCCTCTTAGGCTAGCTAGATCAATGGCATTTTAAGCTCCTAAGGATAGCTAGATCAATGGCAAAGATAAGCATTACTTTAATTACATAAAAATGATCTTTTACAACATTTAATAACGTTGTTATATAATACATTGCCAAGATTTATTAAATTTTAAATTAACATATAACTAAATATTGTTAATTTATGAAAGAAAATGATAATTAATGATTGAGAGTATAAAACAGATAACTCAATAAAATTTATAAATCATTACATATTAATTTTTTAATTAAAAATAATTTTGTTGCTTATTAATTATATATTAAATAAGTTTTAACAACGTAAAATATAAGAACATTTTTAGATGTTATAATTTTGTGAACTAGCCTACATATTTTCAATTTTTTTCTTTTTTTACTTATCTATTATGTATATAACATGACATGTTAATTGACCCGTATATTGTCATATATTATTGTGGTGTCGAGGTGACGTCACATCCTATCGTACAAAACATATGCCTCGAAAAGTTAGGTTTGGAGATTTGAACCTAAGAACTGACCAATTGAATTACAATAACCTTCCATGCGGCCTCGACCCGCATGTTATGTATATCAAAATTTGTGTATGACTGTATCCCGAGAGGTACGCATGGATGACTCTTATTAGCCAATGTGTCTTGTGGTATAACATGCTGTTGTCATTCTAGCACTTCTCAAACAATAATGACTGATAAAAATAACTCAAAAGTGGCAAGTTATAATTTTACCAAGGCAATGAAAAATGTTTTTCTTTCTGCTAATGCCTTCAACAATTTTTTCCTTGTAAATGCAAACATCTCTTAGGCTCTTACCCTCATTTCATTCAGATCATGAGCGTAAGTGAAAATGATTACAAGTTGTTCAAAGAAGGAAATTCAATTGGTGTGGTTGATTCAAATTGATGCATATTCTGTTTGGAGTTGGTAACTTGGTGTATTTGTTGACTGGAAAATCTGATACACTATATGATCTTGTTTGATGCATTGTAACCGAGTGCCGATTTCCTCTTTGTTTCTATTTCTATGAAACCACTTTCATAATTATTCAATATGCAAACTTTTCTGGCTTTGAGCTGTGATTTTAGTCTTATGATGTTATGGTTTCTGGCATTTCACATTGAACTGAATATTTGAGCTGCCAACAATTCACCCGATCGAGTCGTAATTTCAACTTTCTTTTGAGAGAAGTAGTATATCAAATATGAGAAGAATAGAATTTGATAACCACTTTTATTTCTTCTCTATTCATAAATATTTTGTTGTGATCTCAATTTAATTGCTTTTGTAATTGATGGGGATTTTCAGGTTTTGTAAGTGATGTTAATCTTATAATGGTAGACCAGTTTCTTCACCATCGACCCATGTTTCAGTTGTTGGCTACTGAAAAACAAATACAAGCTATGGTTTCTAAATGTTAACATAAATGTTTTGCTGAAAAAAGAAATCCTCCTTTGCCAAAGCATATATTAGTGAGATGGATGAGGCATCACTTGCCAAATTAAGGCAAGGTTGGGTGGTTCGAATCATGTTGGAGTCGAACGTGATGCAATTAAGTTGCTTTATTGTTAAAAAAACCCGCCTTTCGCCCATTTGTCCATTGCAGCTATGCTTGGGCGATTTGGAAGGCCATGCATGTTTCTAGATTTCGCGACTCCAAAGCTTGCGGCGAGTGTCTGGTACATCCTCTTCTCTAGAATAGGTATCCAACTTTTTTCTAGATTTTTAATGGTGGCCTGGAATGTGGCTACATAAGCTGTTCTATGCATGTTTGGACTAAAAGAAACACTAGGCCTTTAGAAGGAAGAAAAACCAATCAAACGCTTCGTTTTTTTTTTTTTTTTTCGTTGCTTACTAGTACTCCAGACACTGGCAGTTCGAGCCATAAGCCATGGCTGTCGAGTTTTTGGTTCTCATTGTTCTCTTTTTGAGCCACTGTTATTCAGCTATATATGTTGTAAGTATTTGTGTGTATAATTGTTTTATTAGTTGTAATCTGTCCTGCTGAAACCCTCCCTATATATGGTCCTGCATGTATCACTTGTATACATGCTTTTCTCTGCTTTTTACTTTCTCACTTCATTATCTAATTTCAAGTAGGAATTGGTCCCATGATAAAACATCATATGCTAATTCAGTTATTGAATGAGATATAACATTTAATTTGAACTCCGACGCATATTTTGTAGCTTTATCAATTAGTCTAAGCTTCATTTTGTAGTAGTTATGGTGAACCTAAATTTAGTTTTTGATTATATTTTTATCTGTCCGATTTGGTGTACCGTGTATAACCTCAATCGTATTACTATAATATATACTTGAAGATCGATGTCGGATCATAGGCTCACCCTTCACTGTTGGTGAATTGTATCATTTGAGTTAGATTTGCTCGCGTGTTCTTGTCATTTCTTTGTCTCTCTTTTAGCTCAACGAAAATTAGAAATTGACTAACTGTTTGTTCCCAGCCTCATTGTTGAGTGTATGATTAATGTTTGTTGCTGTGCCTCACTACAAGTTGTTCAAGTTTTCTAGCTTAAGTTATGAGTTTTAATAATAAGATCAGAAAGCAACAAGGGGAAGAATATTTTCTTCAAAGAACTAGTGCAGTACTAAATCATGAATTGGTCAATTGAGAGAAATATAATCTTTAACTTCATATATCATTTGTCAAGCAAAAATTACATTTGCAAAATCTACTAATAGTAGTAATAGTACTAGAAGTAGTTGTAGTACTACATGCTTTGTTTCTGATTTTCTTTTCAGTTGTATTAAAAATCGATGCAGGAAATTCTGGTTGTCATTCCTTCTTTCCGATCGTCTCTACTATTAAATCAGAAATCTACATGGGAAATCTATCAAGCCAAGCAGCTCGCAGGATGAACGAGACCAGTTGCAGAGCCATCGGCACTTTTGCATGAAGCAGTCGCAACTTTATTTTCATATGTAAGATCAACATTGTCCAAAACAATATTGCTGCAGGGGTTTGTGTGACTGCAATCGAAGTTCATGGCAATCTCAGACGCAGACGAGCCTTTGATGTTCCTATAAGTTACATCGCTAATTTTAACACCAGAGGACTGGTTGGGGCAATCCCCGTCATGTGGACAGTACTGCTGATCGATTATAATCGGGTTCCGTGCATTGTTCATTGTTGCATCTTCGAACAATACTCCCCTCACAAATCCCTGGCTCGACCTCGCCCATGTCTTAATCCGGACGCCATTCTCCGTTCCCGAAAACACAACTGTCTTAACTGTCACATTTTGTACACCTTGTTCATTCTTGTCCTTCCCAAGACTTCCAATGCTGCATTAAATGTACAAGTAATCAATCAATATATTGATCAGTCCTAGCATATACTAGTATAGTACTAGACTTATATTTTAAGTGATTGCTGTCATACATATATGTTCCTAAAATTTGATGTTCAAGATTAATGTTATTACCTAATGCCATGGCCAGGTCCGCAACCGATGTTTTCAATCCATAGGTTGGAGGTGCCGGGGCCGATGGAGATGCAATCGTCGCCAGTCTTGATAGTGGCTCTGCTGATGGTGACGCCGCTTGATCCCTCCACATGTATGCCGTCGGTGTTGGGACTGTTTCCTGGGGCAGTGACCTGCACTCCTTGCACCTTCACATTTTCGCAGTCATGGATAACAATGTGAAACATTTGGCTGTTCGTCGATGTCAACCCGCTTATCAGAATTTCTCTGGAGTTGGTGATCTCCAAAGACTGCACATGACAACAAGAAAAGTAGACCAAAAATTGGACATCAGAGTGAAGCCAACTATGTGTAGTTCCTTCTGTTGATAAAGATGTTGTATTGACTAAACTTGATCATCAATACAGTTGCTATATATATATATATATTATTACACCTACCGTTGCGCCACTCGGGCAACCCTTTCCGGCGTTCTTACAAGCCCACAAACCAGCGCCTTGGCCGTCAAGTGTGCCGCCTAGGATTTTGACACCCGATACCCTCTCGAACGTGATCCAACTGTCGGTTCCATAATCCGATGGAGCAACAAGAGTGGCGCCTTCAATTTGAAAGGTAACTAAATTCTTGCATTGCCCGCTAAACACAACATTTCTAAGCAGATAACTCCCTTTCGGCACAAAGACAGTGGCGGCGGCATTGGAGGCGCAAGCAGAAGACCACGCGCTAAGGAAGGCCCTGCTAGAGTCTGTTCTGCCATCTGCCTTAGCACCCAAGGACACCACATTGTAAGTAGTACTAGTAGAACCAGCACTAGTACTAACAATGAATAAGATCAAGAAGGGCAACAATGAAGTGTTAATAACATCGGCCATATTGTTTATACAACTTAGAAAATATGATGAATTGTGTTGTATGGTAGTACTAGTGGCGTTGAAATGAAGTTGTGATGTGTTAATGAAGTATTTATAGTGTTTTTGATTCGGATGAATGTGTAGGAAAGTTAGGAAATAATATTGTTTACTAGGTACGTACATTAAGCAATATTCGGCGGAATTAATTGGGCATATATGTAGAAGTTACGTGATTTGTTGAAAATAATGGATGACAAAAGCAACCTAATTAACGTGATTCCTAATGTAGAAAAATAAATAACTGTATCAATTAAAACGGTTTCATATATGGTTGTTTTAGTTTGAATTTTCTAATGTTGGCTAAGATCATGTTTGACATGTTTAACATGTTTGACGGGTATATATACTGGCATATATCTTGAGAAAATACTAGAATGACAACAATTATGTTACACCGCATGATACATTGATTCGTAAGAGCCGTCCATGCGGACTCGACTCGCATGTTAGACATTGAGATTTGTGTATTTTCGCATCCCGATGTACTCATGGACGGTTCCAGCAAGCAAATGTGTCTTGTAGTGTGACATACAATGGTCATTCTACCCCTTATCTTGTTAACTTCTGTTCATTGTGCGGAAAAAGATTGAATAGTTGGTAGTTTGTACGTACATACATTTGCTACATCAATCAGTGGAGGTTTTTAGATTTTACTTTTTTTTTTTTTTTGATAGGAACGAGACTTTATTTGTCAAAACTTTCATGGTCACGCCGCACACGCGAGCCCGTAGATCTCCTTCGCTATCACGTACTGATATTATCTTCAACTTAACCACCTATAAATCTCTTGAAAAACCCAACCAATGGGTAGCAAATGTATGTATGAATAGTGTGTGACTGGCGTTCCTAGATTTTACATTGAGATCTATACGCACACATCTCAATAAATCTCCTGAAAAATCCAACCAATGTGTAGCAAATATACGTATCAAAAGTATGTGACTGGCGTTCCTTTTTCTTGTCAACTCCCATTGACTTTCCTTAATTGTTTGTGTATATATAATAATATATTCTCATAGATCTTTTTTTTTTTGTCAAATTTCTCATAGATACCTTTACAGTTAGTAAACTTAGCACCCATTTTCAACGAGGGAGAAAATCCAAACACATCCTCAAAAACGAGAAAAAAAAATCCAAACATTCCTAAAGTTGAAAAATAATTAGAAAGTTTCCAAAATTAAATACATCTAAATCTTTCATATCCATAAAGTTGGATTTAATCATTTATTTTGAATTCTTGAGTTCAAATGGAGTTCAGAGTCCGAAGTCAGGTGAAAACTCTAGGGGAAGAACGACCACATATAACCGTTATAGCTTAAAATAGGTCGGTGTCTAAAGTAGTTAGGGCAATTGGCATTGGACCTAAAGACGAAAATAAAAAAGTATAGTGACCAAAAACAGGATTAGTTAGTTGCATATTCGAAGTCTAACATGTGAGGCGTTTCTTTTTCTACTGCACCAATTAAAGGAAAATAGAATAGATTAAATTGGACGTCAATGTGGTTAAACTTAAAAGTTGATTAATAGCGGCACTGGATACGTTTAAATTAAAGAGAGTATATTTTGAATTACGTACATAAGGTGTGTGCGCTTGATTTAAGGGATTTGCGTGCCCTCATATTCTTAGTGCATGTATTGTCAAACTCTTTAGTTTGACAACATTGATCAGGTGTATGCATGTGTAGTGACCATATAATATAAGATATATAGCGTAGAAGTAATGCACGGTCTGCTTTTTTATATGCCTAAAATCATGGGTTCTCCATGTTCTAAGATCAGAGTTTTTCCTTTTGGGGTAAGCCATGAGTGCAAATATGCGATATTGGTGACTGGACTTTGAAAATACTTGGCTCATACGGAATTAACCCCTCTTAAGATAAATACTAATCAAAATAGGTACTAATTGAAGAATGAAAAACAAAGACACAAGGTATGTAAATTAAAGAAATCATTGTATGGGCTAAAACAATCTTCACGAGCATGGTTTGGAAGTTTCACTAAATCAATAAAAGCTTTAGACTATAGTCAAAGCAATTCTAACCATACTTTGTTCCTAAAAAGGAACACGATAAGATCGAACACTCATTATATACGTTGATGGCATGGTAGTAACAGGGAACGATCCCAATGAAAGAAAGGCTCTACAAGAATATTTATCTAAAGAATTTGAATTGAAAGACTTAGGATCTTTAAAATACTTTCTTGGTATTGAAGTTTTTAGATGAAGTGCGAGAATCTTTTTATCTCAAAGAAAGTATGTCTTAGATCTTTCGAAGGAAACATGAATATCAGAGTGCAAACCAACCAATACGCCACTAGAAGAAGTGGTTGAGACTTTGTTCTCATCTTGACCAAACACCAGTTGGTAAAGGAAGATATCAACAACTTGTGGATAAATTGATGTACTTAGTTCATACAAGGCCAGATCTTGCTTATGCCTTAAGTGTGGTAAGTCAATACATGCATAATCCTAGAGAACAACATATGAATGCAGTTATGCACATCCTCAGCTACTAGAAGAATGCACTGAAAAGGAATCTTATTCACAAAAATGCAACATCATCAAAATATAGAAGTATACACAGATGCAATTTGGGCATTCACTATAGACGATAGACGTTCGACCTTTGGTTACTTTACATTTGTTGGTGAGAATCTTGTGACGTGGCGCAGTAAAAAATAAAATGTTGTTGCTCGCTCAAGCGCTAAAGTAGAGTTTCAAGGTATGGCACTCGGATTATGTGAAACATTATGGCTAGGACTTTTCCTACAAGACTTGGGGTATATCAATCAAGTTATTTTGTGACAACAAAGTTGTGACCCTAATTCCCACCTAGGGTCGCCCTGCCTAAAACGCCACTTAACCCTCTCGATTACCGAGTCGAGCCAAGCGACAACGCCTTAACATGAGGAATAACTTATAAACATTGACTAACTATTTTCTAGGCTAATTAAAAACGCACATATCGCGACTATGAAAGGTAAATGTTACCTGTTATAAACCCTCTAGTGGGTCCCGAATCTAGTTCGACAGCCGCGTGCACTCCACTCCTCGTTGTCGGGGTCACTCGCTTCGAGACGTGCTCATAATTTCGGCACTTCCTCTTAAAATGGCCCACCCGCTCGTAATTAAAACATGTTAGTCGTGGTGTCCGAGATGTCCGCTGACGTCTGTGGTGGAGGTGGTGGCAGTCCATACGCCACACTCGTATAGTTGACGTTGCCAGTGGAGGTGACGTTGTGGTGCAGTGGACATGCGAGAGTGGGTGGTGGTTCCTATTAAGGTATGTTGTACCCTTGGTGCTACGCCGTAAGATGCATGACCACCCGAAGATTTTCTAAATTGGTGTTTCTTGAAATCGCCGCTCGATCGTTTTGGTAACCCCAAAAGCTACGTTTTCCATAACCATGCTGATCAAATCCTGACTGAAACTGCATGTAACCTCCACGAAGTGCTGCCTCACACTCAAGTGCTTGATGGTATGCCTAGTGATATGTCTCAGATCCAGACTTTGCTACCATAATACTAATATCCTGCCTCAGTCCATCAATAAATCTCCTCTTACGAAAACTCTCTGTCAGGACATACCAATGTGCGAACTCTAGCAACTCGTTGTATTTTGATGCATACTCAGCCACTGACATATTGCCCTATACTAAGGCAAGGAACTCTTAAATCTTTGCATCCTTAACTGGCTCTGGGAACCATTCTCCGTAAAACAAACGTTTAAACTGTGGCCAATTCATAGTAGTTCCCCGTGTCCTCTCGATAGTCATCCACCACTTATGTTCCTCGTGTTCTAACAAAAATGCCACCAAGAATACTATGGTCCACTCATCAATGTTCAAAGTCTTCATCATTTTATCCATGTTTAGTATCAATGCTCACCTTCAACAGATCCCGCTCCCCGTAGAAGTGCAAAGACGTCGTATTTCATAAATTATTTTCGTATTTTGCCTCTCCGACAAGCCTCGGATCTCCCTCCACCATAGGTACGGCCGCCGCAGTGCGCCAGCAGTAGAGACCGGCCCCTCATCTACAGGATGATCCTCGCGTATAGGTGCCAATGGAGGTTAGTCCCCCGCCTCACGGTGCTCGCTTTGTCACCCCCGTGTTTCCCTCGTTGTATCAACTCTAAGATGAGGGTCATGTTCCTTTCTTGCGATTGCGCCAGTCCGCCAAACTCGGTCTTGAGTGGAAGTCATGTCGTGAATGGCCTTCTCGATATGTTTTGGCCATAGAAGACATCCGTTGCTCTATTTGGGCGCTCCAGCTTTCTCTTATCCTCTCTTTGAGTTTCCCTCGATTATAGGAGTTTCCGCATGATTGCTCATAATGCAATCATGAGCAAACAAGATTAATTAATCCTACAAATTAATAGAGTAAATAAAATATCTAACCGTCATAGATATCATAACACAATGCAAATAACATTATTCAAGTGTTTTATTCAAGTTTTCAATCCCTTCCCATCTTAATATTGGTCATTTATGCTCATTAAGTCAACTTAAACCAATGTCCCATACCATTGATTTGTCTGACTTAAACTTGACCTTTAACTTAAAGGCTCTACAACTTAGGTTTCATTAACCTAACCATTTTACCTTGGTTCTATTACCTATGCTCTAATACCAACTGTGACGACCCTCCCTCGACCGAGGGTCGGGTCGCCCGGCCCAAATCGTTATCCAAGCCCAATACCTGAACTAGGCCTAAATAACGATTTGGCACGCCTAATTCAACCTGCAGAATTACACAACTGTATATATGAAACAATAATTTCAAAATTTAAAACTAAAAGGTTTCATATGTTAAACAAATAATTATAAATAAAGGTGTTTAAGTATCCCTAATTAACTGCAAATGTATACTATCAAGGTCCTAAGTCAACAAGTCTCGGGGATTAGAATATACCTCATTAAGTACTCAATACAACGACTCATGTTTAAATATTTTGGATATCGATAATATAAATAGCATGCAAAGTTTACATTAAAGGCAAGGTTTCTACGCTATCGCCTTCCCTTTATCCCGTGTTGGTATCGATGAAGACGGACCCTGAGAATAAGTGGGGTGAGCTAAAAGAACTAACTGAGCTCAAGAATGCGGAAAACCCGCTCAACTATCAAACATAAAAGTAATACCTACTAACCATGCAGTCTATCATGAATTGAAAGTAAAGACAGAGAAAAAAGAATAATCCACGAGTATCCATAGTCAACTTCATAAAGCATCGCATATGGAACATAAAAGCATTTATAGATCAAATTATCATGCAAAGGTGAATTTAAGGGAGATATCATAAAATCATAATAATATAATAAGTCGGGTCTCATTCAATGCTTACTAGTTATTGACAAGAATTCGATGACCGATTCCCCTACTCTCGAAGTGATGTAAACCATTAGTTGACATAAAGGCCTTTATGCCCCCTAACTAGCCCCATCAAGTCCACAGTAGATTCGTCTAAAGCCATCACCGATGTGTGCACCAATCTCATGTATCGATATGAAGGTATAACTCGAGTAATGGCGATGACCATAACATACTCAAGTAGTGGTGGCGACCACCAAATTGTCAAATAGTGGCGACGACCGTAAAATAATATATAGTAGCGACAACCACAAATATGAGATAAAGACAACATGAGCAAAAGACAACACATTCACAATTCATAAGTAGTCACATTCAAGTCAATAATAAGTTGCAACCTATTCCCCAAGTCTTGAATTAAAATCGAGAGACCTAATCATATCTGATAGCATGTCATATTCGATAATTGAGCAAGCTCCCTACTTACACTCGATTCGTCGTGATATCTTATTTCGGTCCTTGCGTGTTGGGGTTCTATGTGAACCGTCTCGTGAATCTAAACAATTAATACACATCATGTCAACAACAAGTTGATTGTACAATTAAAGTTCTCAATTTTATTTGCTTTGGGGTCCAATAGTGTGGACTTCGTGGGTCCCATGTTGCCCAATGCGAGGTCTTTAGGGGTGGGACATGCTTGATCTTTTCCCTTAACGTGGTAGCGCACCCCGTTTGAAGCGTAGGGGGCATTTTTCATTTGTTTTGTTTATTGTTTATTTTCATTTTAAATCGTTTTACTTTATGTAGATACATATATATATATATATTATTTTAATATATTTTTGTTTTTTTTAATTGTACCGAGGCCAATTGGCCCATGATTTAAGGACCGGGGGCCAATCGCCTCCCGGGGGGACATCCTCCCATCACTAAAAGCCCGAGGGTTATGACGGGTTGGTGGGGTGGCCTCATAGCCACCCCTCCCGTCCCTTATAAGGCCTCCACTAGGCGGCCCCTCCAGCGGCAAGAAGAACGATCCGCCGCCTCTCGCCGACAATAGCAAAGAATGACTACCGTAATTTGTACATTCCACCACCATTTTGTGTCACCAACACCACCCAAGCTCTCATCTTTTTCTTTTTCTTTGTCTTGAATTATGAACTAAAGTGATGGCTAGGATTTATGGTGGGTTTTTATAATTAGGTATCACACAAATAAAATTTGTGAATTTACCAAAATACCTTCGATGTGGGTATTTTAAGTTTTTGGGCAAGGTGACAATATATTTTAATTTATTTTTTCTTACTTAAAAGAGAATCGAACTCACGACCTCTCCAAACTTTATCTTTTGGACATTTGGCGAGAGTCGTGTCCGTCTTGTCAAATATGCTTTAACTTTACCTTTTTTCTAATTGACATACACGTCAACCAGTGAAAACACTAAAAGAACGAGATATATAGATAATGTCAAAGCAATTTATAAAGGCAAAATTTGGGGGAGTTTATGGGTACTTACCATGCACTCATGTTGCAGTCAAGTTCCGGGTCGGACCTGACATTTTCGACGCCTGAGGCAACGTGAGAAAATATGACCTTTTATATTTAACTTAATTTTTATAAAAAGTATTTGACTCATTCAAGTTATTTTTGATATGCTTATGCTATTACTAGATTTATATATAAATGGTATGCTATATTAGACCTAATTTTTTTAAGTAATATTAACATATAAAAAGTACTACATGTTTTTGAAGATAATATAATCAATACAAACAATAGAGAATTTAACACAAAGTTAATTATTTTTTGCAATAGACATATATACAAATTAAATTATTTATACATAATGCTAATCTTTTATGAATAATTATCAATTAGTTATTTTCTTAATCTAAACAAGAATTAATTCTTAAAAAGAAAATAATAGTTTTATTTTAATTTATTACAATCGCTTAAATAATTGAATCCTTGAGGTTATGTATATATTTTGCTAATAATTTTTTAAGCAAAACAACAGTCGATTTCAAGAGAATTTTTTATTAATTTATTACAATCATCAACAAAGAGAAAATTAACTTATTTAAGTGGGCCATCTCCACCATCACAATGTCACTCGCCATGTAGATGACGAATGATTGAGCCACGATTGACGTGCATGAATTACTTATCTCTAGTACCTATATAAAATATTTTTTTTTATTTTTTTTAAGAAAATTCAGACATTAGAATTATTTGGCATGGGGCCTATCTTGAGGTAGGGGCATGGGGCGACCGCCCACCTCGCCAAAATCGGCCCCGGCCAAGTTATTGGTTGCTAATAAAAGAAAAAATGTGACGTGTAATCACAATTTTATAATAATGTGGGAAGAATTATATGTAAATCTTTTTATAATCAAGGCAAAATTGTTGGTTGTATAAGTTTTTTTTTTATGATAGTTGTATATGTCAATTATAAGGTTGTATATGTTTTTTTATAATAGTTGTATATGTTAATTATAAGGAAAATTAAATATTCTCTAGTGCAATCAAATAGACTGGATTGAAATTTTCTTTAGTGCATTTACTCAAGAAATATTTTAGGCCATGTTTGATTACAAAGTGTTCCATAATAAATAAATAAAAAACATTTTCTTAAAAAGTTTTCTCCGATAAATATTCAAAAGAAAATTCTCCTATATGTGTTTGATTGCACATGTAAGAATTTTCTTTAATCAAACTCACCAACAACAAGTTTTGAAATAAATATGAAAACTTACCATATATATTAAATATATTAATTTTATATTTAAAATATAAATTTAGTGTGTCTTAATATGGAAACTCACATTTTTTTCAATAAAATGATTAATTTGACCATCATAATAAGTGAGAAAATATGAGTCTTAATATTGAAAATTGACAATCGTGAGAAATGTTCCGCGTGAAAATATTTGGCTATCAAATGCATGAAAAATGTCATTTTCGCACGAAATTTGTCATTTTCCTTAAAACATTTTTCTTTCCATTCAATGAAACAGAGCCTTATAATAAGAAGATTATCTTTTCTTATGAAATATCTTTACAATCAAACTAGGCCTAAATTTTATGTGGTGTACGTTGATGAGTAAAATGCGTACAACTGTATTGATGACTTTTTTGAATCAAATCTTAGCTAGGCATCAAGAGGGTTTTTTTTTTTTTTTTTTTTTTTTGATAAAAAACAACTTGCATCCTAACTGAGGTTTGAACTCATGACCTCTTACTTCCAAATAGTATACTCCTAATCAGTTGGTTAGCTAGCTAGCTAGGCATCAACAAATTAATTATTAATACCTAAGAATTAATGAAATACATCCTCGATGCCGACCAAAATGAACTTAATATATACTAAATTTAAAGCTAGCTAGGTGGTCATTCAAGACATTCATATAATATCATTTAAACTTTGAAATATTGGCGAGATACTTTTTTTTTCTCTTTTAATTAATTGGATAAGTCTATACATATCTAAAGAAGACTTTCTACCTTAGTGGACAGCACTGCTCCTCCACATGCTGATCAAATTAAACTGTAACTCAAAATCCATAAAGTTTATAATTCTACACACAAAACATGCACACAAATTAAACTTTAATCTACTATTTATGCATGCATGCATGCAATGCCATTGAAAAAATGAAGTTAGTGGAGCAATGGCGGCACGGGTGCACGGGATCCGGACCATGGCCACCTTTACAAGTATTTGTTAGCTAACATTGTGTGATCCGAGAACATGGAGGAGAGAGCCCATCATTTTAGGTGCACACCCAATTGGTTCAACACACGTTATATATATGCATGATCTCACATAACATTTATTAATGCCAACATTACACGCTAACTAATTAAAGCATCACATGCATTCGAGCAGTCACACCCCTTAGATGATGCCTCGATGTGTGTGTGGATGCGTCTCGAGGAATATCTAACGGTCTAGGTCCATTAAGCAATGTGCATATAACGTAATTTAGGATACATGTACTCGTCATCTGCTTATATATCTGACGTCACGACGGGCAAACTATATAGAGAATATATATATCCATGACTAGCTATGATCTATATATGAATCCATATAGGATCAGCGCCGCATTTATATATGCTTGAAACCACGTGCACTAATTTAAGGGAAATGTTTTGGATTATGTAGGACCTATACTATGAGTCTATGACCCCAAAAAAAAAAAAAGGTAGCATCTTATGCATTGCAAGTTGGCAACATAGGCAATGAGCCTATATATTATGATCTACTTTTTTTTACCTTAATATTACTGATCTAAGTAATCTACTTTAATAACAAACAAAATAAATTGTATTATTGAAACATGGAATAATTAATTAAATAACATTTACAATGACATATGTATTTTAACCAACCAATTTTATTGGGTGGCTCAATAATTTGATACGTAGTATGCAAGAGGGTGGGGCTTCGAGTTCCAAATGAGCAAAAAAAACATTGAATTTCTTTCTTATAAGAAAATGATATATGTATTTCATAAGCTTCATGAATGGATATAACAAGAGTTCGTTCTGAGCTAGAATTTCAATAAATGTGTTAATTTTTGTGGCCTCGCCTATGACACTACTTCTTCAATGGGCATATATGGATCTCCACCACAAGAGTACCATATTATCCTTAATTAAACCACCTTTAATTCAAATGTGAGGGTTTTCACTCAAAAGACATCAATACTACTAGAAAGGAGATCATCACTTATATATACTTCATTACGAAATTTCAATTAATCGATGAGGGACTATAATTTCGGCCCACACATGCATCTCCAACAAAATGTTATTAGGGGCAATACCCAGATTAATATATAGCTGATCGAGGCTAAAGTTATTATGGTTTCCTAAAAATAATAATAATAAAAAGAATTGCATGAACTTCATATGCATGTCACAATTAATATATTTAAGGTTGATTAACTAACTAACTAAGTAATTAAGGTATATCAACACTACTTTCGTTTGATATCAAAGATCTCATGAGGAACACACTAGACGCCATACAATTTATTAAAGTTGATGTTTTGAATAAGGCAGCATGGGCTTGGACTAATTAAAAAATTCAAAACGTAACTAAATATGCATTTGGTCATCATATCTTCTGTTCATGAAGTACAAGGCATGATCTTCTCACTTCAATTAACTTTTTGTTCTCTCTAATTCCAAACAATCACGTAACTCCACCGCGCGTGCATTGCTTGAGCCTTCAGCCTAATTCACACCAAAACCACACCTTATAAATATCACCAATCCCTCCATTCATCTTTCATTCACTTTCACTCATCCAAACATATATCATTAAATTCCATAGTACCATCACATCTCTCCTTAATTTACCAAAACTTCATATCAATATATTCACCACAACTATAGTACTTTTAAACATGAAGATATCTATCACAAAAAACATTTTTTCTTGTAGTGCACGCTCGTTGTTTTTGTTAACCGCGACGATTATCATTTCAACCTCATCATCTGCTCTTGCCGCTTCGGCGTCCTTCAATGTGGTGGCTTTGGGTGCCAAAGGCGATGGAAGGACCGACTCCACTCGTGCCTTCCAAAGAGCATGGTCTTCTGCTTGTGCCTCCTCCGGCGCCTCCTCTAACATCTATGTACCGCCGGGACGTTATCTCCTCAACCGTATATTGTTTCGCGGGCAGTGCAAGGGTCATGTCACCTTTAAAATTGATGGCACTCTTGTTGCTTCATCGAATTATCACGTCCTTGCAAGTATTGGCAAATGGATTACATTTGCCGGAGTCCGAGGTGTCTCCATCTATGGTGGTACCATCGATGGCCAAGGCACTGGTCTTTGGGCATGCAAGGCTGCCGGAAAGAACTGTCCATTTGGAGCCACGGTAGGTGTACTAAGATGAACATTTTTTAATACTAGCTGCTATGTCAAATAAATTCTTTTGATAAGATGTCAAATAATTGAATTAATAAAAAAAGAAAAAAATGTTTCAAATTAATTATACCTATAGCTTGTTATATGTACATGGTAGGACGTTGTTGTTCCACTTGTATTACTCCCTCTCGTTTCATATTATCTATCACATTGAATTTTTTTTTCTTGTTCCAAAATATGTGTCACATTAGGAAATCAATGGTGTATTATGATCTTTTTTCCAATTTTACCCTTAATTTAAAGTTATATCATTAATGCCAATTTGGAGTTTCACATTAATTACTAAGCAAAAAACTTATGAAAATAGGTTATCAATGAGGGGTAATTTAGTTTCATTGTCTTTCTTTTTAAGATTTTCAATCATCATCTTAATTTCTGTGCACAAGCCCAAATGTGACATATAATATGGAACAGAAGGAATACTAATTAGCGATCCGCCCAAGTCCAGGCCATGTTCAGCGGACCTGGTAGGAAATACATGATTAAATATTAGATGCACATATGACAACAAAAAATGCTGTATACTGTATAATCTTGTTAATGAGCTATAAAATATTATATGCTACGGATAATTGAATTTAAAATTGATGAGATTCTAATATTTTGAGTTGCTTTTTTTTTTAATTGATTGTAGTCATTAGAGTTCACCTATTCTAGAGGAATTACTATAAGCGGGTTGACATCCATGAATAGCCAAGTCTTCCATATCGTGATTCACAACTGTATGAACGTGAACCTCCAAGGAGTGCAGGTGACAGCCTCCGGCAATAGCCCTAACACCGACGGCATACATGTTTGTGAGGATAAACTTGACTCGGTCAAAAGGAATTGATGGACAGAGGTTACAAAATAGTGGAGTAATGATGGAGGTTACAAAAATAGTGGAGTAATGATGGGTTTTATTAGGTGTTATTGTTATGCTTACGTTTTTTTTGTTTGCCACTATAAATATGTAGTGCTGGTGCATTGTTGAAAAGCACACACTCCAGACTTGTTATTTTATTTGTCTTCAAATAATAAAAAGAAAAGTTCCCAAAAGTCCAATCTCTTTTCTTTTCTTCAATTTTGTTCTTCAACGATCCATTAAAATTGGAACCAACATTTGGTATCAGAGATATTAGCCGAAGGACATGTCGTCAAGAAGCAAAGCAAATGAGGAGATATGGCGGCAACGAAGATCGGAAAAGAAGGGAACGTGACGCTCTTCTTATCCGTTACTCACAAAGAGTAACTACTCGGTGTGGGCGTTGAAGATGCGGGTGAATTTACAAGCGCAAGGAGTGTGGGAAGCCGTGGAGCTCGACGAGGTCGAAGAACGCAAGGATAGAATGGCTCTCGCTGCCATCTATCAAGCGCTTCCGGAGGATGTCCTTATCATGGTGGCAGAAAAGGATTCCGCCAAGCAAGCATGGGAGACACTAAAGATGATGCACGTTGGCGTGGAGCGAGTCAAGGAGGCGAAAGTGCAAACCTTGAGGACTCACTTCGAGGCAATCCGCATGAAGGACGGAGAGACGGTGGACGATTTCGCCATGAAATTGACATCCATTGTGACAGGCATCCGCTCGTTGGGAGAGAAGGTGGAGGAGATCTCCGTCGTCAAGAAGTTCCTACGAGCCTTGCCACAAAAATACATGCAGATCGTTACCGCGATCGAGCAATTCGGTGACCTCAAAAACATGACGGTTGAGGAGGTCGTTGGTCGCCTTAAAGTCCACGAGAGAGACTTCGCGATACGGTGATAGAGAGGAGGAGAAGCACCTCTTGCTCACGCATGCGTAATGGATGTCACGAATGAAGAAAAACGGAGAAACCAATTTTTCTTCCGGATCGTCGAGTCGCAGCGCCACGGTGGAGATAAACGAGGTCGTGGCAAAGGACGGGGACGAGGGCGAGGTCGAGGGCGAGGTCGTGGAGAAAGCTCACCTCGACAAGAAGACACCAAGCCCCGCAAAGACAAGAGCACAATGAAGTGTTACGCTTGTCAAAAGTACGGGCACTACGCGACCGAGTGCCCTAACAAAAAGCTCGACGAGGTGGCAAACCTCACTAGCTTCCATGACGAGGAGCCAACATTAATGTTCGCCGAGGGAGTGGCGAACGCTTTGCCCGAAGACGAGGAGACAAACCTCGAAGAATTCGTGCAAGAATCGTCCAAGAAGGAACCAGAGGTGGTGTTGCTCAATGAAGAGAAAGTCATGGCGAACCTCCTCGCAAGTGGCGAGGAGTATAATCACACCGACGTGTGGTACCTTGACAATGGAGCAAGCAACCATATGACGGACCATCGAGAGAAGTTCCATGAGCTCGACGAGAAGATCACCGGAAATGTGAAGTTCGAGACGGCTCACTCGTCGAGATCAAGTGGCCGAGGATCCATCTTGTTCGTATGCAAGAACGGTGATCAACGTCTAATGACCGAGGTATATTACATTCCAAAGTTGAAAAGTAATATTATAAGTCTGGCCGATGACGAAGAAGGCAATACGATAATCTTAGCTGATCGCTTCCCGAAGATGTTCGACCGAAATGGCGACCTGTTAATGAAGGTGGAGAAATCGCCAAATCGGTTGTACAAGATTTCCCTCGAGACGAGTCAACCCGTTGTTCTATTAGCATCGCTAGCAGATCCTGCTTGGTTGTGGCATGCAAGACTTGGGCACGTAAACTTTTATGCGCTCAAGATGATGGGGGAGAAGGAGATGGCTATAGGGTCGCTTCAAGATCACACACCCCAACCAAGTGTGTGAGAGTTGCATGATCGCAAAGCAAACAAGGCTGCCATTTCCTGCCCAAGCCAACTACCGTGCCGAGCATCCCCTACAACTTGTGCATGCGGATCTGTGTGGTCCGATCACCCCGACATCACTCGCTGGTAACAAGTATTTCTTTTTACTTGTTGATGATTGTAGTCGCTGGATGTGGGTGTACATGCTCGAGAAAAGGAGAAGCCTTTCAAGCATTCAAGAAATTCAAGAAGCTCGTGGAGAACAAGTCGGAGCACAAGCTTAAGACTTTGCGAACTGATCGAGGTGGTGAGTTCACTTCCCATAGGTTTGCGGAGTTCTGCAAGGAAGAGGGAGTCGAGCGTCATCTCACGGCACCATACACACCTCAACAAAACGGTGTGGTGGAGAGGAGAAATCGCACCGTGATGGCCATCTGCGAGGAGTCTGCTCAAGAGCATGCAAGTCCCGGCGAAACTCTGGAGAGAGGCGGTACGACATGCGGTTTATCTCTTGAACCGCTTGCCGACAAAGGTGCTAGGAAATTGTACCCCTTACCAAGCTTGGTTCGGCAAACGACCTCATTTGGAGCACTTGAGAGTGTTCGGTGTACGCACACATGTGAAGGTTGCAGTCCACATCTCAAGAAGCTCGATGATCGAAGTCAAGCAATGGTGTATCTTGGCGTCGAAGACGGAAGTAAGGCGCACAAATTCCTCGATCCACCACGCGGCAAAATCCTTGTAAGCAGAGATGTCGTGTTTGAAGAGGAAAAGAAGTGGGAATGGTGCAACGATGATGGCGAGCTCGTACAAAATTTCGTGGAGTTCGGAATTTTGACTGAGATGTAATGAGTTGGAAAACGCAAAGAACGCCACCGCAAGTCCGCACTCGCATCACCAACAACACCAAGAGCCATGCCGTACTCTCCTCAACAACTAGAGAGCTCTGGGCAGTCCACAACCGAAGAAGGCCCCAATAAATCCGCTCCCTCGCCGACATCTATGCAGAGGCACCATTAAGTGGAGATGGATCTCGACGAATTGTTGTTGCTCACCACCGACGAGCCAACAACATATCACGAGGCAAAGAACCGAGGAGGCGTGGAAGGAGGCCATGCAGAAAGAGCTCGAGTCCATCGAGAAGAACAAGACGCGGGAGCTCACCGACTTGCCACCCTTGGCCACAAGCTCATCGGTTTAAAGTGGGTGTTCAAGTTGAAAAGAGACAAGCGAAGGCAACATCCTTAAGCACAAAACGAGATTGGTGGCGAAAGGATACGTGCGTAAGCAAGGAGTTGACTTCGAGGAAACCTTTGCACCGGTGGCGAGACTCGACACCGTCGGTTAATTCTTGCCCTCGCAGCCTCATCGTGGGTGGGAGATTCACCACTTGGACGTCAAATCAGCGTTTCTCAATGGTGATATCGAAGAAGAAGTTTATGTCGCCCAACCCGAAGGCTTCATCATCAAGAATAAAGAGCACAAGGTGTACAAGCCGTCCAAGGCTCTCTACGGACTACGCCAAGCACCAAGGGCGTGGAACACTTGCCTCAACAAGAGAATGATGAGTCTCGGCTTCGTGAAGTGTTCTCAAGAGCAGCCGTGTACACGAGGAGCCATGGAGCGTAAGTACTCATCGTTGGTGTATACGTTGACGATTTGATCGTGACGGATCTAGCATTGATGGTGTTGAGAGATTCAAGAAGCAAATGATGAAGGAGTTCGAGATGAGTGATCTGGGTCGTTCTCATACTACCTCAGATCGAGGTGGACCGAAGAAAACCGAATCACAAGTGAAGCAATCGCTTACGCAAAGAAGGTGTTGGAGCAGCGGGATGGCGGATTGCAACCCGAGCAAGTATCCAATGGAAGCAAAGTTGCAACTCTGGAAAGGATGCGGAAGGAACCTTTGTGAATCCCACCGAGTATAGGCGTGTCATTGGGTGTCTCGTGTACTTGACCCACACTCGACTCCGATATCTCATATGCAAGTTGGCATGGTGAGTCGTTACATGGAACAACCTACTACTCTACACCAACAAAAGTGAAGCACATTCTTCGCTACGTGAAGTGGAACAACGAGCTATGGGATTCAAGACAAAAGAGGACAAGGAGTCGAAGAACTCGTCGGATTTATCGACAATGATCTAGCCAGGATACTGATGACGAAAAAAGTAGTACCGTGAGGGATGGCATTTTATCTCAACGATAATCCGATCACTTGGCAATCGCAAAGTAGCGAAATCGTGGCTCTATCTTCCCGCGAGGCCGAGTTTATGGCAGCTACCGCAAGATCATGTCAAGCATTATGGCCGAGAAACTTGTTGAGCGAGGTAACCCTAAGTAAGTCGGCTCAGATAACTCTCTACGTCGACAATAAGTCCGCAATCGCATCGATGAAGAACCCGTGTTTCATGGACGCAAGAAGCACATCGACACTCGCTTCCACTTCATTCGCGAGTGTGTCGAGAACCGACGATCGTGGTGGAGTTCGTAAGCACCGAGAACAACGTGCGGATATTCTCACCAAGGCCTTAGCAAGAGTCAAATTTATGAGATGCGGGAGCTACTCTGGCGTGAAGAACCTTGAACCAAGTCAAGCTTACGGGGAGATTGTGAGGATAAACTTGACTCTGGCCAAAAGGAATTGATGGACAGAGGTTACAAAATAGTGGAGTAATGATGGAGGTTACAAAAAAATAGTGGAGTAATGATGGGTTTTATTAGGTGTTATTGTTATGCTTACGTTTTTTTTTTTTTTTGTTTGCCACTATAAATATGTAGTGCTGGTGCATTGTTGAAAACACACACTCTGCACTTGTTATTTTATTTGTCTTCAAATAATAAAAAGAAAAGTTCCAAAAGTCCAATCTCTTTTCATAGAATTTTTCTTCAATTTTGTTCTTCAACGATCCATTAAAATTGGAACCAACACTATTTATATATACTGTTACAATAGATTAATTCTCCAAATTATCCTTAAAGGTTATTGATTTAATTAATGGAAAATGCTACAATGACACTCCAAAGTCATATGGGTGACGAGGTATGCGGGCCCGCGTGAAAATAGGTGTGACTTTGGGGTGTGCTCACATTGTTTCTTGTGCATATCATACGAGTGTGTATCCCAATTAGGCGCGCACAAACGGCTTCCAAGGTCGCGAGCCCGCATGACACGTCACCCGGTTCATTAATTGTAGCATTTTCCTTAATTAATTTTGTAGTGACGAATCACCGCAGAATACATAAAATCACAATCACAGGAATACATTCAAAGATAAATAAACCACAAAGAAAATATTAACATAAGAATTTACATGGAAAACCTCAAAATTAGGGAAAAAACCACGGGTAAGAAGCAAGGTAATCCACTATCAATATATAATTTAGTACACAAAGGAAAACCCTCCTCTATTTAAACCTCATATATAAACCCCAACAAAATTCAATCTCATAGTGTCGCGTATCCATTTGGCAAGCCCATACGTTATGACACAACTCTCGGCTCTCTCAAACAAGCACAACACTATGTTTTTTCACTTAATCGTACTCACATATTTATAGGTGTTACATGCATGTACACATAAATCAATACAAATATTAACTCCTAATTGGAATACAACACATTAACGTAGTTTGTATCCAATTACTAATTAATCTCATGTGTAATCGCCGTATATAAATATATACATGAATTTGTGTACACTAATTTGAGTCAAGCTCAAATTACAAGTTTTAGCCACTTGATTCAACAAATCTTCACCTTGGCAAAAACTTAGTACCTTGCTTTTGCTTACACCGCCCTCTCGGGCCATACCATCCTCAACACCGAGAATGAACCAAGTCTAATCCCACCTATTTGGACTTACCAATAACCGAAACCCACTTCTTGATCAACTTTTTGAGGCCCACTCATTGCTCCATGTTTCGCCCCAAAACAAACAAGTTCTTCTTCCTCACACCTTTCATGAACAACGAAGACTTCTAGAATATTTTCAATACCCCAGCTTGCCCCAAGTACATGTAACCCTCAGAATGTAATTCAGAAAGAGAAATTAGATTTTGAGTATAACTCGGCACATGTCAAACATCCTGAAGCGTTATGGCGCGTCCGTCAAACGACTATAATTGAGTTTCATCGACTCTTAATATTGGTCGCAAAGAGTCGCCAGCCATCAACATAAGTTGGCCACCCGTACAACTTGCATAATTACCGATCCATGCCCTATAAGCAAACACGTCTTGTGGCCTTGCTATCAATTATTCATTCTCCCTTTTTGATCACCTATCTTATTCTTTGCTAAACAAATAGGATAATTACTATCGATCTTGAGAACTAACAAATTATCAACGTCAAAACCTTCAACATCGAAATCCCCTTTTGTTGAATTAGAGTTTTTTTGCCGAACCCGCTCCTTTTGCTTTCCTATTCCCGCAGCCTCTCCCGAGATGCCTTGCTTGACCCTATCTCCAACAGAATGTTTTCCCATACTTCTTGGAACCTTTCCCCAGCCTACCAAACAGAGTTTCTAGATGAACCGTTGTTTTCGCCTTTCATCAATTTCTCCTCAGATATTAACATGGCAGTAAACTATGCTGAACCGATGGTTTCTTTCCCGTACATCAGTATTAGCTTCATGTGCTTGATCGAACACGAAAGTAACCAGATGAGTTTGAGCGTCTGATCCTCATCACTAACTTATTTTCCCAACTCCTCAAGTTCCGAGAAAATCTCGATAAGGGCACTGAGATGATCATTATTATTTGTCCCTTCATCCATCTTCAGGTGATGGTACCGTTCCTTCAAGTAGAATCAACTTGACATGCTTTTCATCATATAAATAGTCTTCAGTTTCCCCAAAGACCTTTCACCGAAGAAATATTCCTCATGTTAATTCGACAGAACATTCTTTACCAAATTGAGTCTTATGACGCTCGCCACCCTCAAACCCAACTCTTCTAAATTCTCATCACTTTCCTTCCCATGACCCTTTAATGCTTGACGTAGACTATAGATTTAATCAACAAATCTTTGACTTGAATTTGCCACAAACCAAAATTTATCTTCTCGTCAAACTTCTCCACATCGAACTTTATCGCGCTTGTGTACTTCGACATCTCTCTCGAAACCTCAAACTAATAATAGTGTACCCCTTCCCCCTCAAAAAAAAATATGAATCTTGGATCTGATACCAATTTGTTGTGATGAGTCACCGCGGAATACCTACAATCACAAGAATACACCCAAAGATAAATAAACCACAAAGAAAATATGAACACAAGAATTTACATGAAAAACCTCTAAATTAGGGAAAAACCACGGGCAAGAAACAAGGCAACCCACTTTCAATAATTTAGTACACAAAGGAAAACTCTCATATGTTTAAGCCCCAGATAGAAACCTCAACAAGATTTAATCTCACAGTGTCGCATACTCGCTCGTATGCACGTACCTTACGACGCAATTCTTGGCTCTCTTAAACAAGCACAACACTATGTTCTTTCACTTAACCGTATTCACCTATTTTATAGGTGTTACATGCATGTACACATAAACCAACGCAAATATTACCTCATAATTGGAATACAACACATTAACGTAATTTGTATCCAATTACTAATTAATCCAATGTGTAATCACCGTGTATGCATAATTCATGTAGGATACTAATTTAAGTCCAACTCAAATTACAAGTCTAAGCCACTTGATTCAACAAATTCTTTAGTTTTTTTTATTGTATTGGGTAATTAATTAGACTAATATATATATATATAGGTTAAAAGTGCGACTTCTTAAATATATAAGAGTGGATTTCTCCCAAAGTAGTACCGATACTTTTTAAAGTAAAACCTCACAAGGTGGGAAAATTATTAGTACTAATGAGAAGCTCTTTGTTCTTCTTAAAGCGTAGAATTAACATCCATCAAAGTGATCGATCGATTGAATATATACCATACGGTGTCTTTTTGAGGTGAAAATTATAGGGAAGGTTCACAATTGTGGACAAAACTTGTGTTTGGATATCAAATAAACATAACATTAAAATATGGCATGATAAAACCTTGATTAAACAACATAAAATAAAGCGCATGGTTATACCACAAATTATACTTAATTCAACTTAATACGAAAATTATACGACCAATTAAACCATTGATATGAATCTCGAAATCTTAACTAAAAGTATCTATAATTAAAGTATATATTGCATGTATTTAATGTTGACGGATCAAGATTGGTTCACGGATTCTGCATATATATATAAAATCAGCAATTAATTGATTTATTCCGTGCGGATTGACAATTTTGCTAGTTATTTAATCCAATCCAATTAATATTATAGAATTCGATCCAATTCGCAATAATTGAAATAAATTGGATAGAATCCGCGGTTTACTAGTGTTAGGTTTATGAGACACCGCAATGACACACTTTATTAATCACTCTAATAAACTCGTTAATTACAATGTTTAGAGGGCTTAACTCTAATTTATAGAGTCACATAAACATACTCTTAATCTAACTTGGAGATCCTAACTAGACTCATACTCTAACTCAAAGTCCTAATCAAACTCAAACACAAATCTAATTTAGATTACAACTCCAACATCCCCCCATAATCTAAATTACCTATCCGAATTAAAAACAAAACATCATCCCCCCATAATTCGATTGTCATGATCTTCCACTTGATCTTCTCTTGAAATGCAGATCTCGACCTCCATCGACGACATCCTTTATCGTTCACCCGCCATCTATCTCGCGCAACTTCCTCAATGTCGAACAAAGGCACAATGCACTCGATTGCCTTTGTCATCAACGACATTATCATGGGTGATCTTACAATCATGAAGTCGAGCTGGTTGTCCCACACTTCTTTGTGGTCCGCAATCGGTACGGGGTCTAGCGTCAATACCAATCAAGTGGAAGCTTCATCCTCACATCTAATCGTGATGGTCGAGCAATACTCTTTCCTTTTATGTCCCAAATCCACGCACTTTTCTCATCAAACTTGACATCTCTCGCTAACAATGATCGCATTGGTAATCGGATTGTACAATTTGTACGTTCCAATCCTTCCTAAAACATAGCCAATAAATATGACCTTCACGCATTTGTCATCTAACTTCTTCCCGTTAGCATCAAGAACATGTACATATCCAAAGTGGATCCAAACACCTTCAAGTGTTTGACACTTGGCTTGTAACCACTCCAAGCCTCTTCTCGGGGTTATATGGGACACACCTTTTCATGGGAGACCTATTCAAGAAATAAACCGAACATGCAATCGTTTCGCCCAAAAAGAATCGTGTAGACCTTTCGCCTTCAACATACTATGAGCCATGTCTATAATCGTCTTATTCTTTCTCTCTCGCAACACCATTTTGTCATAGTTGTCTCGTGGTGGCATGATCTCATGTTTAATCCCACGGCGATCACAAAACTTTGAAAATGTCGAGGACGTGTACTCACCACCACCATCCGTCCTCAAAGTCTTGATGTAGCGTCCACTGCGTTTCTCCACAAAGTAGCCTTGAACTTATGAAAGCAACTAAAGGCATCGACTTATTCTTTAAAGTATACACCCAAATCATCCCGTCGTTAGTCATCAATAAAAGTCATAAAATATTTGCTTCCTCCTAGTGAAGCTAGTCACAGAGGACCATAAACATCCGAGTGAACCAACCGTAGTAGAGATTTGGCACGCCTTGAGAGTGTTGGAAGCAAACGTTCGTCTATGTTGCTCCCCCAAAATACACCCTCACAAAATTGCTCGGATGTTGAATCACAGCAATCCTTTCACTAAATTCTTATGAGTCAAGCAACTTCATACTTCGAAGTCCGATGACCATATCTTAGATGCCATAGCCATGACTCATCGTAAACAATGGATTGAAAACACGGATAAGATCCAGCTTTTAATCTCAATCTGAAATAACCTATTTTTCAAAGGAGACTTAAGAATGATCATACTTTAGAGTCAAATACAATGAGATGGCTATCTTTGAAATTCACTTTGTACCCTTCTCTAGCAATTGCCCCAAACTTAGCAAATTACATGTCAATGTCTGACATATAACACATCCGAAATATACCGATGATCACCATTCTCCAACCGGATCGAATTCTTCCTTTTCCCTTAATCGGAAGTTTCCTATCATCGCAAACTTGACCTCTCGTCAACACCGACTCATCCAACTCATCAAAAAATTCTTTATTACCACACATGTGGTTAGAGCATGCACCGTCGAGATACCACATGTTACTCGAGTTTTCTCCCGGGCCGATGAAACCATCATTTGTCCGATGACACTCCTCATCTCGATCTCGTCCGCTCCTCGCACTCCGACTCGACTCGATGATTGCTTTATCCCGCATTGTCTAGCTATATGCCCAAATTTGCGACAGCTTGTAACACCGAATCCGATTTCTCTCGTTGATTGCGACTTTCGTCTCGTCCACGACCTTTATTTTTATCCCACCACCGCTGATTATTATTCGACCTCTCGCCATTGTTGTTGACTTTATCACGCCTTTGAACCCATGATTCTTGTTCAAATTTTCTCGAACAATCGTAGTCTTCAATGCCCGCTCGTAGGCTTGACTTTTTCACTTTTTCATTGATTCGTTGTTCATGTGCTCGTAATGAACCGATGATTTCTTCAATCGATTTGGTCTCATAATTTGTCCCGACTCCATAATAGCAGCAGCCTACTACGTGGTCGAACTTCGTGGTCAAGGTGCGCAAAATCTTCTCGTTCACATCGAGATCGACGACATCTTCGCCATTCATCTTTAACCGATCGACGATTGTCCGAACACGATTGTGTACTTCTCTATATCTTCGAGTCATCCATCTCGATCAACTCGAATTGTCGCCTCAAAGTTTGCAACCGAACTTTCTTGGCTTTCTCGTACACCCTGTAGGACGTCTCTAAAGTGTCCCACGCTTCCTTTGATGTCTTCGCCATTGCACTTTCTCAAACGCCACATCATCAAGCGTTTGCAAAATAAAATAAAGTGTCTTTTGATCTTTCTTGCGAAGCTCTTTTTCAGGTCGATGTAGCGGGCCCCCGGGTCTTCGAACCCATCTTCAACTATTGTGAGCAAGTCTTGAAAACTAAACAAGACTCTCATCCGAGTGCTCCATCTATCAAACTTCTTCCCATCGAACACCTGGAAGAGTAGGTTGAACTTGGCCGTTTCCAATTGTTGCCATATCGCCACTATTGCACGTTACTGTTCAAATTGCACTCGTGCACAATTTTGAACTAAAAAGATGCAATTGCTATGCGGGTCCCACAATCTTTCCAATGAGAACAAAAATTTCTTTAGTGTATGTGGGTGTTGTATAACAAAGCAACGTTCAGTCTTCTTTTTCAACAAGATCAGCGTGTTCTTCAACTGCACGCCTCTGCAAATCGATTTTCTACTCCTCTGCAAATCGGTTTTCTTTAGCCCAACGTTTCTACACCGCACGCCTCTGCGTTGTTCTTCTCTTGTGAACACGCTACTCAAACTTTTTGTTTCCAAAACAAGAAACGCGCACACTTCGATCTCTCGATAGATCGGAAGCCCAAATTCTGTTCTTGAATCTTCAAGAACTCTCACACAACCAAGATAAAAATCTCGGTCTCTCTCTCACAGATCTCAAGATCTCACTATTGCTCTGATACCATGTTAGGTTTAGAGACACCGCAATGACACACTTTATTAATCACTCTAATAAACTCGTTAATTACAATGCGGGGGCTTAACTCTAATTTATAGAGTCACATAAACATACTCCTAATCCAACTAGACTCATACTCTAACTCAAAGTCCTAATCAAACTCAAACACAAATCTAATTTAGATTACAACTCCAACATTAATTACACGTGGGTCGAAGTTGCATTAAAGGTTTTTGTGAGTCAATATATGTGTCTTATGGTGCGACATTGTTATTGTCATTTAGTATTTTTCATACGCTTATTCAAACTTTTGCGCGCAACATATAGTACACATGACATCAATATTGATTTAAGTTTGACATGAATAGTGAATACAAAACTTTTTTCACAAAAAAAAAAAAAAACTTGCGTAATACTATTTGGTTACAATTAATCTTAAGGGAATTCTAATTAATTTACTGCTTTCGTTGCAATATATTATTTCCCTATATGGTGATTCTAATATAGTGATCTTTTAAAACGTCTCGGAATATATATACGATGTGGATTCTTAATATTTAACTTAATTAATTTTTTTGATAAGAATTTGTGACTTAATTAATTGTCATATAGTGTGTGAAAATTTTGGTGTAACAATATATTATTTCCTAGCTAGCTTGCTAATATATATAATATTAGTGCGACGACATCAAACACATAATTATTTAAATGATTTGCTCCTATCAGTGTAACTTGTGTGATGATAAATTTGTTGAGATGTGCTTGATTACAATATAACTTTTGTGATGATAAATTTGTTGAGATGTGCTTGATGACTCATTTGGGTGGCCTAATGATTTAGTATGGGGTTTAGGAGTATGAGGTTCAGATTCGAACCTAATTCGGGGCTAATTGTTTATTTCTTATAAAGAAAAAAATAAACAAACAAACAAACAAAACAAATCGGACCAACATACCAAGAACAATACGGCGATTGTTTTTGGGTGAAATATATACAAAACGTCCCTTGAGGTTAAGTGAAATATGCACTTTAGTCATTGAGTTTTTGAAAATATGTAATTTGGTCCTCTCACAATTATTTTTGTCCCAACCATGATTAATTAAATGTGAAAAGACTAAAATGCCACTACAAAGACATGCAAACACATTAACCCGACACTTTGCTTCTCACTTAAACTTCTTTTTGGTACACTTAAACTTTTTTTAATGTAGAAATAATTATTTAATGAACTCTTTGTGTTATTGAAAGAATTGTGTTGGATTTACCCGTACATATTATTATTAATTAATTAATTAATTAACACATTTTTTAGTGTTGATCTACATGCATTTATATATAGCCTTTTAGCGATTTTTTGTATGTACTTTACGAATTATAGAAGGGTGTTAATTGAGAAGACATACATAAATTTATTTAATTAATAATTTTTTAACTTTTATGTATATACATATACACACACATATATATATATATATATATATATATATATATATATATATATACATGCAAGAGAAAATTGTTTGTGTATTTATTCATTTCACGGTGGCCACTTTGAAATGAATTGTCAATATTATTAATTACTAATGTTACTACTACTACTATTATTATTATTATTATTAAATGAGAAATATCTTTGCATTATGGAATATACATTGTTATTTGTTTCTCACAAATTGTGATTGTATTGATTTAAATATATGAATGTTTTAAAGAGACTAATTAAAAAAAAGGAAAAATATATAAAAGCACAAGGGTATTAATGGTAAAACAAATATACCATATCATCAAAAAGCAATCACTACAACAAAGTGGGTCTATAACAACACTTTTTTGCCAACACTACTAAAAAATGTCTTCAAATTTTAATTTTAGAGACACATGATATATAAGTGTTGTCAAGTTTAAAATTTTGAGACGCTTAACATACAAGTGTCTCCAAATTAAGGACACTTGATATTAAAACGTCGTCAAATTCAAATCTCGAGATATTAATAATAATAATAATAATATTGCTAATTTGGAGACATTAAGTACACAAGTGTTGTCAATTTAAGGACATTAAGTGTGTAAAGGTTGCTAATTTGGAGACATTAAGTGCACAAATGTTGTCAATTTAAAGACACTAAATGTGTAAGAGTTGCTAATTTGGAGATATTAAATGCACAAGTGTTGTCAATTTAAGGACACTAAGTGTTTAAGGGTTGCTAATTTGGAGACATTAAGTGCACAAATGTTGTCAATTTAAAGACACTAAATATGAATGCGTTGTCAACTTAGAGACATTAAGTGCACATGCGTTGTTAATTTAGAGACACTATGTGCACATGCGTTGTTAATTTGGAGACACTAAGTGTACATGCGTTGTCAATTTAGAGACACTAAGTGTACATGAGTTGTCAACTTAGAGACATTAAGTACACAAGTGTTGTCAATTTAAGGACGCTAAACTTACAAGTGTCCTTAATTTAGGGATGCATATATAAATAGTGTAAATTAGAGACACATAAGAAATAAATGTCCTAAAATTAAAGACACATAAACAACAAGCGTCCCTAGTTTAACGACGCTTATAACAAAAGTGTCTTAAATAAATGTTACCAACGCATATATTTTGTGTCGTAAAAAAATGGGGCGACATCACTTTTACCAACACAAGTGGCAACACTTTATGATGCGTCGGTAAAATTTTTAGAGACGCTAATTAATGTCGTTAAATGAGTAAATTAATGTCGCTAAACACATAATGTTTTGTAGTGAATATAATAATAATATCTTGACTTGGTCGGCCTAACACAAGGATGCTTTTCTTAACCAAGAGTAAACTAGAGAGGGACCAGAGTGCATATTTTGAAAACTAGAGGCTAGAGTGTATATTTCTCCAAACCTTAGGGACATTTTGTATTTTACCCATATTTGTTTTATGAAAAAGCAATATACAGTGATAATCGAAACAAGAAAGAAAAAAAAAAAGTTAATGTTCTAAAAACAAGGCAGCACGGCTCACAATATAAATAAAATTCGAAACATAACCATGGTCCATGCACACGTGCATTTGGTCATCATCTGTGTTTCATGAAGTACAAGGCGTGATCTTCTATTCAAACTTTTTGTTCTTTTTGTTCTTTAATTCCAAACAATCACGTAACTCCGCCGTGCATATTGCTTAAGCCTTTATATGATATACTAACTAGCTCAAACCTCAAAACCAAACCTTATTATAAATATGCAATTCCTCCATTCATCTTTCATTCATCCTAATTAACCTATATCAATTCGAGCTAGTACTACTACTCTAGCTCATCTCTCCTTTTATATAATAAACCTTCATCTAGCTCGAGCTAGTTTCAAGCATGGCGATCTCAAAATACATTTTTTCTTGTAGTGTATTGTCGGTGTATATCTTAATGTCGACAATGGTACTTATGATCAACCTCACCTCGTCATCGGTTGCTTTTGCCGCTCCAACATCCTTCGATGTTGTGGATTTGGGTGCCAAAGGTGATGGAAGGACCGACTCCACCCGTGCCTTTCTCCCGGCATGAGGATCGGCTTGCGCCTCCCCTTCCTCCTCCACTATCTATGTGCCGCAAGGACGATACCTCCTCAACGAGGTCTTGTTTACCGGGGAGTGCAAAGGTCGTGTTACCTTTAAAATTGATGGCACTCTTGTTGCTCCTTCGGATTATCACATTCTTGGGACTTTTGGTAAATGGATTACGTTTAACAAAGTTCAAGGCGTGTCCATTTCAGGGGGCATCCTTGATGGCCAAGGCGCTGGTCTTTGGGCTTGTAAGGCTGCCGGAAAGAACTGTCCTTTTGGAGCCAGGGTATGTGCATATATGTATATAGGGTACTGTATGATACATTCAAAAAAAAAAAAAAAATTAAAAAGAAAATAAATACTGTTGGGCCCAATATTTGCTCCTATAGGAGTGCTAGCTAACTAGGGGTACATCGTGTTCTGATTTGCTTGCGATGCACCTTGACATGCATTCATGCGCATCTTGAGGAGCATCACACGTTCATCAAAATATGGTGTACGTTCTGATGTGTGTTTGTTGACATGCATCTAAAATTTTCCCTGATCCAATATAGGACCAATAATTATTAAATCTTTGCTAGTACTACTAGTATTGGCCCACATTAACCACCTTCAACTTAAAGGTTTGGGATTGTACTCCAAAAGACCTCGATCAATTTTATTTGGAGATTCAGAGATTTGTATACACTTTTATATATATATATATATATATTTATCTTCGTCATATATAACATACATCTCACTTAATTAATTGTGCGCAGTGGAATTGTATATATTTCAATTCACACATCTTCAACACAAAACTAAGACGCTTCTACATATATAGGGTAATTTTACAATAGAGCTTAAATATATACACATGTCATGATCACTCTATATCTTACGATTGGATTACTATGAAATTATATATATATATATAAAAGTCCAAAAGGGCTCTATATATAATTTTTTGTACTACAAATTAATACCGTGTTATATATGTGGTGCTACTTCTGATGTGTTGGTATATGTTGTAGTCATTGGAGTTCACCTACTCGTCAGAAATTACTATTACCGGGTTGACATCCATGAACAGCCAAATCTTCCATATCGTCATCCACGACTGTAAGAACGTCAAGCTCCAACAAGTGCAGGTGACGGCCTCCGGCAATAGCCCCAACACCGACGGCATACATGTCCAGGGCTCCACCGATGTCACCATCACCCAAGCCAACATCAAGACCGGCGACGACTGCATCTCCATTGGCCCCGGCACCACCAACCTCTGGATGGAAAACACCAACTGTGGCCCCGGCCATGGCATACGGTACATTTTTTATTTTACTTTTTTGTAACAAGTAGGTATTCACATAATTATACATTATGTACATACAAGTATTAATTATATAAAGTATACATTTTGTGAGTGTGCATGGAATAACATGATTTGTACGGTACATTATTTGTGCACGTACGTACTCGCAACATTGGGAGTCTTGGAAAGGCAGCAAATGAACAAGGAGTGCAAAATGTGACTGTTAAGACGGCTACATTTAGCGGTTCTGAAAATGGAGTGAGAATCAAGACATGGGCGAGGCCGAGTACTGGATATGTTAAAGGTGTATTATTCGAAGACATAATAATCAATAATGCGCGAAATCCTATTATAATCGACCAAGACTATTGTCCACACAACGAAGGGTGCCCCGGCCAAGTCTCCGGTGTTAAAATTAGTGATGTGGTTTATAGAAACATTAGAGGCTCGCGGGGAGTCAAGTTGCTATGAAGTTCGATTGCAGTCCAAAGGCTCCATGCAGTAGCATTGTTTTGGACAATGTTGATCTCACTTATGAGAGTAAATCTGCTTCGTCTTCGTGCATAAATGCTGATGGCTCGGCTTTTGGTCTTGTCCACCCTTCGAGCTGCTTGGCTGCATAGTAATATATACAAATCATTATACTTAATTATAATTATGTGAAATAAAGGAATTGATGAAAAGGGCGTTTCAATAGATTTTTCCTATTGTCGTAGGTATTGTTAACTACGTACATTAAATTAGGTCATCATATATAGGACTTTAAGGTTATATATCCACTGTTACAATAGAATTCTCCAGTTGTTGTATTGGTTAATATTACATCAATAAAATTGGTTCCATCATATATACATACTTTTGAGTTTCCATATATATTATCATCATGCATGTGTATATATGCGCCATGCACTTATACAAAAAGGCAATGATATATTTATTTATGGGAGCGGCTAATTAAATGGATCCCGCTTTTTGCTAAACGTACCTCATTACTCAAACATATACCTCGATTTTGAATTTCCAATTGATAAACGTTCCATACTCTTTTTTTTCTTTGAAATCCCTGAGATATACTCTTTCTCTCCCAATGTTCAAACTTTCTCTCCCTCTCCCTCTCCCTCACCCTCACCTCGTCACCCCTCTATCCTCTCTATCTCTTGGTTTTGCCTAGAGCACTTGTATTAGGTCAATCGAAAATGTTGTAGGAGTGTTTATTTCTTCGTCAAACAAGTCGGATATGGTGTTGTCGATTGGTGTAAATTTAGAAGTGAGGAAGTATTGCCCGTGAGTTTCGGTCACATAAGGTCAAGCTCATAATGCTCCAATTGACATCTTAAATAACGCATGTTGTGTTCATTAAAATAGGCATAATAGAATTTTTGGGCAAGTGAATCTAAAGCATTCAAAATATCTTGAGATTTGTATTGCAAAGCTTGGCAAAGCGAGTGGTTCACATGATTCTATGCATTAAATGCAATATGAACATGAAATTGAAAGTTCTCATGTCAATTAAACAACCAATTGCTTTTCCTCGAACATCAGGATTTGGTCTTTTTTTATGTTATGAAGCACTTTAGCAGGTGTGTAGCACATATCGACCAAGCTACAAATAGAATCGAATTGAGAACTCCATATATCGAGTAGTTCCTGCACGTTGCAAATTCCCCATCTAATTAGCTCCTCTTCCAGTTTCACATTCTCCATTAGTTATCTCTTCGAGCAATGTAATCGCATGGATGGATTGTAACTCAAAGGCAATACGCTTGGGAGAAGCAATTATAAGATTAACAATGGTCGTCAACTTTGAAAAGAACAACCAAACCGAAGTTTCCCTTGAAAAGGATGCAACCAATGCGAGTTGCGATTGATTGGCAAAATAATGCACATATTATGCATGTGGACAATCTCTAAGAAATAAAGCTTGTAATCCATTCCATGCACCACACATATTACTAGCACCATCATATCCCTGACCACGTATATCATGCACATAATGTGCATATTGAATTTACCTGTTACACCGAGCAAGTTAATTCAATATATGCTTTTTAAGTGTGAGAGCAGTGGTGTTCTCAACACGCACAATATCAAAAAAAGTCTCCTTGATAGAACCTTAATTGGCAATCAACGGACCTCAAAACAATAGCCATTTGCTCCTTCTCAAATGCATCCTTAGCTTCATCAGCTAAAAGACAAAACTTCCTATCTCTGACTTCTTTATGAATTTTAGTTCTTACGATATGAGTCATTCTATGTAAAGTCTCTTTTTGAATCATAGGTGATGTGTACTTTGCATTTTTTGGAGCATTATATAATACAACCCCATCAACATTGACATTTAATCTTCCCAAAAGTTTTATCATTTCCACGTAATTTCCTCAATTCTTAGAAGTGAAAGGCGGGCTTGTCCGGAGGTTCAAGGGGGCTCATCCTTTGGAACTGTGCCAACAGTTTTTCTCGGTGAAGCAGGAGACGACGGTCGCGGCGTACCGAGAGAGGTTCGAGTTGCTATCGCTGCATCTTGGGTCCGTCCTTTCCGAAAACCACAAGATGGCCGTTTTCATCAACGGGCTGCACGAACGCATCAAACTCGAGCTTCTCGGAGACCCACCGGAGACGATGAGGGTGGCTCTGGATCGGGCGGAGTGGATCGAGGCCAAATTGCTCGGGCTTGACAACCTTGGGCCCCTGTCCAAGATAAGCCCAACAGCTCGGTCCATGCCACAAGGGGGCTTTAGCCAAGCTGGGCCCGATTCAAGGCCCAAAGGATGGGTGACCCATTCAATTGCAGGCCCAAACAGGGAGGGCCCATGGGTCCCAGGGAACCAATCTAAGGCCCAATCCACCAATATTTCGGCCCAGACGCGGAGTTCTCCTCAGTCCGCGATATCATATTCCGGCCCAGCCAAGTCATCGACAGCAACTTCCACAGTTGCTCCACCCAAGTTCAAAGCGATCGACCGAAGCTCGAAAGGCGCAAGTCCGGCGGAGCAAAGGACTACATTGCGGTGTGACGAGAAGTATTTCAACGGACACCGATGCAAGGTAAGGGAACTACAAGTCATGTTAGTTGATGATGAACCTTCTGATGATGTTGCTTCTCCAGAACCGGAGGAGAGTGCAGAGGGAGTCGACTTGGCGCTTCTCGAGTTGTCCACTCAGTGTGGAAGGGTATCCGGACCGCGCACTATCAAGGTTCGGGGACAGTCAATGGTGTGGACGTCGCGATTTTGATAGATTGTGGGGCATCGCACAACTTCGTCTCGGATGATTTGGTCGCCTTCCTTCAACTTCCAGCCTCCCCTACACATCAAGTATGGCGTCATGGTGGGTGACGGCACGTGTTCGGCGAACAGGGGTATGTAAAGACCTCAAAGTACAATTCCAGGGGATCACGGTGAGTGATGATTTCTTTCCAATGTCTCTTCCAAATTCAGATGTGCTTCTGGGCATGCAATGGTTGTACTCTTTGGGGGTGACTACCACTGATTGGCCGAACCTCACTCTCACTTTCACATCAGAAGGTAAAGATTATTCGGTTCAAGGAGACCCAAATCTTCACCGTGCTTTGATCTCTTGTAGGTCTTTCCAGCGCTCATACGAGAAGGCAGTCGGGTGTTTCTTGATTGAGCTATATCAATTTTCTACCACAGTGGAGACACCGGATCTGTCATCACTCGATCCAAGCATCCAATCGGTCCTGTTTTCCTTCTCAGCGTTGTTTCAGGTCCCGACTGCTCTCCCTCCTCCTAGAGCTTTTGACCATGCCATAGTACTGCAGGAAGGTACAGACCCGGTCAGAGTCCGCCCCTACCGCTATCCGCACATCCAAAAGGAGGAAATCGAGAAGATAGTGTCCGAGATGTTTCAGGCATGGCTAATCCAACCCAGCTGCAGCCCCTTTTCCAGTCCGGTACTGTTAGTCGAAGAAGGACGACAGTTGGCGGTTTTGTGTGGACTACCGCGCCCTCAACAAAGTGACTGTGCCGGATAGATTCCCGATTCCCAACATCGACGAGCTCTTGGATGAATTGCACGGCGCCACAGTATTCTCCAAGCTTGACTTACGATCCGGTTATCACCAGATCCGAGTACGGCCGCAGGATGTCCCCAAAACGGCTTTCCGAACCCACGAAGGCCATTATGAGTTCTTGGTCATGCCCTTCGGCCTTTCGAACGCTCCGGCTACGTTCCAGGCTCTTATGAACTCGATCTTCAAAGGCCTTCTGCGTAAGAGCGTCCTTGTGTTCTTTGATGACATTCTCGTGTTCAGCCGCTCGCTGCCGAACACGTTGAGCATCTTTCTCAGGTTCTCTCGATCCTATCTGCTCATTCCCTTTTTGTTAATTTCAAGAAATGTTGTTTTGCTCAGTTTCAACTTGACTATCTGGGCCATATTATCTCTGCACAAGGGGTAATGGCCGATCCAGGGAAGGTTCAAGCGATGGTGGACTGGCCAACTCCTTCCAATCCAAAAGAGCTGCGTGGGTTCTTGGGTCTGACGGGGTATTATCGGCGTTTTGTCCGGAATTATGGGAAGCTCGCTGCTCCGCTAACCCAGTTGTTGCGAAAGGATGGGTTCTCTTGGTCGAGTGAAGCCACGGCAGCTCTGCAAGCCCTTAAGCAAGCTATGGTGGATGTGCCAGTTTTGGGGTTACCCGATTTCAGCGCCTTATTTGTGATTGAAACAGATGCTTCCGGGGTCGGGGTCGGCGCTGTGTTATCACAAAACGACCGGCCGATAGCTTTTTTCAGTCAAGCACTGTCTCCTCGCGCGCGACTCCGGTCTGCCTACGAGCGAGAATTGATGGCTATTGTCCTTGCAGTCCAAAAGTGGCGCCACTACCTCCTTGGGCGAAAGTTTGTTGTCCGCAGTGACCAACGAAGCCTTAAGTATTTACTAGAGCAACGAGTCATTGCGCCTGAATACCAACGGTGGATTTTGAAGTTGCTGGGATATCAGTTTGAGATTCACTATAAACCGGGGCCGTCCAACGCCTTCGCGACGCACTCTCCCGTTTTCCTTGTATGGATCTCCAATCACTCACTACCATTTCTTTCCTGGATATGCATATCCTTCATTCGGAGGTCTCGAGCGATCTGTTCTTGTGTCCTATCCTACATGCTCTCCAGCAAGGTGCTGCTGCTCCTCCCGGTTGGTCTCTCTTTCGGGACCACTTGCGCTATGACGATAGGATGGTCATCTCGGCTACTTCTTCCCTTAAGGGCCAGATCTTATCGGAGTTCCATGCTAGTCCTATCGGGGGTCACGGAGGTTTCCTCAAGACTTTCAAACGGATCTCAAATTTGAACTTTTTGGGTTGGGATGAAAAAAGACATCAAAGATTTTGTGGCCACTTGTGACATATGCCAACGACATAAATATGAGACTCTCGCACCGGCGGGTCTACTCCAACCACTGCCGGTCCCTACCGCAATATGGGAGCATATATCGATGGATTTCATTGAGGGCTTACCAATTTCTTCGGGGTGTGGAACGCTATCTTGGTTGTGGTGGACCGATTCAAAGCAAATATAGTCATTTTTTGCCGCTCAAGCATCCATTCTCGCCAAAACAAGGTGGCCTCGTGTTTTATTCATGAGATAGTCCGGCTTCATGGGTTTCCCTCAAGCATAGTTTCGGACAGGGACAAAATCTTCCTTAGTCATTTCTGGTGCGAGCTCTTTCGGCTGCAAGGTACAAAACTGGCGCGGAGTTCGGCGTATCACCCTCAAACGGATGGCCAAAGTGAAGTTGTTAACCGCTGCCTAGAGACATACTTACGCTGTTTTATCAGCCAGCGCCCGAAGGAATGGTCCAAATGGCTGAGTTGGGCGGAATATTGGTACAACACATCTTACCATTCTTCCTTGAAGTGCTCTCCCTTTCGGGTGGTCTACGGGCGTGATCCCCCTCCCTTGGTGCGCGCGGGCCCGGCGTTTCCATCGACCAACGTGGACCTCAATGCATTGTTGGATGCACGCGAAGCCGCCCTGCGGGAGTTGCGCGACCAGTTAGTGCTTGCCCAGAACCGGATGAAACAGCACGCCGATCTGAGTCGCCGTGACATATCCTTCGAGGTGGGTGATTTGGTGTATGTCAAGCTCCGCCCTTATCGCCAACAGTCCGTAGCCCGCCGTGCAAACCAGAAGCTGAGTCCCAGATTTTTCGGCCCGTTTAAGGTGCTCGCCCGGGTCGGGCCGGTGGCCTACAAGCTCGAGTTACCCCCTTCTGCCACTATCCACCCAGTGTTTCATGTTTCGCAGCTCCGGCGCGTTTTGGGCGATCATCAGGCTATTCCGGATTTCCCTCCTCTCTTGACCGACACCCTCACTCTTCCCACTACCCCCGAGGATGTCTTAGCTTACAAAAATGACCCGGCGGGTCCGATGATCCTAGTTCGCTGGTTCGGGTTACCTGATGCAGATTCTTCGTGGGAGTTGGTTTCCCACATTCGCCGAGCTTATCCCTCTTTCCACCTTGAGGACAAGGTGGCTCTCCTGGGGGGGAGTATTGATACGGTCCGAGGCCGTCCCCCAATTCATCATGTGTATAGCCGAAAGAAAGTTGGAAATAATGGGTCTAAGACCTCATTGGGTCCTGTTGCAGAGGACCCAATTATGCAGGAGTAATTGCTCCAACAGCAAAGCCCGGCCCAGGTTCATTGGGTCCTTATCAGACACTACTGCAGGCCCGGTCCAGAGTGTCCACAGTTGAGTGTCATTTGGTGTCGTTAGGGAATTGTTCGTATAGATAAAAAGGAGTCACTGTATGTCGGTTAGGTATATTTGAAGTTTCATTTGTTGAGTCGGTGGTTGGGTTTGGAAGAACAGGAGGCTCTCAAAGGTTCCTGTGAGGGAGTCTCCTATTCTCCATTCGAGTGGTGTAATCTCCCGTTTGGGGCTATCAATCTACTATCCGAGGCGACCCCCTCGTTCTAGCAAAGTTTATCGATCCCGTTCTTTGAAATAACTTATTTTGTTCATTCTCATTGTCATGGAGTGGAATGTTATCCATTATGGTTGTTCCTATTCTCGTAAAATGAACTGCCATCCATTTGTAGGACTTAAATAACAGCCTGATGATTATATTTGCTTCACTTATGTAAATTCAGAAGTACATAAAGAGATAGAATTGCAGTGGCTGTATTGATTTATTATGATTTCCATCTATGTGCATTGGTGCTTTGGTATTGCTTGTGATTGGTAAGCAATATACTTAATTACATGAAGAATGGAGGTATTCTATGGTGTGCATGTCTTGGTGTGGGCATGTTAATGATGTTTCTTTTATTTGTTTGTAAAACCTTGGTTATGCGTTCTTGAAACACCAACAATGACAACAAAGCCTCAATTCCAAATTAGTGGGGGTTGGCTACATAGCCTAAATATATAGATCAAATTCTTCTACTACATTCAATTAAATGTTCTTGATAGCGCGATATCTAAATCCGTCAAGTTTCTCCCAATCAATGCGTCTCAAGTTATCTTAGTTCATGAAACATCGTAAGAAAAAATGTAGGTAGTAGGTACCATATCACTTGTTCAAAAGAGGAAGAAATATATGACCTTTTCTTCAAGCATCATAAGGATGAGAGGTGTTGTCACTTAAATATGTCGATAAACATTTTTTTGATGAAAAATACGTTGATAAACATAAATCAGCATGATTTTAGGTATTATCCTGCTTAGTACTTATTAGTGAGGATGCTAATTGAAACAAATAAGATGATAACTGCAAAAAGTAAAAATTATGTTACTGTCTCTATGGTGTTGGTATAGACTCTATTACTGAAGCATCGAGACTTTAAATGTATGGCAAATTGGCCTCGATACTACATAGGCATGGTAGAGAAGTTAGTTATGGATATCTGAGTCTGCACTGTACTTGGTATTTTGGAGGTGAATCTTTTAGATTAAAAGTGCTACTTCGATTAAACTTAAAGTCGAGGGATTTGTGTGTAAATTGGAGTTTGTTTTGTGCTGACCTGCCATTTTGTAGAAATTCTCGAGCTATTTCGTTTACTATTTACGTACCCTTACTTACAACTACTACAATTATTTCCAGAAGCTGCGCTGCTTGTTATCAGTTGAAGGAATCAATATCAATGCAATAAACAAGTCTGGAGAGAGTGCACTAGACATGGCAGAGAAATCTGAAAATTCAGATGCTGCTTCAGTTTTAAAAGAAGCTGGAGCAGTCATGGCCAAGGATCAGGCAAACCCTCCAAATCCCGCAAAGCAATTGAAACAGACGGTGAGCGACATAAAACATGATGTTCAGTCCCAACTTCAGCAGACCCGTCAGACCAGGGTTCGAGTGCAGAAAATAGCGAAGAGGTTGAAGAAGCTCCACATAAGTGGTCTAAATAATGCAATCAACTCCGCGACTGTTGTTGCGGTCCTCATTGCCACAGTTGCATTCGCTGCCATATTTACTGTGCCCGGCCAGTATGTGGAGACTAGAATTGAAGGTATGACTCTTGGGCAAGCGTATATTGCAAATAACGCAGCATTCGTCATCTTCATTGTTTTCGACTCTGTGGCTCTCTTCATCTCCTTGGCTGTGGTGGTTGTTCAGACATCAGTGGTTGTGATAGAGCAGCAAGCGAAAAAGAAGCTAATGTTTGTAATCAACAAGCTCATGTGGCTAGCCTGCCTCTTCATATCAGTGGCCTTCATTGCTCTCACATATATAGTCGTCGGTCACCATGCTCTCTGGCTCGCCATCTATGCAACAGTGATTGGTGGCTTGATCATGCTGACCACCCTTGGTTCCATGTGCTACTGTGTCATATTGCATAGGATGGAGGAATCAAATCTTCGGAATATAAGGAGGGCGTCTGAGAGTCGATCCCATTCGTTCTCCGTGTCTATGGTGTCGGAGACCGAGTTGTTGAACAGTGAATATAAAAGGATGTATGCAGTCTAAGAACTATAATGGACAACGTTCTTGATCGGTCTTTCTTCGACGTTCTAGTCGCCGGGTGTTCTCCTGTAACTTGTGGCTCAGCCTATTAACTTGAGCTAAGATGGTCATTTAAGCATCTCAAATTATGGAAAGAAATGGGCATTACAATTCAGCAACTGAAGGAGATGCAAGGATATGTTCTGAAGTACAGATTTGCACTTCAGAGTAATTCTTGAATTTATTCTCCTGTATGTTATCAATTTTAATGTATAATGTGAGCAGATGTAGAGATGCAAAAAATGTAGCTATATTTGTAAGAGCACTTTGTCGAAAAAATTAATTAAATTATTTAATTTTCCGTAGTTATGAATGGAAATCAGTGGAAAGTGCTTGTAATATATAGAGAGACACGAGACACTAATAGGTGTCTACTCTAAAAGGCATACTAAAAAAGTCTATCTATTTAAAAAGACAAACAATTAAAAGGGATGTGTCTTATCGGATGGACACATAGAAGTTTATAAATATTCATAATATGAATTGTTTTAAGAGTTAGTTTTCTCGAGTCAAAACAAAGATCTATGAGTTGAATTTGAACCTCTTTCACAGTTTTATGCTAGAGAGAGTGTTGAATCATATAATTCGTAGAACTAGAGATTTGCAATCACTAGTACGATCGTTGTATTTGGGGAGACTATTGTCATTAAACCATAAGTATTGTAGCAGAGCGAAATAGTCTTAAGGACATTGAGCCTAACTCAAGCTTCGATCAATTGCATTAAGTTGTTCTTCTATTTCGCACCGAATTTCTTCAAATACCCCCAAAACACTTTGCGAGACGGCACAATCTAGCCGATGAGTTTCACATGTTTCATCGATATATGGAAGCAGTTCTTCGTGACTGCCGATTCTGTTGAAGTGCTATAAAAGAATTCAACTTCTCCTTCTATGTCAGTGATACTAATTCATGACTGCAGTTCTTCTTTAATTGAAACATTTATTCATTGAATTCCATAGAAGGTACAAATACAAATCATCAATAAAATGCATCTAAAATGTGACAACTCTTGCTTCGTAAAAGAATGTTACAATACAACAAATGGAGAATGAATACAAATACTTGCTTGAAATGCCTACTATAAACAACTTGGTGGATTGACTACACCTAATGCCATTCCTCTCACATTCTTGCAGAATGACTTAGCTGGTTGTTTTTGATAAGTGAGTTCTATGTCCTGCAACCCAATGCCCATACATGGAGAGGTGTCGCTGCAGTCGAACTTCATCGCAACCTGCGAAGCCGATGTCCCTTTAATGTCTGTATATGTTACTCCACTGATTTTTATGCCTGAATTCTGCATGCACAAAAGAATTACAGCATTAGGAATTTGGCACTGCAGTTGGTTCCTCTCAGCATTTTTTTCGATCGAAATTATTGCTTCTTCGAGTTCAGTTCGGCTAAATTAAATGTAATCGTCGAAGGGGAGGGACTAGTTTTGCATTACCTGATTTGGGCAACCTTCATTTCTGGGGCAGTAGTTCTGATCAATAAGAATAGGATTCTCCACATCATTCATCACAACTTGCTTAAACACTACTCCCTTCACATAACCATTACTAGGCCTTCCCCATGACTTAATTCTCAAACCGTTCTGCGTTCCGCTGAACACGACGTTCTTCACCGTCACGTTCTCCACTCCGTCTTCCTCCAAGCCCTTCCCTAGACTCCCAATACTGCGAAAAATCCCATTCGAAACACAGTTAAATAATCTTCGCCGACATCAATAATTTCTTTCATAAGAGGTCTAGTTTGTGATGTGCAGAACTAATTCAACATACCTTATTCCATGACCAGGGCCTGCAAGCGACACGCTGAATCCATAAATTCCTCGTGCCAGGGCCAATCGAAACACAGTCATCTCCAGTTCTGATCCCAGTATTCAATATGCGAACATTCACCGAGTGCTGAACATGTATTCCATCAGTATTAGGACTTTCCTTCGGCGCATATATCCGAACCCCTTCTAGCGTTACATTCTCACAACTATGTACAACAATATGGTATAGCTTCGCATTTATCGACGTTACTCTCCGAATCACCACGTTGTTGGAGCCGAAAATCGTCAAGGTCTGCAAGCATTACAACTCCAATTAGCTCACAAGCATTCACAAAAAAAATCAAAACAGGACATGAAGCATGTGTACAACTTTTATGTACATACAGTTGGTCCTTCAGGACAGCTTTGTTGTGAGGACTTGCAACCCCAAAGAGAAGAACCAAGCCCATCAAAAGCTCCACCATTGATGACCAACCCTTCAACATGACTAAACATGATCCAACTATCTGAACTGCCCAAACTTTCTACTCCATCAGGAGCAACAATGCTGCCATCAATCTTCACTTCAATCTTTGTACCATTGCATGGCCCTTGAAACACAACAGGACTACTTACAAGAAACCGCTTCCGCGGCACATACATCGTCGCGGGCACCTCCGAAGAGCACACGGAAGTCCACGCCATGACAAACGCCTGGCTCGAGTCCGTCCGCCCATCGCCTTTAGCTCCAAAATCCGTGACGCTTACGACGACAACCGGGTCTGCTAAGGTTTTAGCAGTGAGGCATGACATGGTTAGGAGAATTAGAATTGATGTTGTGATTGAGATGATGAGAGACATTTTTTTTTTTCTTCTAGTTTTGATGATCTTAAGAGTTTAGAGCATAAAAAGTGTGATTAAGTTGTGATTATTAGTGGGAATGTGTGGTTATAGTAACCGAATTAGAGGTGGTTTTATAGGTGGAAAAAAAGGATTTAAAAAGTTAGAGAAGTGGTGGTGTGTTGTGGTGGGTAGTTATTATTGTCTCTCAAAGCAAAACAGCTATGTGTTTGAACTAAACGTGTTTTGGCTTAATATTTAGTTTTTTTTTTAACTTAATTTGATTTGTAACAAAATGGGTGTAGTCCGATGAGCTTCGAAATGCGCGAAAATGTGATTCGGGGAGGATCTGACGACGTGCGAATTCGTGGTGGTATGTTCATTCATCTTCTAATAATTAATGAATGATTAGCCGTTAACTTAAGACAGCAAATTCAATGTGAGTTTGGATGTATACTTGAAAGTTAAGGAAGTTGTAACGATGTCTGCGTGTAACATATGAGGGGGGTGTTTGGAGACTTGTTCAACTTAATAAATCTTGATTGGAATAAGAAGAGTGTATGATTAACCCAGACGGGTGTGGCCTAGTTGTAAGGTCGAAGACGAGATTGTGTGAGTTAGACGTACGATTTTGGTTTCAATTCTCCACTACGCCCAAATGCAATTCATGTGTATATATACAAAAAATAGGGTGTTCCTTCTTTTGATCAAAAAAGGCAAAACCAGCCTTGTATGATTAACCCGAATGGGTGTGGCCTAGTGGTAAATGTGAAGACGGGGTTGTGTGAATTAAGCGTACGACTTTGGTTTCAATTCTCCACGACGGACAAACGCAATACTGTGTATATATATCGATATCTTAAAGCATTAGATCGATACACCCGAAACTTCCAATAGTTATTAGAAAACCTCCTCCATTTTTTCTTGCATAATTTGTATGTCTACCTGGCTATGCAAAAACTGGATTCGAGTTGGGCGCACTACTGTGCAAATAAAAAAAGGAAAAAAAAAATTAGGTCATTCAAAAATGTGAAACTAAATTGTAAAACTCACATTTAGTTCATCTTTTTAAATCTTGGTTTTTAAATTTTAATTATTTTTAAAAAAATCAATTATAAGGATAATCTCAAAATCTAAAATGTGTTTGTAGGATGTTTTAGGTTGTTATTTTTTATTTATGGATTTAGCTATTGCTGAGTTTTTTTCCTCGAAAAACTTGTTTATTTTTGATAAGTTTTATTTATAAATTTTCAAATTTTAATTAACCAAAACTGCGAATTTTTGGGGTTCTTAGATTTTTAGACATAATGATAAAGAGAGCTGCTAGATCGAGTAACCCACTTTGGATACAAACTCAGTTGGATACTGTGCAATATTCATTGAGATGCATTTATGCGCATCTCGAAGCAAAATGCTCTGCATTTAACTGGGTCGGTACTCAATGCGGGTTACTTTTGCATTTTTTATTAATGATTTAAAAAGCTAAATAAAAAATAAATACTATTTCTTTTGCATGAATTATATTCTTCTATGTATTCATCTTTGAAAAAAAAAAAAAAAAGTATAAAATTGATTGTCTTAAAAAAAGAAATTATTGTTGGGCGTTCAGGAATGGAGTTGAATGTGTTCCAAACACTCCCTAAAGGGTCACGCCTCCATAGTTTGCTGAGTTGGATTTGCCTGCGACACACTCATACAGACCGTCGGATTCTATCCCTATCGTGCCTTTGAAGGCTTGTTGTTTTGCCGCGTGGCGACTATGACTTATCCGTTATAGACTTCCATTCACCATACAGTACCTAGACGTTAATCAATGACCCTCAATGCTTCATACATTGAATCATGATTGGTCAAGCACTAATGAAAGAGAATTGAGATTGCACTTCCAAAATTAAACAAAAAAAAAAATGTCAAGAGTCAAGGGTCAAGGCCCCTTGGACTTGGAAAATAACTGCTCTAATCTCGACTAATTTCATAAGATTTAGTCGAGTACATCGATATATATTAACCATCATATAGTAGCTGGAGTGGCGAAAGTCTAACATTTCCATCAAGATAAATAAGGTTTTAGTCTCATGCAATGCAAAATAACTGCTAAACTTTTAGTTAATAATAAATCAAAGTTTGTTATAGATCTTGATAGGATAATCCAAGTCAACCATGCATGGATCTTGGTAGTTATGTATGCCCATCGATCCCACATCGATCCCACTGAGCTTACTGAGGCTCTATTAATTCGTTATAATCTGCCTAAGTTATATGAGTGTTTCATGACCAGTTAAGTTCATCCACTGAACGTGAGTAAGCTTATAATGGCTCCATTCTCGATGCATGTTTGTAATTAAAACAAAAATGCCTATAAAGGAGCAACACCTCCTACGCTTGTAATCAAAAAAAAAAAAAAAAAAACAATACGTTTGGATTTTAATAACAAAAGTTGATCCCTTAACCTTTTGGACACAAAGCATGTCTCAGCTTTTTCACTTGTTAAGGCATAGGATTACTTATATGAAATGTTGAGAGGGATCTTTAATTAGGAGGCGTTGAGGAGGTTCGGGCACCCACGATAATAAAAAAAAAAGTGAGATGTTGGAAGTTCGAGCTTCGATGAGACAAGTTGTAGTTTCTTTCTTATCAAAAAAAAATTTATTGAAGGGGATGGTGGATTTCTTTTTTTACCTATTTGTAGTTAATAGTTATGATGAATGATCTCTTTTATGCTTGGCTTGTTTTATTTATTGTTAAAATAACTAGACATTACAAGGCTTTTTTTATAACCATGTGTATCCGGACACTTGTCTAGTAAGTCGTATAGACCCTGGGATTGCGAAAAAATCACCAAGTGACTCGACGTTTGACTCGTTGAAATCGAACTTGAAATCGTTCGCCTAAGCCACACAGTCCTACTTTCACCTTTACCACTAGGCCAACAAGTCACCAATTGGTATTGAGAGTTGATGCTCAATTTTTAGGGAAAAGACCAAATAACTTACAGGGAGTTGGGAACTAATCTTATTTGGTTGCTCAATTTGCCTGCAAGTTATCTCCCAACTTACACCATAAGGTGTGAGATATCTCTCCACCACCCCTTGATGAGTTATCTTTCAGGAGTTGTGGACACAATTACCTCTCATTAATGACTCATTTATTACCCATCTCTCTCTTGTTTGAAGACTATTTATGTCAATTCATATTTTTTATTGTTTAAAAATTTTAAACTTCCCTACAAGCTTAAAGTTGAACCAAAGATGAAAATATTAACTCCAATGAGAAAACTTTCAATTAACACTATAAGTTAGCAAAAACGAACTAAACGAAGCCGTATTTGCAAGACAAACATTTAAGATTGTTGAGTTAAGGTTTTCATCAAAAAAAAAAAAAAAAAAGATTGTTGAGTTAAGTTGAAGTCTATAAGTTCTATAGTGGTAAAGAATTGTTAAATAGACAAATCTTTCAACCCGGTCGGGTTGCCACAACGGTAAGGGCGAATGCGAGGTTGTGTGAATTAAGCGTACGACCTCGGTACGTATATAAAAAAAATAGACAAATCTTTAATTGTACTAAGGTAGTGTAAAGTTGCAGTTTTGAATAATGTGGTCAATCTGTTTGTGAATATGACTCAAAGGGGAATGTTTTAATTGTAGTTCTGTGTAATGAAAAATGCTTTTGTTTCTGTTGATGCCTTTGTAACTAAAACCTTTTTCTCTTAATTCAAACTTCACTTACCTGTCATTGGACTCATTACTTTCAATTGTGCTACTGTGCGGCTAGCCACTCGGATTGATGGACATTGCTGCCGTGGTCGTGGCTTGTTCATTGAAAAATCTAGTTCATCATGTTAATTTGATACATTTTCATGTGTTGAGTAATATTGAACTAGGGTTACAGAGACAAAGAAACCCTAGAAGGTAAGACGAGAAACAGTGAATGAAATCAGATATGAGACAGAGAGAGAGTTCTTGCTCTCCTCTGTCGGTTATAACCTCTTATATATTATCCTCAATATTACATCAAGACCAGATCAAACACATCATAACCGTCAGATCGCAAAATACAGTCCTAGAAACACACAAACTATGACGCACAAACTATGACACACATTGTACACACACGTATATGTGGACCACAGAGTTACAACAGTACATATATCAGTGATTTATTTTCACATCCCCCCTCAAACGAAGGGGGAAGGAAACTACCCCAAGTTTGCCACGAAGATAAGTAAACCGAGAAGCCGCAAAGGCCTTTGTGAAGCATCAGCTATTTGATCGTGACTTAGAACATGTTGAACGAGAAGCTGACCCGCCAACACCTTATCTTGGATATAGTGGATATCCAACTCGATATGCTTGGTCCTGGCATGATAGATCTGGATTGTGATGAAGTGCACGAGCACCGATATTATCACACCAAATGATTGGAGTAGTAGGAATTGGCAGCTGAAGTTCATAAAGTAAAGACAATACCCACGAAATCTCAGCAGCCGCTTGAGCAATAGCGCGATATTCAGATTCCGTACTTAATTAAGCCACCACCTGCTGTTTCTTAGACTGCCACGATAAAAGATTCGACCCAAGAAACATTGCAAAGCTCGAAACAGACCTGCGATCATCAGGAGAAGCACAATCTGCATCTGAGAACCCTGTTACAAACATCGAAGAACTCAGATTGTGACGACCACGATTCCCCACGAAACCGGGCTCCGCTTGGCCTAAACCCACGTAGACCCCCGAGTCAATCATTGCAAAGTCAACGCAGGCCTAGTCAGCCTCAAATAATTACATTCTCGTTAAATTTGTATTTTCCAGTGAGGTTTCAACAAGTACGTCAAGTCGCGACGGTCCAGTTCACGGTCCTGAAATATGACAAGTGACACGTATACTTTACGGGTCGTTACAAGGATGAAACCAAAGACCTCAATCAAAAGTCCCCTTGAGATATCTCAACACCCTCTTCAACGCTTGCCAATGAGTAACAGTAGGACAACGTTGAAATTGACTAAGCCGGTTGACAATGAATGCAATATCATGCCTAATATTCACTAAATACTGCAAGCCACTAAGTAAACTTCGATACAAAGTAACATCCATGAAAGGAGGAGATGTATCAGCAAAGAGAGGCTTGCCCACTAACGCATGAGTATCAATAGCATTAGCTTGGAGCATGCCACCTTTCTGAAGTAATTGTTTAATATAGGCCGATTGAGTAAGAAACAATCCAGTAAAATCACTCCTAGCCTTCATACCCCAAAACATATTTAAATCCCCGATATCTTTCAAAACAAAACATACATTTAATTTTGACATAAACTGGGAAATCTGATCAGTATGAGAACCAGTGACAATAAATGTCATAAAAGCACACCAAAACTAGGGTTGTAAGTGGGGGCGGGGAATCCTCGTTCCCTGCGGTGGCTCGCCCTGGTGGGGCAAAGAATCCCTGCTTTTTGCTCTCAGCGGGGCACGGGGCAAAATCTTGCCCCGCCACGCAGGGCAAGGCGAGGATGGTAATTTTTCTCGCCTCGAGGAGATTCCCCGCCCCGCATCCCTTGCATATAATTCTCCATTTTTTAATGTTTTTACAAAAAAATTATATAACTTTTTTACTTAAAACATATGTAACAAATGGAATGAAACTCAAGATCTCCAACAATAAAATTTATTTTTACCATTAAATTAATTGTATAATATATATATATATATATTATATCATAAAGATATATAAAATCATATTTAGAACATCATTGAAATATATTTGCCATACTAGATTTGAAAATCTTATATATTTAATTAAATATGATAACATGTAACTCAAACAATAAAACAAATCCACATTAATCCTTCAATTTGAGAAAAATAGTTTCTTAAAAAAATTGAGAAAGTAATACTTAAATGCCAAAATTATTAAGGAATGAAGATCAAAATAGATATTTTTTACAAAATTGATTGGGCACCGCGAGGATTCCCCATTTCACGAGGATCCGCGCGGGGTGGGCGTGGGATGGCAAAGTTTGCCCGCGGAAAATTTGCGGGAATAAATCCCCGCCCGCACCGTGGAGACGGGGACGAGAATTACGATCCTCGCCCCCGCCCCACTTGCAACCCTAACCAAAACATACAAAATCTTCGATTGGCGACGAAAGATAAACAACGAATTATCTGACTTCGAATTCAGAAAACCCCACGACAGTAAAGTTGATCTAAATCTATCAAACCAGGCTCGAAGGGCTTCCTTAGACCATAAAGAGCCTTGTGCAACTTGCAGACAAAAGTAGGAGAGTTACCATCCACAAACCTTTGAGGCTGGTTTGTATAGACATCTCAATCAGTGCCCCATTTAAAAATGCATTAAAACAAGGCCGTAACCCCGTCGAGGCCAGGGGCTTTGATGGGGGACATCTCGAACAAGGCTTTCCTGACTTCATCCAACGTCACCTCCATGGCCATCATGTTCTTTACAACAGGGGGATGGTTGGAAATTCGTTCTGTAGTGGGAAGGGCAGACCATTTAACGTGTCCCCCCGAATACACCTTCTGGAAAAACTCGACTGCTTCTCTCTTTAAGGTCACCTGGTTATCGCACCATTGCCCGTTTGGTAGGGAAAGGCCTATTATTGAGTGCTTGCACGCCCTCTGGTTCACCTTTGCGTGGAAGAGAGATGAATTTCGGTCGCCAAGGCGAATCCAATTAGAGTTCGCTCTTTGTTGCCAAATTAACTCCTCTTGAGTAACAACCGATTCCAGTTCTTCGCGAAGAGACCTATCTAGGAGCTGGAAATTCATAGTTGTATGCGTTTCCAGGGCCTTTTGAATCCTTGCCAGCCGTGCTAAGATCCGCCTTTTCCCTTGGAACACGTTCCCAAAATAGTTGCGATTGCATTCATCAGCTTTACTGGCTAGTCCTGCAACTGCTTCATTGATCGCCACTCCGTTTGCCCATGATTTTTTGACACATTCAGGCCACTTGGGGTGGGATTCCCATGCTTCCATGAAGCGAAATTATCCGCAACGGCCCAAAATTTTTAATCGTGTTTAATTCCTTAAACAGGATCATCGACCCGTACCGTGTGACCCACACCGTGATATATCCATTGACCGACCAAAAGCCGAGGTATATTTTATATTTGTTGTGATGTATGCTTAGTGTATTGTATATGCGTAAACAATTAAGTCAATTTATACGGGTATATAAGTATCGAGATGAGCGGGGACGTAGCTCGAGTTGCGTGTTGACGTGGGACCGAGGTAGCGACTAATGGGGTAAGCATTTGAGCTAATTATGATTTTATAAGTAGCTTTAATGTGGTCATATTGAATTTCACATTAATGTGCCTAAGTTAGTGAAAATATATTAGATCACATGATGTGCATCGAGACACGTATTAACCCATCAAGAGGTCAAAAGAAGTCACTTGTTGAGTCATTTAAGCATGACTTGGGAAATGATTGAATGAAGGTGATCCACTAGTTGAGCCTTGAGATACGTGTGCATACATGATCAATGGCCATGGTTCAAACATATCCAATTAGTCAAATTAAACACATAAGTCCACATTTTGATCACTCATCCTCATCATAATCGGTTTTGGCAAGTAGAGAGAAAGAAGAGAGGCTGCTGGAGTGATCTTGTGGAGGTGAGGAACTCACAAATCATTGAAGGTTTGGTGAAGATGAAGAAGTTCTTCAAGCTAGATAACTTCTCCACTCCATTAACAAAGCTCAAATTGGTGAATTCTTGGAATTTGATGTTGTTAGTTGTTGTTTTATATTGGGGTTGATGTTAGGGATCTCTAGTAGTGTCTATGAGGGTCCCCAAAGCGTCAACATGGCCTATGTGCAGAGAAAACCCAGAATTCGAAATACAGAATTCTGGGTTCTGCTGTACATAGCGCGCTAGGTAGGAAAAATATTAGTGCGCTAGATATTCGAGGTAGCGCACTAATGTGGAAATTAGCGCGCTACTGTTCAAAATTTAGGGCACTAATTGCCCAAATAATACAAAAATCAGCAATTTTTAAAAATGGCTTATACACTATAAATGGTTTTAAAACTCTAAATAGAGGTCCAAACTCACTATAAAACCTATCAAACAACTTCAGGGAACTAAGGGGAGATCTCGGGAGTTCGGGAATGCGTTTTGGAGTGTCGGGAGGCTAGGATAAGCTTTGTGAATTATAAGTAAAGCTATGAGAATTCTATATTTCATTTCATTGACTCTTCGTATTTTATGGTCTATTTGTAGACATTGCTACTTGTAATCTCACATCATGTTGTTCTTGTGTCTATTCATGATTGAATATTGTGACATGATGCCTTGTGAAGTGCTTCATTGATTCAAATTTCTACTCTTGTTGATATTCTTGATAGATAATTGATCAAAAACATGCTATTGGGATAAGTTGGATTGGATTAGACTTGTATTCTAGTTCTTTGCCCTTTATAGCCTAACTAGTTTTGAAATCCTAGAGAATTAGAACTATTGATCTTTGAAACAAAAGTAGGAATTATCTAGTGTCCATTGCACAAGAGATGCGCGGTTCATCGGGACGTGGGTCTATCGGGGTTCCGGCACTCACCACTACACTTGTGCGGCACACGAGGTATGAGACTTGGGGTGGTCAGCAAGAATGAGATAGATGATTTGTATGCGTAGAGCGCAGCTCCGCTATTGGCATGAGATATGTTGAGCGCAACTCCATATAGTAGTGGAAAAGGTTAGGTGATAGGTCTCACCGCCGACCGGACGTAGATCATCTCAACTTAGCCTGTATCAGTCTATACATTTTTAATTGTGGTATTTACTTGCATTACTTGATTCAACAACTCTTTCGCTACTGTATGCTTTTAAATACCTTTCTTATGTTTTAGAAATGTGGTATAGAATTCTCCATTTATTACTTAAATATCAATATACTTTCTATCTAATTTGTGACGGTGGGTGTAGGTCCATCGAGCAGCAGCAGACCGGGAAAAGAGAAGATCAACAACATTCTTTGCGCATTTCGATGATTATCCTATCTCATTTTGTATGACTCGACTTTTGCTGTATTATTACTGTTTATATCTTTACTGTTCATTTTGGGTTGTATATTTAGGTTGAGCGTATAGTTTCCCTATTTTGAGACTGATATATATATGCATGTGATGTTGTGTATTCTTGGTTTTCCACACTTAGGATTTTTGAATAATAAGAGCTTCCGCATAACCTTTAATCTACGTGATAAAATCCAAATGATAAACAAAGTTTTAATTAATTTTGAAATCTAATAATATTTGGACACGTGTAGTGAATAATATAGGGACGAAAAACCGACTAATACATAATTAAGTCTTATGTGGTTAGGATTAAGGCTTGATTATGGGATTAGGCCGGGCGATGCCCTGTTTAGAAGAAGAGGTTGTCACAGTTGGTATCAGAGCCCTTGTTCTCGATAAGTATATTATAAACACGAGAATACAAGCCTTATTTGTGGAAGCCAGATGACCTTTGCATAGAAACCATTAGTTGGGAAGTGAGTGAAAGTGAGATGGGGATTGCTTATATGTATTTGTTAATATCTCTATGTATATATATATATACTTATACGATGTGTCACGTAGAAGCTGATTCGCGTTCGCTATCCATTGTAGACCCCGGTGACTGATACGCGAAGGGGAGGTGATGCAGAGACTAGTGGTGGTCCATCTCCTACTATTACGGAGGATTTATAAAGGCTGTCTGACCGAGTGATAGCTTAGGGTCAGCAGTTGACTGACTTCATCGCCTTGATGACAACCCGTTTTGCTCCACCGGCATCGACATCGACTCCTACGACTGCTACACCGACTGTACATGCGCCAACACTTCCTACTACGGATGTAGCAGAGCCGATAGTGCAGACTATTCCAGGCGTGACCGCACCAGTAGTGGAGAAAGCTGAGGTAGTACCGTCTCCCACGGCTGCATCCTCCAGCACATCAGTGGAAGTTCAGCTGGTGAAGGACTTCATTAGACTTAAGCTAGCATACTTCGATAGAGTACAAGATTTCCAGAAGATTGAGAAATGAATTATTTCTCAAGAGAAGCTGCATAGGATACTGAAGATCGATGATAGACTTTGGGCATAAATCTCATTAGATACTCTCGAGAGAGACACCGATGTTTGGTGGCGTATGACTGTAGCTACTCATGGAGAGTTTGAGACATGTGATTCGTTCAAGCAGAAGCTCTATCAGCAGTATTTTCCGCCTTCAGTATTGAAGAGATTGAAAAGGGAATTCATGGACTTGAGACAAGGAGCAGAGGAGCCTGTGATGCAGTATATGGACATATATGATTATCTGAGGCAGTTTGCTGGAGACTTGGTGAGAGATGAATCCGAGGATGTGTACCATTTCGGTGATGGACTTAGGCCAGACATTGGTTATCACGTAGTCAGTACAGGCGCTAGGACACTCACCGAGATCTACGAGCAATCCTATCACATGAGACATACTATTTGGGCAGAGTCGCTGATGGCAGAGTACTGGGTGCAGCTTTGTCAGCAGAGCAGACCATGGAGTATGAGAGAAGGAGATGAAAGGGTAAGGGAGCAAGATGATGTAAGAGAGGTTCTCAGGGGTCAGGGACAACCACTGTAATGACCAAAAATCTCTAATTGTGTTTAATTTCTTAAATAGGATAATCGATTCGTACAGTGGGACCCACACCGTGATATGTCCATTGACCGAGGCAAGGGCCGAAGTATATTTTCTATTTTTAGTGATGTATGCCTAGTGTATTGTATATGTGTAGACTATTAAGTCAATCTTATACGGGTGTATAGGTATCGAGACGAGCGGGGACGTACCTCGAGTCGCGTGTCGACATGAGACCGAGGTAGCAGCATATGGGGTAAGCTTCATTTGTTTGAACTAATGTTGGTTTTGTAAGTGCTTTAATGTGGTCACATTTGATTAAACATTAATGTGCCTAAGTTAGTGAAATAAAACAATGATCACTAGATGTGCATCGAGACACGTATTGCCAAATCAAGAGATCAAGTGAGTCAACTTTTGGAGTCATTTAATCATGACTTAAGGGACAAGTGTGACAAGGTGGTCCATTAGTTGAGCATCGAGATACGTGTACACACAATGATCAATGGCTATAGTTTAAATATATCCAATTAGTCAAATAACATATAAGTCAACAAGTTATCACTTCTTATCGTCACAAAATCGTTTGTTCAAGGAGGGAGAGGAAGAAGAGAGATTTAAGGAGTAACTTGGTGGAAGAGAAGAGAGGTTCATTGAACTTTTGGTGAAGAAGAAGGTGTTCTTCAAGCTAGGTAACTCCTCAACTCCATTAACAAAGCTCAAGTTGTGAATTCATGAGTTTGAGGTTGTGAGTTGTTGTTTTACATTGGGTTTGTTGTTAGGAACCTCTTGTAGTGTGTATGAGGGTCCCTAAGGCGTTAACATGGCCTATGTGTGGCAAAAAACCAGAATTCGAAATGCAGAATTCTGGGTTTTCCTGCACATAACCCGCTAGGTAGAAAATCTAGCGTGCTAATGTGGCAATTAGCTCGCTATTGTTCACAATTAGCGCGTTAATTTCCCAAGCAGTACAAAAAATCAGCAAGTTCCAAAAATGGTTTAAACATTATAAATAGGTCCAAACTCACTCTAACACCTATCAAACAACTCCAGGGGACTAAGGAGATACAAGGAGTTTGGGAACGCATTTCTGAGTGTCGAGGGATCTGATAGACTGGGACGAGCTTTGTGATTGTAAGTAAAGCAGTGAGAATTCTATATTTCATTTCATTGGCACTTATCATTTTATGGTCTATTGGTAGACATTGTCATTTGTAATCTCACATCATGTTATTCTTATGTCTATTCATGATTGAATATTGTGACATGATGCATTGTGAGGTGTTTCATTGATTCAATTTCTACTCTTGATGATATTCTTGATAGATAGTTTATCAAAAGCATGCTATTGAGATAAATTGGATTGGATTAGATTTACATTCTATTCCTTTAGGTTTTGTACCCTAACTACTTTTGAAATCCTAGAGAATTAGAACCATTTATCTTTTAAAACTAAAGTAGGGATTATCTAGTGTCCATTGCATAAGAGATGCGCGGTTCACGGGGACATAGGTCTACCGGGGTTTCGACACGCACCACTACACTTGCGCGACACACAAGGTATGGGACTCGGGGTGGTCGGCAAAAATGAGATAGATGATTTGTATGCGTAGAGCGCAGCTCCGCTATTGGCATGAGATATGTTGAGTGCAGCTCCATATAGTAGTGGAAAAGGTTAGGTGATAGGTCTCACCGCCGACCGGACGTAGATCGTCTCGACTTAGCCTGTGTAAGTCTATACATTTTTAACTGTGATATTTACTTGCATTACTTGTTTCAGCAATTCTTTCGCTACTTTATTCTTTTAAATACCTTTCTTATATTTTGGAAATGTGACATAAAATTCTCCAGTTATTACTAAAATATCACTATACTCATAGTCTAGTTTGTGACGGTGAGTGTAGGTCCGTCGAGCAGTCCATGGAATGAGAAGATCAGCGACTTTCTTTGAGCATTTCGGCGACTCTCATATCTCATTTTGTATGATTCAACTTTTCTTCTATTCTTACTATTTATGACTTTATTGAGCATTTTTAGGTTGTATAGTGGGTTGAGTGTATAGTTCCTGTTTTGAGACTGATATATATACATGCATATGATGCTGTGTATTCTTGGTTTTCTACACGTAGGAATTTTGAATAATAAGAGCTTTCGCGTAATCTTTAAACTACAAGATAATATTAAAATGATAAAAAATTTTAATTAACTCTGAAATCTAATAATATCTGGACATTTTTATTGAAGAATATAGGAACGAAAGGCTGACTAATACGTAATTAAGTCTTATGTGGTTGAGATTAAGGCTTGATTACAGGATTAGGCCGGGCGGTGCCCTGTTTAGTAAAAAGGGTCGTCACAGCCACTCTCCCACTGGCTATGCCTCATATATCTTCCATTGCTCCAGCGCAGAGTACTACATGTAGACTTCCCTTGCCACCTCCCGTCAGGCCAGCATCGCCACCTCCCATTAGGCCAACGTTACTAGCTCTCGCTATTCTTGCACTTCCCGCCCCACAGGCTTCACGGCAGCAGCCGCAGGGTGGCAGAGGCCGAGGCCGAAATACTATGAGGGACGAGACGATAGCCACCGAGACAGGGTCGATCGTCGAGGCCTGAGGCCCGTCTCAGACTCAGGGTCAGCGCAGACATATGGCATGCTACAGATATGGACAGGTTGGACACATTGTGAGAGAATGCCCATATCTAGTAGTAGTGTAACGACCCGAAAATTTGACTTGTGTCACGTGCCAGGTCAGGGTCGTATATGGGACCCACTGGTCGGAATATGTATGTCCAAATCTCGGGTGGAGACACCGAGGAATGATATTTTTCTGTGATGTGTGTATTATTTAGTAATATCCAATTTGAGATTATAATGCTAATTGTTGAGCTGTTTTACGAGTTGGTATACGTGAGGAATTTGGTGAGCCGAAACACGAACGGGGACGTGCCTCAAGTCGTGTGCCGATGTGGGACCGAGGTAGCGGCTTAATGTGGCTATAGTGGCTATAGTGGTTTTAATGTGGTCACATTAAAACCATATACATTGGATGCGCCTAGTGATGCGTGTGGCGCGAGTGTCGAGATTGTGAAATGAGGTGGTAGTGGTGTGAATATTTATGGTGCCTCGAGATGCGCACTGCCCAATTTTAAGGAAAGCATTTGAATAAATATGTTTTTGATGTGCCTCGAGTTCCGCTCCGCACGAATCTCGAGGACACATTTGTTTTCTTCCTTAAGAAAAAACAAAGAGAGATCGAATAAGAGGGAGAGAGAGAGAAAGAGATGAGAGAAAGAGAGAGAGAGAGAGAGATGGCGGAGAGTGGCGAGGTGGAGGGAGCACGGGCCAGCAACTCCAGCGAGTTCGGAGCCGGCCAGGCGAGCAGCCGCGGCGGCGGAAGGCGCGGACAGTCGGTCAGCGCGACTCCAGCAGCAGCAGCAGCGGCAGACCAGCAGGAGGGTGCTAGCGGTGGGCGACGCGGAGGCCGCGGGAGGTGGCGCGGCTGTGGACGAAGACGACGAGCAGCGGCTGTCACGGAGGACGCCGGCGAGGAGAGGCGGTGTCTCAACGGCAGCGGTGCGGCTCCAACAGCGGTAGCGGCGCTGGCGAGAAGCAGGGACGCCGGCGAGGAACGGCAGCGACGGCTTCAGCAGCGGCGCCGGCGAACGGCAGCGGCGCGACTCTGGCAGCGGTGCGGTCCGGCAGCGGCTCGGTTCAGGCGGCGGCGATGCAGCGCGTTGTCGGACCGATCGGAGGAGTGACTTTGACGAAGCTCAACGACGCGATGGATTCCAATGAGTTTTGAAGGCCATGGTGAGGTTTACTTCAATTAATTTGGTTGTGATTTTTATGACTTAGTAACTTAGCTCTAAAAGGTATAAATGGACACCAGGGATAGTAGGGTGTCTGGTGCGTATATCGAGGCGTGAGCGGGACGTCTTGAGGACGATTTGTGATTTCTCGAGGTAAGTAAACCAGTTAGGAAATTGTACAATCATTTCATTTTATTCTATTGGATATTGTTGTTCATTGCTTAAAGTGCTCTTGCATGGAGTGGTCCATTGGCAAGTGAGTCATGGTACTGTTTATCTGCGATATGAGCTCTTATCTGGACGCCGTCGATATCTCCCAATTGAGTGTACGTTGGGGGCACTTATCCGTGTACGTGGATATCTCATAGTCGCAAGGTTAGTGAGAGAGGCGGAGTGTCTCGTCCGAACCCGAGTCTCTTTGGCTTTTTTGCGCGACTCAACGACCTTTGGTCGGGACTCCTTGCTATTTGGCCTCACTTATTGATTGATTTGTTTACAGTCTTTTATATTCATGCGCTACCTGTTCATTTCTTTCTACTTGCATGAATTCGAGTGATTTAGTTATTTTTAAATGTTGTGTATATGTCCTACTGCGTTACTTACTTGGGCTCGTCATTTTTGGGTTTGACTGAGTGCAGATCTACGGTCCGGCAAGGGGAAGGCTCCATAGCTAGGTGAATCTTTTGTATATCTTGTATTTACTCTCATCTGATGATGATATAATTATGCAGGGTTCCACATTTAGGTTGTTCAACTCTTTTAACATTATTGTTGAGTTATTTGTAGTAATTGCTTCCGCTAAATTGTAAAATATTACTAACTCAACTTAAAAGTTTGAATTTACTTATAATGAGGGATTGGAAGGCTGATTATGTCTGCGTTGACCTTGCGAGACTGGCTTGGGGGTCCACGTGGGCTTAGGCCGGCGGGGCCCAGTTTGTGAAAAATTGGGGTCGTCACAACTAGTATGCGCACAGTAGGCCCGAGCGGAGGTTCATATGGTATCCCAGCCAGACGCCGACGCCACTCGAGGTCTCATTTAGGGTACGATTTTCATTTGCGGTAGAGATTTATATTATTATTTGATTCTGGATCTACCGTATCTTTCATTGCTGGTCGCATGACATATATCATAGGGTTGAAACCTGTTAGGCTTAACATACATTTGATTTTGAGTACTGCAACTCGGGATAGGGTTTACCCTAATAGTTTTATTGATGGATGTCTGGTCGAGATAGATGAGGTAGAGTTAACTGTTGATTTTAGTGTCCTCGAATTTTTAGAGTTCAACACGATTTTAGGGATGGACTAGTTATCATCATACCACGCTCAAATCGACTATTTTAGTGAGACAGTGATATTTGAGATCCCAGGGCGTCCGACGTTTACTTATAGAGGTAGTTCAACGAGAACAGTAGGTATGAGAAGTCGACCTGCGACTAGTGAGGTGGAGGCATTGATTTCCCTATACAATGTACCAAAAAGTCAGGGACCTAGGCTGGAAGACATACCGGTTGTTAGAGAGTTTTCTGATGTATTTTCAGAGGATTTACCTAGTTGACCGCCACCGCGAGAAATTGATTTTATTATTGAGTTGGTACCGGGTACTAAACCGATTTCCATACCACCGCACCGTATGGCACCACGAGAGTTAGAGGAGTTGAATACTCAACTTCAGGATTTGGGACAGAAGGATTCATCACACCTTTTGTGTCGCCATGGGGAACACCCATCCTTTTTGTGAATAAGAAGGATGGTACTTTGTGACTTTGTATCGATTATAGACAGTTGAACAAAGTCACCATTAGGAATAAATATCCACTCTCGAGGATTGATGATTTATTTGATCAGTAGAGAGGAGCACAGTTTCTCTCTAAGATAGATCTGCGATCAAGTTATCATCAGCTTAAGATCAGGGATGATGATAGGTCCATAACAACTTTTAACACGAGATATGGACATTTTCAGTTCACGGTCATGCCATTTAGGCTTACCAATGCTCCAGTAGTGTTTATGGATCTGATGCATCAGGTTTTTAAACATTTCTTGACCTTTTTATCGTTTTCATCGATGATATATTAATATAATTGAGGATCAGAGAAGATCGTGAGCAGCATCTCACGAAGACGTTGCAGACCTTGAGGGGGCATAGACTTTATGCTAAGTTCAGCAAATGTGAATTCTGGCTCTCAGAGGTCAAGTTTATTGGGCATGTTGTCAGAGCAACATGGATAGCAGTGGACCCAGCCAAGATTCAGGCGATTATGGATTGGCCAGCACCGACTTCAGTGATTGAGATCAGGAGTTTTTTGGGTTTAGCAGGGTATTATCACCGATTTGTGAAGGATTTTTCGAAAATCGCTTCACCAACTACTAGATTGACCCAGAAAGATGTTGGATTTGAGTGATCTGAGGAATGTGAAGAGGCATTTGCTCAGTTGAAGAGATTACTGACTATTGCGCCAGTGTTAGTATTACCAAAGGTTGGACAGGGATTTTCAGTATATACCGATGTTTCTCATAGGGGTCTGGGATGTGTGTTGATGCAGGATGTTGGTACATTCGCATATGCATCCAGACAGTTGAAAGTACATGAGAAGAATTATCCGACGCATGATTTGGAGGTGGCAACAATAATGTTTGCACCGAAGATATGGAGACATTATCTGTATGGAGAGACATTTACACTCTTTACTGATCATAAGAGTTTGAAATATCTCTTCACACAGGAGAATCTAAATATGAGACAGCGCAGATGGTTAGAGTTTCTGAAGGATTACGACTTTTCCTTAGAGTATCATCCGGGAAAAGCGAACGTAGTCGCAGATGCGCTGAGTGGGATGCCTGTTGGAGGTGTGGAGATTCATACCGAAACTCGGATTGAGATTTGTGCTCATATGAGAGTACAGACTGTGTCTACACAAAGAGTGTCAGAGGGTTAGAAGACCGACAGGTTGTACTCGAGGTTTAGTGAGTCGGCGTGTGAAATCTGAGAATTTCCTAAACCGGATTAGATGACTAATTAATGATTTTCTGATTTTATTTGAATTTTAAGAATCCGAGGTGGGACACACGCGTGACGGACATGAGATCATAAGGTAAATAATATTTTTTATTGTTATGTGTCTATTAACTCTATTGTGTGTAATATATTTTAATTTGTCGCAAAATAAATCCGAATTACCGTTTTAATGCATTTTATGGGTGTTTCAGAGTGGGTTGATATTTTTGCCAATTTTGGCGAAATCGGGGTAATTTTCAGGGATTAAATTGTACATCAAAATAAGAGATAAACATGAATTAAAATAGAGAAATGGATAAATTACCAAAAAGAGCAATTGGTTTATATTGCTGAAGATAAGATGTGAAGGGTAAAAGGGTAATTAGCATACCCTTTTTATTCACAAAACCAAACGAAAAGGGGCATCGTCTTCTTCAATTTTCGTTCCTCTCTGCTCTTCGTCGTCACTGTTCTTCATCTCCTTGCTCTCACTGTTGCTTTCTTGATCAAGTTTCTTTAAATCGTTTCTCTCTCTCTTGACTGGATTGGAAGAGAACGAAGAAGAGAAGAGCCGAAACAGTGGGTTGTGTTAATCGATCAAGGTAAGCATCGATTAGTGATTTCAATTTTAGCTGTGAATCGAAATAGGGACTGTGGCGTTTTGTTGTGACTGTGATTGTATTGAGAGAGGTGAAATTTTCATTGAAAACAACACAAACAACAAAACAAACCAGTCAACAAACAGCAAATATGAACAGCCATGAAAACGTAAAGAGAGAAAAAAAAAAAACGAAAACAGAGAGGAGAAAAACCGAGCTTGAGGAAAAAGAAGATGGAAGGGACGTGAAGACGATGATGAAGAGGAGCCCTGCCCATAAGAGATCCGTGAGATGAGTAGAGGGCCGGGGAAGGAGACGAGAACGAAACAGTAATTGGGAATTAAATAAATTAAATAGTGGAATTAAATAGTGGAAGGAGCCTAAATTACCCTAATAATTTCCAAAAATTATATAAATTAGTTTTTGAGGAAAAATTATTTATAAAAATGCAGTAATTGGGAATTAAATAGTGAAATTAACGTCTCAAAAAGTATTTTGAGTATTTCAATGTGTTGTCGGGTTTTTTTAAGGGATTTAAACACCGATAGGATTAGGGAATTTTGAGAAATTGTTGAAAAATGGTAAAATTGAGTCGAGACTCATAAATTAAGGATTTTTGTGATTTATTAGGATTTCGGTACAAGAGGATTTGATGAACGGGCAAGTGAGGACTCGAATAACCAACTTAAGTTGGTTTGACTGTAAGTAAACACTATTTTACTTTTTACAGTAATATGAAATATATTTTGCACAGTAAGGGAGTGAGACTCTTGATCATGCATTCATGGCATCTGGATAGAGTTGCCCATGTTATGGGTCGTAAGGGTGTGAGGTGTGCTCCACTCTAGACTAGACGTACTATAGGCGTCTAAGGCGGGTAATGGTCGATTTCGAGGTAGCATGTATTGACTCGTAGTACTGTTCTAGGTTCATCATGAGAGGGCTCGCTCGTTATGAGCTTGGAACAGGAAATGGGGATTTATTTTGTATATTTATTTCAGTATTTCGTTTTATCGTGCAACTCCTATTATCTCTTGTTATTACCTGTTGTACAAAGCAAAGTAGATGTTTACTTATCTGACACTGTTTATTTGGTGCACACTGTATTTGGTGTTCTCGAAATGGCTTTGTCAGGTTCTGAGCCTAAGGAAGACTGAAAGGGAAAGAGAAAGTTAAAGGACTTTTGCTGATGAGTTTTTTTCCCTTGTACGTAATGTATGTTTATATTGTTTTGTTTTGGGTTTTCAAGGTGAGCGTAGGACGCGTATCACTGAGGAAAAAGTTTTGAAAAGTTCGTAAATTCAGTAGGTTTGAATTGAGATTGAGGTTTAAACAGTTTACTTTTGTATATTTAAGGCTTTGAACAGTTTCAGTTTCAGTTTGAGATTCAGTTTTGTAAATGAGGTTTACTAGTTGCAGTCCAGTTTATAATTTCAGATTGATATTATATTGTGAACTGCGAGAAGTTTTGAGTCCTTTTAGGCCTTTTCCCATTCTGTTGTTTATTAGGTTTGGGTGTCGGTAATCCATATTTAGAGGAGGTGCTACCAAAATTTTTATAAATATACGAAAAATGTTCCGTAATATTTCCTAATTCGCTCCATTTAAATAAGTCGAGAGCCGAGGTTTAATAACGATTCTAATTGAGTATTTGGAGTAGTTTAAGGATTGAATTAACGGTCATTTCGAGGTTGGTAGTTAACCGTAGGATTAGGTACCTAATTGGGAGGATTATGTACCTAATTGGGATAATTAGGTTAGGTCAGGACTTAGTGAGATGGGTCTTGACATGGTGCGGAGTGTAGATTGTGTTGATTGGATGGAGACGTCTGACCAGTGTTTGAGATTCAGGGGCAGACAGTGGATATCGTCATTACCAGAGTTGAGAAAGGAGATTCTTCAGGAGTCACACCGTTCCCGATTCACCATTCCTTCGGGCAGGACCAAAATGTATCACAACATGAAGAGACATTTTTGGTGGCCTGGAATGAAGGCGGATGTATCTAAGTTTATCAGGAACTGTGAGATTTTTCAGCAAGTGAAGACTGAAAATCACGGACCTGGAGGATTGCTACAACCTCTTCCCATTCCACGATGGAAGTTGGATGACATTTCTATGGATTTTGTGAGAGGATTGCCGAGAACCGCTCGGAGACACGATTCCATCTGGGTTATTGTTGATAGACTTACGAAGTCTGCTCATTTTCTACCAGTAACACCACATTACACGTTTGATCAGTTGAGTATACTGTTCGAGCGAGATATTATTAGACTACATGGGGTACCAGTGACTATTACGTCAGACATATATATGTATACGTCCAAGATGTAGCGGAGTATGCAAGAGCAGTATTGTACGCGTCTATAGTTTAGTACGACTTTTCATCCTCAAACTGACGGGCAGATTAAGAGATTAATTCAGGTTCTCGAGGATATGTTGCGGGCTTGTGTTTTGGAGTTTGGCGGATCATGGGAGGAGTACCTAGCGTTGTGTGAGTTTGCTTATAACAACAGTTATCAGGCCAGTATTGAGATGACGCCATTTGAGGCTTTGTATGGTAAACCGTGTCGCTCCCCATCGTGTTTGGCTGAGCCAGAGGACCGGGAGACCGTGTGACCTGAGATCGTTGTTGATCACACGGAGAAGGTACGACTGATTCGTCAGAAACTCAAGGGAGCCCATGATAGACAGCGGAAGTATGCGGACATATATCGCGGTGATCTCATGTACACCGAGGGAGCTTTTGTTTTAAAGGTTTCCCTTCGAAAGGGTCTTCAGAGGTTTGGAGTGAAAGGTAAACTTGCACTAAGATTCATCGGACCTTTCAGGAGTAAGAAACGGGTCGGGAAGGTTGCATATGAGCTTAAGCTACCTCATCAGGTGTCAGGAGTTCATCCAGTCTTTCATATCTACATGTTTCGATTAGCTGAGTCGAGAGCAGGTTATCGTCCGACTGTAGATTTGAGTCAGATAGACCTGAGTGAGGATATTTCATATGATAAGCAGCCTGTGCAGATTTTGGATCGATTGGTACAAAACTTGATAGGCAAGTTTATCCCAAAAGTACTCGTCAAGTGACATTTTCACGATGATACGGAACTCACTTGGGAACGGGATGACTATATGCGAGATAGGTTTCCGTACCTATTCGAGTCAGGTATGAGTCCTAGTTTGGATTTTAATTTCGAGGACGAGATTTTCATTAGTTGGGAAGAATTGTAACGACCCAAAATCTCTAATCGTGTTTAATTCCTTAAACAAGATCATCGACCCGTACCGTGGGACCTACACCGTAATATGTCTATTGATCGAGGCAAGGACCGAGGTATATTTTATATTTGTTGTGATGTATGCCTAGTGTATTGTATATGTGTAGACTATTAAGTCAATTTATACGGGTATATAGATATTGAGACAACCGGGGATGTACCTCGAGTTGCGTGTCGACGTGGGACCTAGGTATCGGCTTATGAGGTAAGCATTTGAGCTAAATATGATTTTATAAGTAGCTTTAATGTGGTCATATTGAGTTTTACATTAATGTGCCTAAGTTAGTGAAAATATATTAGTAATCACATGATGTGCATCGAGACACGTATTAACCCATCAAGATGTCAAAGGAAGTCACTTGTTGAGTCATTTAAGCATGACTTGGGAAATGATTGAATGAAGGTGGTCCACTAGTTGAGCCTCGAGATACGTGTGCACACATGATCAATGACCATGATTCAAACATATCCAATTAGTTAAATTAAACACATAAGTCCACATTTTGATAACTCATCCTCATCATAATCGGTTTTGGCAAGTAGAGAGAGAATAGAGGCTGCTGGAGTGATCTTGTGGAGGTGAGGAGCTCACAAATCATTGAAGGTTTGGTGAAGAAGAAGAAGTTCTTCAAGCTAGGTAACTTTTTTACTCCATTAACAAAGCTCAAATTGGTGAATTCATGGAATTTGATGTTATTAGTTGCTGCTTTATATTGGGGTTGATGCTAGGGATCTCTAGTAGTGTGTATGAGGGTCCCCAAGGCATCAACATGGCCTATGTGTAGAGAAAACCCAGAATTCTGGCGTCAACATGGCCTATGTGTAGAGAAAACCCAGAATTCGAAATGCAGAATTCTGGGTTCTGCTGCACATAGCGCGTTAGGTAGGAAATCTAGCGCGCTAATATTGATTAGCGTGTTAGATATTTGAATTAGTGCGCTAATGTCAAAAGTTAGCGCGTTAAATATTTGAGGTAGAGCGCTAATGTGGAAATTAGCGCGCTATTGTTCAAAACTTAGCGCGCTAATTGCCCAGATAGTACAAAAATCAGAAATTTTCAAAAATAGCTTAAACACTATAAATGGTTTTAAAACTCTAAGTAGAGGTCCAAACTCACTCTAAAACCTATCAAACACCTCCATGGAACTAATGGGAGATCTCGGGAGTTCGGGAACGCGTTTCGGAGTGTCGGGAGGCTATGATAAGCTTTGTGAAATGTAAGTAAAGCTGTGAGAATTCTATATTTCATTTCATTGACTCTTTGTATTTTATGGTCTATTTGTAGACATTGCTACTTGTAATTTCATATCATGTTGTTCTTGTGTCTATTCATGATTGAATATTGTGACATGATGCCTTGTGAAGTGTTTCATTGATTCAAATTCTACTCTTGTTGATATTCTTGATAGATAGTTGATCAAAAGCATGCTATTGGGATAAGTTGGATTGTATTAGACTTGTATTATGGTTCTTTGGGCTTTGTAGCATAACTAGTTTTGAAATCCTAGAGAATTTGAACTATTGATCTTTGAAAACTAAAGTAGGGATTATCTAGTGTCCATTGCACAAGATATGCGCGGTTCACGGGGACATGGGTCTACCGGGGTTCCGGCACTCACCACTACACTTGCGCGGCACATGAGGTATGTGACTCGGGGTGGTTGGTAAAAAGAAGATAGATGATGTATACGCGTAGAGCGCAGCTCCACTATTTGTATGAAATATGTTGAGCGCATCCCTAGATAGTAGTGGAAAAGGTTAGGCGATAGTTCTCACCGTCGACCGGACATAGATCATCTCGACTTAGCCTGCGTCAGTCTATACATTTTTAACTGTGGTATTTACTTGCATTACTTGATTCAACAACTCTTTCGCTACGTTATGCTTTTAAATACCTTTCTTATGTTTTGGAAATGTGACATAGAATTCTCCAGTTATTACTTAAATATCAATATACTCACCGTCTAGTTTGTGACGGTGGGTGTGGGTCCATCGAGCAACAGCAGACCGGGAAAGGAGAAGATCAGCTACTTTCTTTGAGCATTTTAGCGATTCTCCTATCTCATTTTGTATGACTCGACTTTTCTGTTGTATTATTACTGTTTATATCTTTACTGTTTATTTTGGGTTTTATATTTGGGTTGAGTGTATAGTTTTCCTGTTTTGGGACTGATATATATATATATATATATATATATATATATATATACATGCATGTGATGTTGTGTATTCCTAGTTATCCACACTTAAGATTTTTGAATAATAAGAGCTTCCGCATAACCTTTAATATACGTAATAAAACTCAAATGATAAACAAAGTATTAATTAACTCTGAAATCTAATAATATTTGGACACGTGTAGTGAAGAATATAAGGACGAAAGGCTGACTAATACGTAATTAAGTCTTATGTGGTTATGATTAAGGCTTGATTACAGGATTAGGCCAGGCGGTGCCTTGTTTAGAAGAATGAGCCGTCACATTGCCTTTCAGGCCCCTGTCACTTGCTAGACGTTCAACATGCACAAGGAGAGGGCAGTGGTCAGAACACAGTTTTGGGAGGTGGGTTACCTTTGGGTGGAGGAAAACGTCATCCCATCCTTTGTTGATAAAGGCTCTGTTCAGCTTCTCGTAGACCAGACCACGCGACTAGGTGAAGAATGGCCCCTAGATCGCTAGCTCTTTGAGTCCCGAGTTCCCATCTGGCATAATTCTTGCATAAACGTGGTGGTCGCGAGCCCCCTCTCTTGTCTCCCACATGAAGAAGGGAGTTAAAGTCTCCAGCAACCAGCCATGGGCCTTTTGTACTCTTGCCTACCTCCTATAGTGCCTCCCATAGGAGGCGTCTTATCTTGGATACAATGCTTCCATATACACCAGTCAGTGAGAAGAAGCACTATGGGCCAACTTGGACCTTCATGTGGATGAATTGCCAGTGGCTTCTGAGGATCGAGACTTCCACACCATGATTCCGCAATACCCAAATACCCTCAGAGAAGCCCATAGCTTCTCCAAACCAACCTTTATATGCGTTGAAGAACTCCAAACCAACACCTTTCAAGTGTGACTTCCTCGCGAGTTTTCAAATTCAAGATCTTGATATGCCTTCGATGTTGAAATAACCAAATGTGGTTACAACCGAATATACAGATGGTTGTAATATGGAAATAAAATGATGTAAGTACTTAAGACAAAGTATATATGCAGAAAAATAAATCCAACTAGGACAACAGAATCCTGTTTACGCGGTTCGTTTCACGATCTACATTTGCGGGGCCACGCTTAAATATGAAAATTCACTAACTTGAAAACTCAGACTTACACAAGACCCTTTCTTAGTGACTCCCTCACCAGTTTTGATGTAATCATTCTCACACTTACAATAGATTCTCTCCCAAGTCCCTTTGGTGTTTTGAGTACATAACATAAGAGTTGATTAGTGATCAGTTATGCCCATAGAAACCTTCAGTGTACTAGATTCAAACACTGTCACTTCTTATTTTTTACCTTTCCTCTTCTTCTTCTTCTTCTTCTTCTTTTTCTTCTTGTCTTTCCTTTTCTTACTTAATGTTAAGTCTTTGCCTCCAATTTTTACAGTTTTCAGAGAATTCAAGGCCCCTATTGCAGCTTCAGTGGATGCAAATTCCATCATTGCATAATGTGACTTGGGGCTGAAAAAAAAATAAACACAATTATATATTTACACATACATCACATACATAAAAATAACAAATTAAATAAATAAAAAATGACGTAATCCATATGCACCACTGTAACCACAAATCTATTTTTCGCAAAACAATTTATGATTTCTTCTGAAGTGGCGCCGCCATTAAGAAATTAATAAACGGCTTTGGTCCATATCCTGAAAAATAAGTGTTGAGAGTTTTAAATTATAAACTATTTGGAAGATTGGGACAAGAGATCTTCTCAAGGCCTGCACTGCGTTAGACATTCCCATTCCCCACACTAACTTGGAGAATTTTTTTTTTATCAGAAACAAAGTTTTTTATTATATATGATAAAAATGTAGTACAAAATGTTGAGAGAGAGAGAGGACCAGCAGTCCACTCATTCCAAAAATCATAACAGTTCCTAATCTTAATTTGCACCTACAATTCAAAACTTGATCAATTACAAAAAAAAAAAGTAGAAGGAAATAAGATTATGAAAGCATTCATGTCACATGATCCATTGCCAATGATAAAACCAATCGGAAAAGTTGTAGCCGTTGTTGAACTTTCTTGACGATCGATGATGCTGTTGGGGTTACTCAACAAGAAAGTAACCCCTTCACTCGAGAGACAGATGAATAAAATCCACTAAGCCACAAACAATGCACCAAATCAATCACACCAAAAAGAACACAAGATTTAACGTGGAAAACCCTCCAAATCAGAGGGAAAAAAAACCACGGGCCAAACTCCGAATAAATCCACTATATGAATAAAGAGTACAAGAATCTCAATTGAGGAAAATACAATATAACTCATTCAAAGAACTTAAATGGTCACACCAAGATCTTGAAGAACTCCACCCTCAAATTGTACCCTTTCTTGATCACCAAGAAACCACCAAAGACTTCGCCATGAGTCTTGATTCAAGATCTTGATGTATCTTCAATGTAGAGAAAATTGTTGTTGCATTCACCACCTTGAACGCACAATGTAGAAGAGAGAAGAAAAAATTACCAAAAAACACAAAAGTGGTGATTAGAAGAAATCCCCCAATTCGTTAATTCACTCCAATTTTCTTTCCTATTTTTTCTCTCCAAGATTCTTATTCCACAACCAATTCGTTGCTTTATGTGTTGGACTTTTCCATTTTGTGTGGGGCCCACACAAAAACCAACAATCTCCCCTCCAACACACGTGGGAGATCTCAATCATATTTGATGCTCAATAACAACTCGGCCCCACCAACTTGGTGCGGGATCGATGCTTCTCACGAGTCACCACCTTCGTCGACATATCAATTTGGATTCTTATCGGTGTGAATCTTCTTCAGACTCATCTCATGATCATTCACAACTTCTCGAATCCAATGGTATCGGATATCAATGTGCTTAGTGCGGCAATGATAAGTAGCATTCTTGCTCAAATCTAGAGCACTCTGACTATCACAGTTCACTGCATACCCATCTTCTTGCGTCAACCCCAACTCTTGAAGGAATATCTTCAACCAAAGCATTTCTTTGCTTGCTTCAGTTATAGCAATATATTCTGCCTCTGTCGTGGACAAAGCAACACACTTTTGCAATTTTGACTGCCAAGATACGGCTCCCCTGCAAAAGTGAACACATACCCTGAAGTAGATTTTATGCCATCAAGGTCACCTGCCATATCGAATCGTATATCCCTCCAAAGTAGGTTTCGAGCCCCCAAAACATAGACATATTCAAAGTACCTCTCAAATATCTCAAAATCCATTTCACTTTCGCTTCCCAATGAACTTTTCCAGATTTGAGAGAAATCTGTGACGACCACACCAACTGCGTGAGCAATATCGGTCGGGTGCAAACCATCGCATACATCAAACTCCCAGCTACGAGAGGAGTAAGGAATATCCGACATCTCCGCTATATCTATAGAAGTAGAGGGACATGATTTCTTGCTAAGTGTGAAGTGATTAGCAAGAGGTGTGCTAAGCGGCTTAAGCATTGTTCATATTGAATCTGCTTTCAAGACCCGCTCAACATACTTTTCTGTGACACCCATAACTTTTGGATCTCGTCACGAATAATCTGCATGCCAAGAATCTGTTTCTTAGGCCCCTGGTCTTTTATATCAAAAGAACTAGATAATTCTTTCTTCAAGTTTCCAATCAAGGAAACATCATGCCCCACTATCAACATATCATCGACATAGAGCAACAAGATCACAAGCTTCCCATCTGAAAATTTCTTGAAGTAGACACAATGATCTGCATCTGTTCTAGTGTACTCTTGACCCATCATGAAAGAGTCAAATTTCTTATACCACTGCCTTGGAGCTTGTTTCAGTCCATACAAGCTCTTCTTCAACTTGCAAACCAAAGGTGTTTTTCCTGTTACTTCAAATCCTTCAAGTTGATCCATATAAATCTCTTCCTCCAAATCACCATGGAGGAATGCAGTCTTCACATCTAGCGCTCAAGCTCAAGATCCAAGCTAGCAGTCGGACCCAAAATCACTCGAATAGAACTCATCTTCACAACAGGGGAGAAATTCTCATCAAAGTCAATTCCTTTCTTCTGATTGAACCCCTTCACTACCAAACGAGCTTTATGTTTTACTAGCTTATCTCCATCTGTCTTCAACTTATACACCCATTTATTCTTCAAAGGTTTTCTACCTTTTGGAAGTTCCACCAGCTCATAAGTATTGTTCTTCTTCAAAGAACTCATCTCCTCTGCATTGCTTTCATCCATTGAGCTTTGTCTTTGTGAATCGAACTCCTGGAAGCTCTCTCGGCTCCCCATCTTACGTAATTGTAACATAATTAGAACCGGGGTACCTAGTAGAAGGAAGCAACCCTCTCTCGGACCTTCTAAGTGAAGGTTCAACTAAAAAGCTGTTGGTGGAGGAGTTTGCTCCCCTGCTTCGGCATCATCAACCGGTTCTGCACATCAACCCCATGTTCTTCAAATGAGTCTCCTCATGTGTGGCTTGATAATGGAAGAAGACTCCAATCCAGAAACATCATCATCATTAACTATGATTTTCTTTGATGTCTTCAAATCTGCTATGGTCTCATATTCATGAAAGGCCACATCCCTGAACCTGACAATCTTTTTCTTCTCTGGATCCCATAACCTATAACCAAACTCTGCATCTCCAAATCCCAAGAGGATACACGGAACAATTATATCATCAAGTTTCTGTCTCTGCTCCTTAGGCACATGCATAAATGCCTTGCATCCAAACACCTTCAAGTGAGAGTAAGTAACATCTTTCCCATACCAAACTCTCTCTGGAACATCAAACTCCAATGGTGCTGAAGGAGAGCGATTCATCAAGTAGCAAGCAGGACTGAGAGCCTCACCCCAAAACGACTTGGGCAACTTAGCCATTTTTAACATACATCTGACTTTATCAAGGATGGTTCTGTTTGTTCTTTCAGCAACACCATTATGTTGAGGAGTACCCGGAACAGTCTTCTCATGTCTGATTCCACGTTCTGAGCAATAATTCTCGAACTCCTTTGAATTGTATTCTCCCCTGTTATCACTACGAAGGCACTTCAAAGATACGCCTTTTTCTCGTTCCACCATCATATGAAACTTCTTGAGGTACTCAAGAACCTGACATTTTGTTCTCAACACAAACACCCAAACCTTCCGTGAAGCATCATCAATAAAAGTAACAAAGTATCTGCCACCTCCCATAGTTTCCACATCAATGGGACCACAAACATCAGAGTATACTAACTCAAGTAAATTTATTTTTCTTACGAGATGATGAAGAAAAAGAAACTCTATGTTGCTTACAGAATAAGCAATCATCACGAGGTTCAAATATTTACCTTTGGCAAAGGGAATGTGAGACTTCTTTGCCAACACCGCAACCCTTTCTCACTCAAGTGACCTAGCCGCCTATGCCACGAGATCGGTGAAGAATCATCTTCAATTGCGTTCGAGTCACCTCTCGACGGTCTTCAATTGAGTCTTGTAAAGTGTATAGCTCAATTTTCCTCTAGCAACAACAATTGAGCCTTTGGTGAGTTTCCACTCCTTGCCCCAAAAGATGTTGTAGTAACCATCTAGGTCCAAAGCATGAGTAGAAATCAAATTCGACGCAGATCAGGAACATGTCGCACATCTTTCAGAATTACCGTGCAACCCATATTTGTCTGCACAAAGACATCTCCAATGCCAACTATATCTGCAAAACTGTTGTTCCCCATCTTTGCCTTACCAAAATTTCCTACTCGATAAACAGAGAAGAAATCCTTCCTCGGAGTAGCATGGAAGGATGCTGCGAAATCAACAACCCATTCACTATCTGTATTAGTGACATGACCTTGATCCTCAACTAAAGAAAACATAACCAAGTCTTCAATTGCATCTGATATAGCAGCCGTAGTATTCTGATCATTCGCTTTATTTTGATTTTTCTCATCATTTTGTTCTCTTTTCCACACTCTACAATTTTTCTTTATGTGTCCTTCCTTGCCACAATGATAACAAGAGAATTTTCCTTTTCCTTGAGACTTGCCTCTAGATTTACTCCGCCCCTCGGACCTCAGACCGACTTACGCCTCTATGTTCTGCGGTAGTAACAAGAGCTTGTGAAGTTTCAATGCCTTTATCCTTTCTTCTAGTCTCCTCGTCAAAGAGACTATCCCGCACTATGGATGAAGACAAGACACCGCTTTGGGAGCGAATTACTTAGAGACACCACCAAGGTTTCCCGAACTTTTACGCAACGAGCTCAAGAGTAAAAGTGCTTGTAACTCATCCTCAAGCACAATCTTCATAGCACTTAATTGATTGATCAATGCTTGAAATCATTCAAGTGCTCTATCATCGACCGCCCATCTTTGTACTTCATATTAACAAGCCTTCTAATTAGAGAAGCCTTGTTCTGAGCCCCCTTCCTCTCACACATATTCTGCAATTTTCTCCACAACTCTTGTGCATCAACTTCTTTGCTGACATGGTGATAAATACTGAGATCGATCCACTTTCGAATAGTCCCAGAGTTTTTGCAAGCTGCAACTTCCTCCAATTAACATCAGATATTTTCTCTGGCTTGTTTTGTCCAAATTCAATTGGATCAAATAAATCCTTGCAATAAAGATGATCTTCCATAATCGGTTGCCAAATTGAATAATTCGTAGCCGTCAACTTGACCATATTGCTTGATTTATCATCATCATCCACCATCTTGATTCCCACAAAAATTCAGGAACACGAACTAACCCTGGCTCGATACCACTTGTTGGGGTTACTCAACAAGAAAGTAACCCCTTCAACTCGAGAGACAGAGATGAATAAAATCCACTAAGCCACGAACAATGCACCAAATCTATCACACCACAAAGAACACAAGATTTAACGTGGAAAACCCTCCAAATCAGAGGGAAAAAAAACCACGGGCCAAACTCCGAATAAATCCACTATATGAATAAAGAGTACAAGAATCTCAATTGAGGAAAATACAATATAACTCCTTCAAAGAACTTAAATGGTCACACCAAGATCTTGAAGAACTCCACCCTCAAATTGTACCCTTTCTTGATCACCAAGAAACCACCAAAGACTTCGCCATGCGAGTCTTCAGATTCAAGATCTTGATGTATCTTCAATGTAGAGAAAATTGTTGTTGCATTCACCGCCTTGATCGCACAATGTAGAAGAGAGAAGAAAAAATTACCAAAAAACACAAAAGCTGGCTGATTAGAAGAAATCCCCCAATTCATTAATTCACTCCAATTTTCTTTCCTATTTTTTCTCTCCAAGATTCCTATTCCACAACCAATTCGTTGCTTTATGTGTTGGACTTTTCCATTTTGTGTGGGGCCCACACAAAAACCAACAGATGCCCGTCTTGCTGCCATTAATCTTGTAGAATCCCATCCCACGGTGCATCAACTAAATTGGCTTTGTTCTCAAAAATTCTAGAATTTCTCTCAAGCCATGCATAATCCCACACTTAACTAGCCCACCAAAGTAATTAGACTTTTGAAAAGAAGTTACCATTTGGTCTGTTGAATGTGGTTGCTCTTCCTCAGTTACCAACATCTTTCAAACCATCCTCATTTTGATCATCCCAAGTCCTCCATTATGTTCCTAAAGTGCGTCGAAGACTTTCATTTTCCTCTATAAGTCCTTTTTGAGAATTGAATTGCACCGTTGAAACACAGAGTATCACGCTTGGTAAATTTGGAGGTTTTGATTACCTTCCACTGTCAAAGCCAAGAAACTGTAAGAGGAACACTATCCACTAACACGGTGGCGGTGTCTTCCATGTATTTAATATATTAAAGGAGGCTACTAAAGTAACCCGGCACTTAATCGAGCACAATGGAAAAGTTTTCGATCCATGTAGCCGACCTCAATTAATTTGGGACTGAGGCTATGTTGTTGTTGTTGTACTAGAGTAACCCACTTTGGGTACTAAAATTGGGCACTGATCCAGTGCACTTGCAATGGACCCGGTTTCCTTAATCGCTCAAGCAGTTTTGAAGAACGCGAAACGGGTGAAATTCCAACCAATCATACCGATTCTTCTTCGCATTCATAATATGTTCTTTATTTTAATAACATCATAAGATGTTCTTGTTAAGTTCAAAATAATTTTGATTGGTTTTGAGACTACTTGCATGATGGATGATTAAGTATGGAATGACAAAGGAAAAATTGATTGTCAAAAAGGATATATAATGCACAACACATTTCTACCTAGCGTGTTAAGCACTAAGAGATGCGTAAGCCCAAATCCCGAGGTGCATGCATTGGGGGTGTCATTGTAGCATTTCCCCTTAATTATATAGTATTTGTAGCAATTCAAATACATTTTCAATCCTGTTTAAGTGCAATCATATTTTTGCCAAAGCTAGACAATTTAGATGGGATTCTTGTAAATTAGGAACAGTGATATTTTATTTTACTTTGTTTCCTGGGTATCCTCTGATACATTTTCAATCCTGCAAATCTCAAACCCAATCAATTTCAGCTGCAAATCTCAAACCCAATCAATTTCAGCTGCAAATCTCTCTTCACAAAAGAACATCATCTTTTGTTCATTAGTCTAGCTGATGTCCAAAGTGCCATAAGAACATTTGTGCAGTTTTTATTTATTTATTTGTTTGGTAGCATTATCAGTATTAAATTATAGTAATTTATAACAAAGTTAATGCTATGAAACTCATGAGGAATTCAAGTTGCAAACTAGGGCTGATTATTTTAATGCTGTGACATAGAGGGATTCAAGTTCTTATCAGAAAAAAAATAAAAATAAAAATCAAACAAATTGTATGTTTATGGAATGATCACAAGGGGTCATTTTTTAAATAGCATATTGAAATTGCGCCAACTTGGAAAAAATGTTCAAGTTTTTTTTTTTTTTTTTTTTTTTTTTTTTCCTGATTAGAACTTGAATCCCTCTCGTCTAGCAGCGATAAAATAATCAGCGCTAGTTTGCACGCCGAATTCCTCGTTTCAAAGAATTAACATTGGTATTAAGTTATAAATTATTATGTCTTAGCCGAGGAATCTGTCCAAGAGGAAGATGATGAATTGGTCAATTGTGAGACATCGACTGCAATTAACTTCTATTGACGATGTAGTCGCATACGTATCACTTGTTGAGATGGTTAAGGCATCACTTGCCATAAGCAAGGTTAGGGGCTCGTCTCATGTTGGAGTCAAAGGGTGTTGTAAGAAAAAAATAAAATAAAAATAATGACAGCACCTAGTCAAGAAAAATTATGTTTGTCAAAATTCCTAATAGTGGTAGAAGGTTTCTTTTCGATTTTATTCTGTTGTATTACTAATCGATGCAGGAAATTCTCGATGTCATTCTTTCTTTCCGATCACCTCTACTATTCAATCGAAATCTACAGGGGAAATCTATGAAGCCAAGCAGCTCGGAGGGTGAACGACACCGGTTGCAGAACCAGCAGCATTTGTGCATGAAGCGGTTGCAGGTTTACTTCCATATGTAAGATCAACAATGTCCAAAACAATGCCGGTGCATGGGTTTGTGTGACTGCAATCAAAGTTCACGGCCTTCTCAGTAGCAGACGAGCCGGTGATGTTCCTGTAAGTTACATTGCTAATTTTAACACCAGAGGGTTGGCTGGGGCAATTGTTGTCTGGACAATACTCCTGGTCGATTATAACCGGGTTCTGTGCATTGTTAATTGTCACATCTTCAAACAATACTCCCCTCACAAATCCTTGGTTCGGCTTCGCCCATGTCTTAATCCGGACTCCATTCTGCGTACCAGAAAACACAACTGTTTTAACTGTCACATTTTGCACACCTTGTTCGTTTGGATCCTTCCCTAGACTTCCAATGCTGCAAGAAACGTTCAAGTAATTGATCAATTCAGTCCTAGCATATAACACTAGTACTTAAAATGACTTGTTAATTTGAGATTGCATAAATGTTACCTAATGCCATGGCCAGGTCCGCAACCGATGTTTTCGATCCAGAGGTTGGTGGCGCCGGGGCCTATAGAGATGCAATCATCGCCGGTCTTAATGATGGCTCTGGTGATGTTCACACCGGTGGAACCTGCCACATGTATGCCGTCGGTGTTGGGGCTGTCTCCTGAGGCAGTGACATGCACTCCTTGTATATTCACATTCTCGCAGTCATGGATGTCAATGTGAAACATTTGGCTGTTCAACGACGTCAATCCGCTTATCAGAACTTCTCTAGAGTTGGTGAACTCCAAAGACTGCACATCGATCAAAACATGAAAACAGTAGACAAAATTGATCATCAGAGTAAGCCAACTCTATATATATATATAGTTGAAAACAGTTGCTACACGTACCGTTGCGCCAATCGGGCAAGTCTTTCCGGCGTTCTTACAAGCCCACAAACCAGCGCCTTGTCCATCAAGTGTGCCGCCTAGGATGGTGACACCCGATACCCCATCAAACGTGATCCAATTCTCAGTTCCGTAATCCGTTGGAGCAACAAGAGTGCCATCAATTTGAAAAGTAACAGAGTTCTTCCATTGCCCGCTAAACACTACCCTCGTAAGCAGATAACTCCCGCTCGGCACTAAAACAGTGGCGGCGGCATTGGAGGCGCAAGCAGAAGACCATGCACTAAGGAAGGCAGCGCGAGAGTCAGTCTTCCCATCTGCCTTTGCACCCAAGTCCACAACATTGTAAGTAGTACTTGTTGAACCAGCACTACTACTAGCAATGTTAAACAAAAAAATGTTCAGTAAGATGAAGTAGTGCAACAAGAATGTGTTAATAAATTTCATAATCTCCATATTGTTCATACAACTTAAAAAATATGATAATTGCGTAGTATTGGTAGTACTAGCTATAAAATACTAGTGGTGATGAAATGAAGTGGTAATGTGTTAAGTATTTATACTTTTTTTTGAATCGAATGAGTGTGTAGCAAAGTTATGAATAATGTTTAATTGGTAAGTGAATTAATTGGAGCATGTATTATGTAAAATTTATATGATTGGTTGAAAACGGATAACAAAAGATACCTAATTTAACGATATTCCTTATATAGAAAAAAAACTGTAGAAGTTAAAACGGTTTCATATGTGGTTGGTTTATTTTGAATTTTCTAATGGTGGACATAAAATCAGGGGCTGAGCCAAGATTTTAAACTCCTCTTAGGCTAGCTAGATCAATGGCATTTTAAGCTCCTAAGGATAGCTAGATCAATGGCAGCATAAGCATTACTTTAATTACATAAAAATGATCTTTTACAACATTTAATAACGTTGTTATATAATACATTGCCAAGATTTATTAAATTTTAAATTAACATATAACTAAATATTGTTAATTTATGAAAGAAAATGATAATTAATGATTGAGAGTATAAAACAGATAACTCAATAAAATTTATAAATCATTACATATTAATTTTTTAATTAAAAATAATTTTGTTGCTTATTAATTATATATTAAATAAGTTTTAACAACGTAAAATATAAGAACATTTTTAGATGTTATAATTTTGTGAACTAGCCTACATATTTTCAATTTTTTTTCTTTTTTTACTTATCTATTATGTATATAACATGACATGTTAATTGACCTGTATATTGTCATATATTATTGTGGTGTCGAGGTGACGTCACATCCCATCGTATAAAACATATTCCTCGAAAAGTTAGGTTTGGAGATTTGAACCTAAGAACTGACCAATTGAATTACAATAACCTTCCATGCGGTCTCGACCCGCATGTTATGTATATCAAAATTTGTGTATGACTGTATCCCGAGAGGTACGCATGGATGACTCTTATTAGCCAATGTGTCTTGTGGTATAACATGCTGTTGTTATTCTAGCACTTCTCAAACAATAATGACTGATAAAAATAACTCAAAAGTGGCAAGTTATAATTTTACCAAAGCAATGAAAAATGTTTTTCTTTCTGCTAATGCCTTCAACAATTTTTTCCTTGTAAATGCAAACATCTCTTAGGCTCTTACCCTCATTTCATTCAGATCATGAGCGTAAGTGAAAATGATTACAAGTTGTTCAAAGAAGGAAATTCAATTGGTGTGGTTGATTCAAATTGATGCATATTCTGTTTGGAGTTGGTAACTTGGTGTATTTGTTGACTGGAAAATCTGATACACTATATGATCTTGTTTGATGCATTGTAACCGAGTGCCGATTTCCTCTTTGTTTCTATTTCTATGAAACCACTTTCATAATTATTCAATATGCAAACTTTTCTGGCTTTGAGCTGTGATTTTAGTCTTATGATGTTATGGTTTCTGGCATTTCACATTGAACTGAATATTTGAGCTGCCAACAATTCACCCGATCGAGTCGTAATTTCAACTTTCTTTTGAGAGAAGTAGTATATCAAATATGAGAAGAATAGAATTTGAAAACCACTTTTATTTCTTCTCTATTCATAAATATTTTGTTGTGATCTCAATTTAATTGCTTTTGTAATTGATGGGGATTTTCAGGTTTTGTAAGTGATGTTAATCTTATGATGGTAGACCAGTTTCTTCACCATCGACCCATGTTTCAGTTGTTGGCTACTGAAAAACAAATACAAGCTATGGCTTCTAAATGTTAACATAAATGTTTTGCTGAAAAAAAGAAATCCTCCTTTGCCAAAGCATATATTAGTGAGATGGATGAGGCATCACTTGCCAAATTAAGGCAAGGTTGGGTGGTTCGAATCATGTTGGAGTCGAACGTGATGCAATTAAGTTGCTTTATTGTTAAAAAAAAACCCGCCTTTCGCCCATTTGTCCATTGCAGCTATGCTTGGGCGATTTGGAAGGCCATGCATGTTTCTAGATTTCGCGACTCCAAAGCTTGCGGCGAGTGTCTGGTACATCCTCTTCTCTAGAATAGGTATCCAACTTTTTTCTAGATTTTTAATGGTGGCCTGGAATGTGGCTACATAAGCTGTTCTATGCATGTTTGGACTAAAAGAAACACTAGGCCTTTAGAAGGAAGAAAAACCAATCAAACGCTTCGTTTTTTTTTTTTTTTCGTTGCTTACTAGTACTCCAGACACTGGCAGTTCGAGCCATAAGCCATGGCTGTCGAGTTTTTGGTTCTCATTGTTCTCTTTTTGAGCCACTGTTATTCAGCTATATATGTTGTAAGTATTTGTGTGTATAATTGTTTTATTAGTTGTAATCTGTCCTGCTGAAACCCTCCCTATATATGGTCCTGCATGTATCACTTGTATACATGCTTTTCTCTGCTTTTTACTTTCTCACTTCATTATCTAATTTCAAGTAGGAATTGGTCCCATGATAAAACATCATATGCTAATTCAGTTATTGAATGAGATATAACATTTAATTTGAACTCCGACGCATATTTTGTAGCTTTATCAATTAGTCTAAGCTTCATTTTGTAGTAGTTATGGTGAACCTAAATTTAGTTTTTGATTATATTTTTATCTGTCCGATTTGGTGTACCGTGTATAACCTCAATCGTATTACTATAATATATACTTGAAGATCGATGTCGGATCATAGGCTCACCCTTCACTGTTGGTGAATTGTATCATTTGAGTTAGATTTGCTCGCGTGTTCTTGTCATTTCTTTGTCTCTCTTTTAGCTCAACGAAAATTAGAAATTGACTAACTGTTTGTTCCCAGCCTCATTGTTGAGTGTATGATTAATGTTTGTTGCTGTGCCTCACTACAAGTTGTTCAAGTTTTCTAGCTTAAGTTATGAGTTTTAATAATAAGATCAGAAAGCAACAAGGGGAAGAATATTTTCTTCAAAGAACTAGTGCAGTACTAAATCATGAATTGGTCAATTGAGAGAAATATAATCTTTAACTTCATATATCATTTGTCAAGCAAAAATTACATTTGCAAAATCTACTAATAGTAGTAATAGTACTAGAAGTAGTTGTAGTACTACATGCTTTGTTTCTGATTTTCTTTTCAGTTGTATTAAAAATCGATGCAGGAAATTCTGGTTGTCATTCCTTCTTTCCGATCGTCTCTACTATTAAATCAGAAATCTACATGGGAAATCTATCAAGCCAAGCAGCTCGCAGGATGAACGAGACCAGTTGCAGAGCCATCGGCACTTTTGCATGAAGCAGTCGCAACTTTATTTTCATATGTAAGATCAACATTGTCCAAAACAATATTGCTGCAGGGGTTTGTGTGACTGCAATCGAAGTTCATGGCAATCTCAGACGCAGACGAGCCTTTGATGTTCCTATAAGTTACATCGCTAATTTTAACACCAGAGGACTGGTTGGGGCAATCCCCGTCATGTGGACAGTACTGCTGATCGATTATAATCGGGTTCCGTGCATTGTTCATTGTTGCATCTTCGAACAATACTCCCCTCACAAATCCCTGGCTCGACCTCGCCCATGTCTTAATCCGGACGCCATTCTCCGTTCCCGAAAACACAACTGTCTTAACTGTCACATTTTGTACACCTTGTTCATTCTTGTCCTTCCCAAGACTTCCAATGCTGCATTAAATGTACAAGTAATCAATCAATATATTGATCAGTCCTAGCATATACTAGTATAGTACTAGACTTATATTTTAAGTGATTGCTGTCATACATATATGTTCCTAAAATTTGATGTTCAAGATTAATGTTATTACCTAATGCCATGGCCAGGTCCGCAACCGATGTTTTCAATCCATAGGTTGGAGGTGCGGGGCCGATGGAGATGCAATCGTCGCCAGTCTTGATAGTGGCTCTGCTGATGGTGACGCCGCTTGATCCCTCCACATGTATGCCGTCGGTGTTGGGACTGTTTCCTGGGGCAGTGACCTGCACTCCTTGCACCTTCACATTTTCGCAGTCATGGATAACAATGTGAAACATTTGGCTGTTCGTCGATGTCAACCCGCTTATCAGAATTTCTCTGGAGTTGGTGATCTCCAAAGACTGCACATGACAACAAGAAAAGTAGACCAAAAATTGGACATCAGAGTGAAGCCAACTATGTGTAGTTCCTTCTGTTGATAAAGATGTTGTATTGACTAAACTTGATCATCAATACAGTTGCTATATATATATATATATTATTACACCTACCGTTGCGCCACTCGGGCAACCCTTTCCGGCGTTCTTACAAGCCCACAAACCAGCGCCTTGGCCGTCAAGTGTGCCGCCTAGGATTTTGACACCCGATACCCTCTCGAACGTGATCCAACTGTCGGTTCCATAATCCGATGGAGCAACAAGAGTGGCGCCTTCAATTTGAAAGGTAACTAAATTCTTGCATTGCCCGCTAAACACAACATTTCTAAGCAGATAACTCCCTTTCGGCACAAAGACAGTGGCGGCGGCATTGGAGGCGCAAGCAGAAGACCACGCGCTAAGGAAGGCCCTGCTAGAGTCTGTTCTGCCATCTGCCTTAGCACCCAAGGACACCACATTGTAAGTAGTACTAGTAGAACCAGCACTAGTACTAACAATGAATAAGATCAAGAAGGGCAACAATGAAGTGTTAATAACATCGGCCATATTGTTTATACAACTTAGAAAATATGATGAATTGTGTTGTATGGTAGTACTAGTGGCGTTGAAATGAAGTTGTGATGTGTTAATGAAGTATTTATAGTGTTTTTGATTCGGATGAATGTGTAGGAAAGTTAGGAAATAATATTGTTTACTAGGTACGTACATTAAGCAATATTCGGCGGAATTAATTGGGCATATATGTAGAAGTTACGTGATTTGTTGAAAATAATGGATGACAAAAGCAACCTAATTAACGTGATTCCTAATGTAGAAAAATAAATAACTGTATCAATTAAAACGGTTTCATATATGGTTGTTTTAGTTTGAATTTTCTAATGTTGGCTAAGATCATGTTTGACATGTTTAACATGTTTGACGGGTATATATACTGGCATATATCTTGAGAAAATACTAGAATGACAACAATTATGTTACACCGCATGATACATTGATTCGTAAGAGCCGTCCATGCGGACTCGACTCGCATGTTAGACATTGAGATTTGTGTATTTTCGCATCCCGATGTACTCATGGACGGTTCCAGCAAGCAAATGTGTCTTGTAGTGTGACATACAATGGTCATTCTACCCCTTATCTTGTTAACTTCTGTTCATTGTGCGGAAAAAGATTGAATAGTTGGTAGTTTGTACGTACATACATTTGCTACATCAATCAGTGGAGGTTTTTAGATTTTACTTTTTTTTTTTTTTTTTTTGATAGGAACGAGACTTTATTTGTCAAAACTTTCATGGTCACGCCGCACATGAGCTTAGTAGATCTCCTTCGCTATCACGCATCGATATTATCTTCAACTTAACCACCTATAAATCTCTTGAAAAACCCAACCAATGGGTAGCAAATGTATGTATGAATAGTGTGTGACTGGCGTTCCTAGATTTTACATTGAGATCTATACGCACACATCTCAATAAATCTCCTGAAAAATCCAACCAATGTGTAGCAAATATACGTATCAAAAGTATGTGACTGGCGTTCCTTTTTCTTGTCAACTCCCATTGACTTTCCTTAATTGTTTGTGTATATATAATAATATATTCTCATAGATCTTTTTTTTTTTGTCAAATTTCTCATAGATACCTTTACAGTTAGTAAACTTAGCACCCATTTTCAACGAGGGAGAAAATCCAAACACATCCTCAAAAACGAGAAAAAAAAAATCCAAACATTCCTAAAGTTGAAAAATAATTAGAAAGTTTCCAAAATTAAATACATCTAAATCTTTCATATCCATAAAGTTGGATTTAATCATTTATTTTGAATTCTTGAGTTCAAATGGAGTTCAGAGTCCGAAGTCAGGTGAAAACTCTAGGGGAAGAACGACCACATATAACCGTTATAGCTTAAAATAGGTCGGTGTCTAAAGTAGTTAGGGCAATTGGCATTGGACCTAAAGACGAAAATAAAAAAGTATAGTGACCAAAAACAGGATTAGTTAGTTGCATATTCGAAGTCTAACATGTGGGGCGTTTCTTTTTCTACTGCACCAATTAAAGGAAAATAGAATAGATTAAATTGGACGTCAATGTGGTTAAACTTAAAAGTTGATTAATAGCGGCACTGGATACGTTTAAATTAAAGAGAGTATATTTTGAATTACGTACATAAGGTGTGTGCGCTTGATTTAAGGGATTTGCGTGCCCTCATATTCTTGTGCATGTATTGTCAAACTCTTTAGTTTGACAACATTGATCAGGTGTATGCATGTGTAGTGACCATATAATATAAGATATATAGCGTAGAAGTAATGCACGGTCTGCTGTTTTTATATGCCTAAAATCATGGGTTCTCCATGTTCTAAGATCAGAGTTTTTCCTTTTGGGGTAAGCCATGAGTGCAAATATGCGATATTGGTGACTGGACTTTGAAAATACTTGGCTCATACGGAATTAACCCCTCTTAAGATAAATACTAATCAAAATAGGTACTAATTGAAGAATGAAAAACAAAGACACAAGGTATGTAAATTAAAGAAATCATTGTATGGGCTAAAACAATCTTCACGAGCATGGTTTGGAAGTTTCACTAAATCAATAAAAGCTTTAGACTATAGTCAAAGCAATTCTAACCATACTTTGTTCCTAAAAAGGAACACGATAAGATCAGAACACTCATTATATACGTTGATGGCATGGTAGTAACAGGGAACGATCCCAATGAAAGAAAGGCTCTACAAGAATATTTATCTAAAGAATTTGAATTGAAAGACTTAGGATCTTTAAAATACTTTCTTGGTATTGAAGTTTTTAGATGAAGTGCGAGAATCTTTTTATCTCAAAGAAAGTATGTCTTAGATCTTTCGAAGGAAACATGAATATCAGAGTGCAAACCAACCAATACGCCACTAGAAGAAGGGTTGAGACTTTGTTCTCATCTTGACCAAACACCAGTTGGTAAAGGAAGATATCAACAACTTGTGGATAAATTGATGTACTTAGTTCATACAAGGCCAGATCTTGCTTATGCCTTAAGTGTGGTAAGTCAATACATGCATAATCCTAGAGAACAACATATGAATGCAGTTATGCACATCCTCAGCTACTAGAAGAATGCACCTGGAAAAGGAATCTTATTCACAAAAATGCAACATCATCAAAATATAGAAGTATACACAGATGCAATTTGGGCATTCACTATAGACGATAGACGTTCGACCTTTGGTTACTTTACATTTGTTGGTGAGAATCTTGTGACGTGGCGCAGTAAAAAATAAAATGTTGTTGCTCGCTCAAGCGCTAAAGTAGAGTTTCAAGGTATGGCACTCGGATTATGTGAAACATTATGGCTAGGACTTTTCCTACAAGACTTGGGGTATATCAATCAAGTTATTTTGTGACAACAAAGTTGTGACCCTAATTCCCACCTAGGGTCGCCCTGCCTAAAACGCCACTTAACCCTCTCGATTACCGAGTCGAGCCAAGCGACAACGCCTTAACATGAGGAATAACTTATAAACATTGACTAACTATTTTCTAGGCTAATTAAAAACGCACATATCGCGACTATGAAAGGTAAATGTTACTGTTATAAACCTCTAGTGGGTCCCGAATCTAGTTCGACAGCCGCGTGCACTCCACTCCTCGTTGTCGGGGTCACTCTGCTCTTGAGACGTGCTCATAATTTCGGGCACTTCCTCTTAAAATGGCCCACCTGCTCGTAATTAAAACATGTTAGTCGTGGTGTCTGAGATGTCTGCGTTGACGTTGTGGTGGAGGTGGCAGTCCATACGCCACACTCTGTATAGTTGACGTTGTGGTGGAGGTGACGTTGTGGTGCAGGGACATGTGAGTGGGTGGTGGTTCCTATTAAGGTATGTTGTACCCTTGGTGCTACGCCAGAAGATGCATGACCACCCGAAGATTTTCTAAATTGGTGTTTCTTGAAACTGCCGCTCTGACTGTTTTGGTAACCCCAAAAGCTACGTTTTCCATAACCATGCTGATCAAATCCTGAGTGAAACTGCATGTAACCTCCACGAAGTGCTGCCTCACACTCAAGTGCTTGATGGTATGCCTAGTGATATGTCTCAGATCCAGACTTTGCTACCATAATACTAATATCCTGCCTCAGTCCATCAATAAATCTCCTCTTACGAAAACTCTCTGTCAGGACATACCAATGTGCGAACTCTAGCAACTCGTTGTATTTTGATGCATACTTAGCCACTGACATATTGCCCTATACTAAGGCAAGGAACTCTTAAATCTTTGCATCCTTAACTGGCTCGGGAACCATTCTCCGTAAAACAAACGTTTAAACTGTGGCCAATTCATAGTAGTTCCCCGTGTCCTCTCGATAGTCATCCACCACTTATGTTCCTCGTGTTCTAACAAAAATGCCACCAGCAATACTATGGTCCACTCATCAATGTTCAAAGTCTTCATCATTTTATCCATGTTTAGTATCAATGCTCAGCCTCAACAGGATCCTGCTCCCCGTAGAAGTGCAGTACGTCGTATTTCATAAATTATTTCTGTATTTTGCCTCTCCGACAAGCCTCTGGATCTCCCTCCACCATAGGTACGTACGGCCTTTGCAGTGCACCGTAGCGAGATCGGGCCCTCATCTACAGGATGATCCTCGCGTATAGGTGCCAATGGAGGGTTAGTCCCCTGCCTCACGGGTGCTCGCTTTGTCACCCCTGTGTTTCCCTGTTGTATCAACTCTAGTATGAGGGTCATGTTCCTTTCTTGCGATTGCGCCAGGTCTGCCAAACTCTGGTCTTGAGTGGAAGTCATGTCGTGAATGGCCTTCTGATATGTTTTGGCCATAGAAGACATCCGTTGCTCTATTTGGGCGCTCAGTTTCTCTTATCCCTCTCTTGAGTTTCCCTCAGATTATAGGAGTTTCCGGCATGATTGCTCATAATGCAACTTCGGAGCAAACAAGAGCGAATTAATCCTACAAATTAATAGAGTAAATAAAATATCTAACCGTCATAGATATCATAACACAATGCAAATAACATTATTCAAGTGTTTTATTCAAGTTTTCAATCCCTTCCCATCTTAATATTGGTCATTTATGCTCATTAAGTCAACTTAAACCAATGTCCCATACCATTGATTTGTCTGACTTAAACTTGACCTTTAACTTAAAGGCTCTACAACTTAGGTTTCATTAACCTAACCATTTTACCTTGGTTCTATTACCTATGCTCTAATACCAACTGTGACGACCCTCCTCGACCGAGGGGCCAGTCGCCCGGCCCAAATCGTTATCCAAGCCCAATACCTGAACTAGGCCTAAATAACGATTTGGCACGCCTAATTCAACCTGCAGAATTACACAACTGTATATATGAAACAATAATTTCAAAATTTAAAACTAAAAGGTTTCATATGTTAAACAAATAATTATAAATAAAGGTGTTTAAGTATCCCTAATTAACTGCAAATGTATACTATCAAGGTCCTAAGTCAACAAGTCTCGGGGATTAGAATATACCTCATTAAGTACTCAATACAACTCATGTTTAAATATTTTGGATATCGATAATATAAATAGCATGCAAAGTTTACATTAAAGGCAAGGCTCTACGCTATCGCCTTCCCTTTATCCCGTGTTGGTATCGATGAAGACGGACCTGGAGAATAAGTGGGGTGAGCTAAAAGAACTAACGGAGCTCAGTAATGCGGAAAACCCGCTCAACTATCAAACATAAAAGTAATACCTACTAACCATGCAGGTCTATCATGAATTGAAAGTAAAGACAGAGAAAAAAGAATAATCCACGAGTATCCATAGTCAACTTCATAAAGCATCGCATATGGAACATAAAAGCATTTATAGATCAAATTATCATGCAAAGGTGAATTTAAGGGAGATATCATAAAATCATAATAATATAATAAGTCGGGTCTCATTCAATGCTTACTAGTTATTGACAAGAATTCGATGACCGATTCCCCTACTCTCGAAGTGATGTAAACCATTAGTTGACATAAAGGCCTTTATGCCCCCTAACTAGCCCCATCAAGTCCAGAGTAGATTCGTCTAAAGCCATCACCGATGTGTGCACCAATCTCATGTATCGATATGAAGGTATAACTCGAGTAATGGCAATGACCATAACATACTCAAGTAGTGGTGGCGACCACCAAATTGTCAAATAGTGGCGACGACCGTAAAATAATATATAGTAGCGACAACCACAAATATGAGATAAAGACAACATGAGCAAAAGACAACACATTCACAATTCATAAGTAGTCACATTCAAGTCAATAATAAGTTGCAACCTATTCCCCAAGTCTTGAATTAAAATCGAGAGACCTAATCATATCTGATAGCATGTCATATTCGATAATTGAGCAAGCTCCCTACTTACACTCGATTCGTCGTGATATCTTATTTCGGTCCTTGCGTGCTTGGGGTTCTATGTGAACCGTCTCGTGAATCTAAACAATTAATACACATCATGTCAACAACAAGTTGATTGTACAATTAAAGTTCTCAATTTTATTTGCTTTGGGGTCCAATAGTGTGGACTTCGTGGGTCCCATGTTGCCCAATGCGAGGTCTTTAGGGGTGGGACATGCTTGATCTTTTCCCTTAGAACGTGGTAGCGCACCCCGTTTGAAGGTAGGGGGCATTTTTCATTTGTTTTGTTTATTGTTTATTTTCATTTTAAATCGTTTTACTTTATGTAGATACATATATATATATATATTATTTTAATATATTTTTGTTTTTTTTAATTGTACCGAGGCCAATTGGCCCATGATTTAAGGACCAGGGGCCAATCGGCCTCCTGGGGGGACATCCCCCTCCCATCACTAAAAGCCCGAGGGTTATGACGGGTTGGTGGGGTGGCCTCATAGCCACCCCTCCCGTCCCTTATAAGGCCTCCACTAGGCGGCCCCTCCAGCGGCAGCAACGATCCGCCGCCTCTCGCCGACAATAGCAGCAGCGGACTACCGTAATTTGTACATTCCACCACCATTTTGTGTCACCAACACCACCCAAGCTCTCATCTTTTTCTTTTTCTTTGTCTTGAATTATGAACTAAAGTGATGGCTAGGATTTATGGTGGGTTTTTATAATTAGGGTATCACACAAATAAAATTTGTGAATTTACCAAAATACCTTCGATGTGGGTATTTTAAGTTTTTGGGCGGTGACAATATATTTTAATTTATTTTTTCTTACTTAAAAGAGAATCGAACTCACGACCTCTCCAAACTTTATCTTTTGGACATTTGGCGAGAGTCGTGTCCGTCTTGTCAAATATGCTTTAACTTTACCTTTTTTCTAATTGACATACACGTCAACCAGTGAAAACACTAAAAGAACGAGATATATAGATAATGTCAAAGCAATTTATAAAGGCAAAATTTGGGGGAGTTTATGGGTACTTACCATGCACTCATGTTGCAGTCAAGTTCAGGGTCGGACCTGACATTTTCGACGCCTGAGGCAACGTGAGAAAATATGACCTTTTATATTTAACTTAATTTTTATAAAAAGTATTTGACTCATTCAAGTTATTTTTGATATGCTTATGCTATTACTAGATTTATATATAAATGGTATGCTATATTAGACCTAATTTTTTAAGTAATATTAACATATAAAAAGTACTACATGTTTTTGAAGATAATATAATCAATACAAACAATAGAGAATTTAACACAAAGTTAATTATTTTTTGCAATAGACATATATACAAATTAAATTATTTATACATAATGCTAATCTTTTATGAATAATTATCAATTAGTTATTTTCTTAATCTAAACAAGAATTAATTCTTAAAAAGAAAATAATAGTTTTATTTTAATTTATTACAATCGCTTAAATAATTGAATCCTTGAGGTTATGTATATATTTTGCTAATAATTTTTTAAGCAAAACAACAGTCGATTTCAAGAGAATTTTTTATTAATTTATTACAATCATCAACAAAGAGAAAATTAACTTATTTAAGTGGGCCATCTCCACCATCACAATGTCACTCAGTGCGTAGATGACGAATGATTGAGCCACGATTGACGTGCATGAATTACTTATCTCTAGTACCTATATAAAATATTTTTTTTTATTTTTTTTAAGAAAATTCGGTACATTAGAATTATTTGGCATGGGGCCTATCTTGAGGTAGGGGCATGGGGCGACCGCCCACCCCGCCAAAACTGGCCCTGGCCAAGTTATTGGTTGCTAATAAAAGAAAAAATGTGACGTGTAATCACAATTTTATAATAATGTGGGAAGAATTATATGTAAATCTTTTTATAATCAAGGCAAAATTGTTGGTTGTATAAGTTTTTTTTTTATGATAGTTGTATATGTCAATTATAAGGTTGTATATGTTTTTTTATAATAGTTGTATATGTTAATTATAAGGAAAATTAAATATTCTCTAGTGCAATCAAATAGACTGGATTGAAATTTTCTTTAGTGCATTTACTCAAGAAATATTTTAGGCCATGTTTGATTACAAAGTGTTCCATAATAAATAAATAAAAAACATTTTCTTAAAAAAGTTTTCTCCGATAAATATTCAAAAGAAAATTCTCCTATATGTGTTTGATTGCACATGTAAGAATTTTCTTTAATCAAACTCACCAACAACAAGTTTTGAAATAAATATGAAAACTTACCATATATATTAAATATATTAATTTTATATTTAAAATATAAATTTAGTGTGTCTTAATATGGAAACTCACATTTTTTTCAATAAAAAAATTAATTTGACCATCATAATAAGTGAGAAAATATGAGTCTTAATATTGAAAATTGACAATCGTGAGAAATGTTCGCGTGAAAATATTTGGCTATCAAATGCATGAAAAATGTCATTTTTCGCACGAAATTTGTCATTTTCCTTAAAACATTTTTCTTTCCATTCAATGAAACAGAGCCTTATAATAAGAAGATTATCTTTTCTTATGAAATATCTTTACAATCAAACTAGGCCTAAATTTTATGTGGTGTACGTTGATGAGTAAAATGCGTACAACTGTATTGATGACTTTTTTGAATCAAATCTTAGCTAGGCATCAAGAGGGTTTTTTTTTTTTTTTTTTTTTTTTTTTTTTGATAAAAAACAACTTGCATCTAAGCGAGGTTTGAACTCATGACCTCTTACTTCCAAATAGTATACTCCTAATCAGTTGGTTAGCTAGCTAGGCATCAACAAATTAATTATTAATACCTAAGAATTAATGAAATACATCCTCGATGCCGACCAAAATGAACTTAATATATACTAAATTTAAAGCTAGCTAGGTGGTCATTCAAGACATTCATATAATATCATTTAAACTTTGAAATATTGGCGAGATACTTTTTTTTTTCTCTTTTAATTAATTGGATAAGTCTATACATATCTAAAGAAGACTTTCTACCTTAGTGGACAGCACTGCTCCTCCACATGCTGATCAAATTAAACTGTAACTCAAAATCCATAAAGTTTATAATTCTACACACAAAACATGCACACAAATTAAACTTTAATCTACTATTTATGCATGCATGCATGCAATGCCATTGAAAAAATGAAGTTAGTGGAGCAATGGCGGCACGGGTGCACGGGATCCGGACCATGGCCACCTTTACAAGTATTTGTTAGCTAACATTGTGTGATCCGAGAACATGGAGGAGAGAGCCCATCATTTTAGGTGCACACCCAATTGGTTCAACACACGTTATATATATGCATGATCTCACATAACATTTATTAATGCCAACATTACACGCTAACTAATTAAAGCATCACATGCATTCGAGCAGTCACACCCCTTAGATGATGCCTCGATGTGTGTGTGGATGCGTCTCGAGGAATATCTAACGGTCTAGGTCCATTAAGCAATGTGCATATAACGTAATTTAGGATACATGTACTCGTCATCTGCTTATATATCTGACGTCACGACGGGCAAACTATATAGAGAATATATATATCCATGACTAGCTATGATCTATATATGAATCCATATAGGATCAGCGCCGCATTTATATATGCTTGAAACCACGTGCACTAATTTAAGGGAAATGTTTTGGATTATATAGGACCTATACTATGAGTCTATGACCCCAAAAAAAAAAAAGGTAGCATCTTATGCATTGCAAGTTGGCAACATAGGCAATGAGCCTATATATTATGATCTACTTTTTTTTTACCTTAATATTACTGATCTAAGTAATCTACTTTAATAACAAACAAAATAAATTGTATTATTGAAACATGGAATAATTAATTAAATAACATTTACAATGACATATGTATTTTAACCAACCAATTTTATTGGGTGGCTCAATAATTTGATACGTAGTATGCAAGAGGGTGGGGCTTCGAGTTCCAAATGAGCAAAAAAAACATTGAATTTCTTTCTTATAAGAAAATGATATATGTATTTCATAAGCTTCATGAATGGATATAACAAGAGTTCGTTCTGAGCTAGAATTTCAATAAATGTGTTAATTTTTGTGGCCTGCCTATGACACTACTTCTTCGCGGGCATATATGGATCTCCACCACAGTAGTACCATATTATCCTTAATTAAACCACCTTTAATTCAAATGTGAGGGGTTTTCACTCAAAAGACATCAATACTACTAGAAAGGAGATCATCACTTATATATACTTCATTACGAAATTTCAATTAATCGATGAGGGACTATAATTTCGGCCCACACATGCATCTCCAACAAAATGTTATTAGGGGCAATACCCACATTAATATATAGCTGATCGAGGCTAAAGTTATTATGGTTTCCTAAAAATAATAATAATAAAAAGAATTGCATGAACTTCATATGCATGTCACAATTAATATATTTAAGGTTGATTAACTAACTAACTAAGTAATTAAGGTATATCAACACTACTTTCGTTTGATATCAAAGATCTCATGAGGAACACACTAGACGCCATACAATTTATTAAAGTTGATGTTTTGAATAAGGCAGCATGGGCTTGGACTAATTAAAAAATTCAAAACGTAACTAAATATGCATTTGGTCATCATATCTTCTGTTCATGAAGTACAAGGCATGATCTTCTCACTTCAATTAACTTTTTGTTCTCTCTAATTCCAAACAATCACGTAACTCCACCGCGCGTGCATTGCTTGAGCCTTCAGCCTAATTCACACCAAAACCACACCTTATAAATATCACCAATCCCTCCATTCATCTTTCATTCACTTTCACTCATCCAAACATATATCATTAAATTCCATAGTACCATCACATCTCTCCTTAATTTACCAAAACTTCATATCAATATATTCACCACAACTATAGTACTTTTAAACATGAAGATATCTATCACAAAAAACATTTTTTCTTGTAGTGCACGCTCGTTGTTTTTGTTAACCGCGACGATTATCATTTCAACCTCATCATCTGCTCTTGCCGCTTCGGCGTCCTTCAATGTGGTGGCTTTGGGTGCCAAAGGCGATGGAAGGACCGACTCCACTCGTGCCTTCCAAAGAGCATGGTCTTCTGCTTGTGCCTCCTCCGGCGCCTCCTCTAACATCTATGTACCGCCGGGACGTTATCTCCTCAACCGTATATTGTTTCGCGGGCAGTGCAAGGGTCATGTCACCTTTAAAATTGATGGCACTCTTGTTGCTTCATCGAATTATCACGTCCTTGCAAGTATTGGCAAATGGATTACATTTGCCGGAGTCCGAGGTGTCTCCATCTATGGTGGTACCATCGATGGCCAAGGCACTGGTCTTTGGGCATGCAAGGCTGCCGGAAAGAACTGTCCATTTGGAGCCACGGTAGGTGTACTAAGATGAACATTTTTTAATACTAGCTGCTATGTCAAATAAATTCTTTTGATAAGATGTCAAATAATTGAATTAATAAAAAAAGAAAAAAATGTTTCAAATTAATTATACCTATAGCTTGTTATATGTACATGGTAGGACGTTGTTGTTCCACTTGTATTACTCCCTCTGTTTCATATTATCTATCACATTGAATTTTTTTTTCTTGTTCCAAAATATGTGTCACATTAGGAAATCAATGGTGTATTATGATCTTTTTTTCCAATTTTACCCTTAATTTAAAGTTATATCATTAATGCCAATTTGGAGTTTCACATTAATTACTAAGCAAAAAACTTATGAAAATAGGTTATCAATGAGGGGTAATTTAGTTTCATTGTCTTTCTTTTTAAGATTTTCAATCATCATCTTAATTTCTGTGCACAAGCCCAAATGTGACATATAATATGGAACAGAAGGAATACTAATTAGCGATCCGCCCAAGTCCAGGCCATGTTCAGCGGACCTGGTAGGAAATACATGATTAAATATTAGATGCACATATGACAACAAAAAAATGCTGTATACTGTATAATCTTGTTAATGAGCTATAAAATATTATATGCTACGGATAATTGAATTTAAAATTGATGAGATTCTAATATTTTGAGTTGCTTTTTTTTTTAATTGATTGTAGTCATTAGAGTTCACCTATTCTAGAGGAATTACTATAAGCGGGTTGACATCCATGAATAGCCAAGTCTTCCATATCGTGATTCACAACTGTATGAACGTGAACCTCCAAGGAGTGCAGGTGACAGCCTCCGGCAATAGCCCTAACACCGACGGCATACATGTTGAGGCGTCCACCGGTGTCACCATCACTCGAGCCGCCATCAAGACTGGCGACGATTGCATCTCCATTGGCCCCGGAACCACCAACCTTTTGATGGAAAATATAAAATGCGGACCTGGTCATGGTATAAGGTACATAATATCATAACATATATACAAGCTAGACCAAATGTATACACATTAATGAATCACGTGTTTTATAGTATAAGCTATTTGTGAGGATAAACTTGACTCGGTCAAAAGGAATTGATGGACAGAGGTTACAAAATAGTGGAGTACTGATGGAGGTTACAAAAATAGTGGAGTAATGATGGGTTTTATTAGGTGTTATTGTTATGCTTACGTTTTTTTTTGTTTGCCACTATAAATATGTAGTGCTGGTGCATTGTTGAAAAACACACACTCCAGACTTGTTATTTTATTTGTCTTCAAATAATAAAAAGAAAAGTTCCCAAAAGTCCTATGTCTTTTCTTTTCTTCAATTTTGTTCTTCAACGATCCATTAAAATTGGAACCAACATTTGGTATAAGAGATATTAGCCGAAGGACATGTCGTCAGCAAGCAAAGCAGTCGGAGGAGATATGGCGGCAACGAAGATCGGAAAAGAAGGGAACGTGACGCTCTCTTATCCGTTACTCACAAAGAGTAACTACTCGGTGTGGGCGTTGAAGATGCGGGTGAATTTACAAGCGCAAGGAGTGTGGGAAGCCGTGGAGCTCGACGAGGTCGAAGAACGCAAGGATAGAATGGCTCTCACTGCCATCTATCAAGCGCTTCCGGAGGATGTCCTTATCATGGTGGCAGAAAAGGATTCCGCCAAGCAAGCATGGGAGACACTAAAGATGATGCACGTTGGCGTGGAGCGAGTCAAGGAGGCGAAAGTGCAAACCTTGAGGACTCACTTCGAGGCAATCCGCATGAAGGACGGAGAGACGGTGGACGATTTCGCCATGAAATTGACATCCATTGTGACAGGCATCCGCTCGTTGGGAGAGAAGGTGGAGGAGATCTCCGTCATCAAGAAGTTCCTACGAGCCTTGCCACAAAAATACATGCAGATCGTTACCGCGATCGAGCAATTCAGTGACCTCAAAAACATGACGGTTGAGGAGGTCGTCGGTCGCCTTAAAGTCCACGAGGAGTGACTTCGCGAATACGGTGATAGAGAGGAGGAGAAGCACCTCTTGCTCACGCATGCAGAATGGATGTCACGCATGAAGAAAAACGGAGAAACCAATTTTTCTTCCGGATCGTCGAGTCGCAGCGGCCACGGTGGAGATAAACGAGGTCGTGGCAAAGGACGGGGACGAGGGCGAGGTCGAGGGCGAGGTCGTGGAGAAAGCTCACCTCGACAAGAAGACACCAAGCCCCGCAAAGACAAGAGCACAATGAAGTGTTACACTTGTCAAAAGTACGGGCACTACGCGACCGAGTGCCCTAACAAAAAGCTCGACGAGGTGGCAAACCTCACTAGCTTCCATGACGAGGAGCCAACATTAATGTTCGCCGAGGGAGTGGCGAACGCTTTGCCCGAAGACGAGGAGACAAACCTCGAAGAATTTGTGCAAGAATCGTCCAAGAAGGAACCAAAGGTGGTGTTGCTCAATGAAGAGAAAGTCATGGCGAACCTCCTCGCAAGTGGCGAGGAGTATAATCACACCGACGTGTGGTACCTTGACAATGGAGCAAGCAACCATATGACGGACCATCGAGAGAAGTTCCATGAGCTCGACGAGAAGATCACCGGAAATGTAAAGTTCGGAGACGGCTCACTCGTCGAGATCAAGGGTCGAGGATCCATCTTGTTCGTATGCAAGAACGGTGATCAACGTCTAATGACCGAGGTATATTACATTCCAAAGTTGAAAAGTAATATTATAAGTCTCGGTCAGATGACAGAAGAAGGCAATACGAAAATCTTAGTCGGATCGCTCCTGAAGATGTTCGACCGAAATGGCGACTTGTTAATGAAGGTGGATAAATCGCCAAATCGGTTGTACAAGATTTCCCTCGAGACGAGTCAACCCGTTGTTCTATTAGCATCGCTAGCAGATCCTGCTTGGTTGTGGCATGCAAGACTTGGGCACGTAAACTTTTATGCGCTCAAGATGATGGGGGAGAATGAGATGGCTATAGGGCTGCCCAAGATCACACACCCCTGACCAAGTGTGTGAGAGTTGCATGATCGCAAAGCAAACAAGGCTGCCATTTCGCCCAAGCCAACTACCGTCCGAGCATCCCCTACAACTTGTGCATGCGGATATGTGTGGTCGATCACCCAGACATCACTCGCTGGTAACAAGTATTTCTTTTTACTTGTTGATGATTGTAGTCGTTGGATGTGGGTGTACATGCTCGAGAGAAAAGGAGAAGCCTTTGAAGCATTCAAGAAATTCAAGAAGCTCGTGGAGAACAAGTCGGAGCACAAGCTTAAGACTTTGCGAAGCGATCGAGGTAGTGAGTTCATTTCCCATAGGTTTGCGGAGTTCTACAAGGAAGAGGGAGTCGAGCGTCATCTCACGGCACCATACACACCTCAACAAACGGTGTGGTGGAGAGGAGAAATCGCACCGTGATGGCCAGCTGCGAGGAGTGCGCGCTCAAGAGCATGCAAGTCCCGCGAAACTACGGGGAGAGGCGGTACGACATGCGGTTTATCTCTTGAGAACCGCTTGCAGACAAAGGTGCTAGGAAATTGTACCCCTTACCAAGCTTGGTTCGGCAAACGACCTCATTTGGAGCACTTGAGAGTGTTCGGGTGTACCGCACATGTGAAGGTTGCAGGTCCACATCTCAAGAAGCTCGATGATCGAAGTCAAGCAATGGTGTATCTTGGCGTCGAAGACGAAGTAAGGCGCAGATTCCTCGATCCACCACGCGGCAAAATCCTTGTAAGCAGAGATGTCGTGTTTGAAGAGGAAAAGAAGTGGGAATGGTGCAACGATGATGGCGAGCTCGTACAAAATTATGTGGAGTTCGGAATTTTTGACGGAGATGTAGCGGAGTTGGAAAACGCAGCAACGCCACCGGCAAGTCCACACTCGGCATCACCAACAACACCAGTAGCCATGCCGTACTCTCCTCAACAACTAGAGAGCTCGGGCGGGTCCCACAAGAAGAAGGCCCCAATAAATCCCGCTCCCTTACAGAGCATCTATGCGAGAGGCACCATTAAGGGAGATGGATCTCGACAATTGTTGTTGCTCACCACCGACGAGCCAACAACATATCACGAGGCAACCAGCAGGAGGTGTGGAAGGAGGCCATGCAGAAAGAGCTCGAGTCCATCGAGAAGAACAAGACGTGGGAGCTCACCGACTTGCCACCCGGTCACAAGCTCATCGGTTTAAAGTGGGTGTTCAAGTTGAAAAGAGACAGCGAAGGCAACATCCTTAAGCACAAAACGAGATTGGTGGCGAAAGGATACGTGCAGAAGCAAGGAGTTGACTTCGAGGAAACCTTTGCACCGGTGGCGAGACTCGACACCGTCAGGTTAATTCTTGCCCTCGCAGCTCATCGTGGGTGGGAGATTCACCACTTGGACGTCAAATCAGCGTTTCTCAATGGTGATATCGAAGAAGAAGTTTATGTCGCCCAACACGAAGGCTTTATCATCAAGAATAAAGAGCACAAGGTGTACAAGGCGTCCAAGGCTCTCTACGGACTACGCCAAGCACCGAGGGCGTGGAACACTTGCCTCAACAAGAGAATGATGAGTCTCGGCTTCGTGAAGTGTTCTCGAAGCGGGTGTGTACACGAGGAGCCATGGAGCAGAAGTACTCATCGTTGGTGTATACGTTGACGATTTGATCGTGACGGGATCTAGCATTGATGGTGTTGAGAGATTCAAGAAGCAAATGATGAAGGAGTTCGAGATGAGTGATCTTGGGCTGCTCTCATACTACCTCGGTATCGAGGTGGACCAGAAGAAAAACCGAATCATAGTGAAGCAATCGGCTTACGCAAAGAAGGTGTTGGAGCAGTTCGGGATGGCGGATTGCAACCCGAGCAAGTATCCAATGGAAGCAAAGTTGCAACTAGGAAAGGATGCGGAAGGAACCTTTGTGAATCCCACTGAGTATAGGCGTGTCATTGGGTGTCTCAGGTACTTGACCCACACTCGACCTGATATCTCATATGCAGTTGGCATGATGAGTCGTTACATGGAACAACCTACTACTCTACACCAAAGGCAGTGAAGCACATTCTTCGCTACGTGAAGGGAACAACGAGCTATGGGATTCAGTACAAAAGAGGACGAGGAGTGAAGAACTCGTCGGATTTTGCGACGACGATCTAGCGGTGATACGGATGACAGAAAAAGTGCGGAGGGATGGCATTTTATCTCAACGATAATCGATCACTTGGCAATCGAAGAAAGCGACGTGGCGTGGCTCTATCTTCTGTGAGGCCGAGTTTATGGCAGCCTCTTTGCAAGCATCATGTCAAGCATTATGGTGAGAAACTTGTTGAGCGAGGTAAGCAGAAGTAAGCGAAGCCGATAACTCTCTACGTCGACAATAAGTACGCAATCGCATTGATGAAGAACCGGTGTTTCATGGACGCGACAAGCACATCGACACTCGCTTCCACTTCATTCGCGAGTGTGTCGAGAACCGACAAATCGTGGTGGAGTTCGTAAGCTTTAGGAGAACAACGTGCGGATATTCTCACCGAGGCCTTAGCAAGAGTCAAATTTGCGGAGATGCGGGAGCTACTCGGCGTGAAGAACCTTGAACCAAGTCAAGCTTACGGGGAGATTGTGAGGATAAACTTGACTCGGTCAAAAGGAATTGATGGATAGAGGTTACAAAATAGTGGAGTAATGATGGAGGTTACAAAAATAGTGGAGTAATGATGGGTTTTATTAGGTGTTATTGTTATGCTTACGTTTTTTTTTTTTGTTTGCCACTATAAATATGTAGTCTTTGGTGCATTGTTGAAAAACACACACTCCAGACTTGTTATTTTATTTGTCTTCAAATAATAAAAAAAAAAGTTCCCAAAAGTCCTATCTCTTTTCTTTTCTTCAATTTTGTTCTTCAACGATCCATTAAAATTGGAACCAACACTATTCAAGTCATGCATAGAATTATAAACTAACTATTGTACATTAAATACGTACTACTGCAGCATTGGGAGTCTTGGAAAAGCAATGAATGAACAAGGGGTACAAAATGTGACTGTTAAGACAGCTACATTTACCGGTTCTCAAAATGGAGTAAGAATCAAGACATGGGCGAGGTCGAGCAACGGATATGTGAAGGGCGTATTATTCGAAGACATAACGATGAATAACGCGCAGAATCCGATTATAATCGATCAGAACTATTGTCCACACAACGAAGGGTGCCCCGGCCAAGTCTCCGGTGTTAAAATTAGTGATGTGGTTTACATGAACATTAGAGGCACGTCGGCGAGTCAAGTTGCTATGAAATTTGATTGCAGTCGAAAGGCTCCTTGCAGTGGCATTGTTTTGGACAATGTTGATCTCACTTATAAGAATAAACCTGCTTTGTCTTCGTGCACTAGTGCTGATGGCTCGGCTTCTGGTTTCGTCCATCCTTCAAGCTGCTTGGCTGCATAAATATATAGATGCATACATATACACAACATAATATTTGTTTTATACTGTATACATGGACACAGCTCCAAATCATGCAACAATTTATTAGAATTATTGATTACACAAAATTATTCTTATATAAATGTTTAATAAAGGAATTGAAGGTTATATATACTGTTACAATAGATTAATTCTCCAAATTATCCTTAAAGGTTATTGATTTAATTAATGGAAAATGCTACAATGACACTCCAAAGTCATATGGGTGACGAGGTATGCGGGCCCGCGTGAAAATAGGTGTGACTTTGGGGTGTGCTCACATTGTTTCTTGTGCATATCATACGAGTGTGTATCCCAATTAGGCGCGCACAAACGGCTTCCAAGGCCGCGAGCCTGCATGACACGTCACCCGGTGTTACTTTGGGGTATCATTAATTGTAGCATTTTCCTTAATTAATTTTGTAGTGACGAATCACTGCAGAATACATAAAATCACAATCACAGGAATACATTCAAAGATAAATAAACCACAAAGAAAATATTAACATAAGAATTTACATGGAAAACCTCAAAATTAGGGAAAAAACCACGGGTAAGAAGCAAGGTAATCCACTATCAATATATAATTTAGTACACAAAGGAAAACCCTCCTCTATTTAAACCTCATATATAAACCCCAACAAAATTCAATCTCATAGTGTCGCGTATCCGCTGGCAAGCCCATACGTTATGACACAACTCTCGGCTCTCTCAAACAAGCACAACACTATGTTTTTTCACTTAATCGTACTCACATATTTATAGGTGTTACATGCATGTACACATAAATCAATACAAATATTAACTCCTAATTGGAATACAACACATTAACGTAGTTTGTATCCAATTACTAATTAATCTCATGTGTAATCGCCGTATATAAATATATACATGAATTTGTGTACACTAATTTGAGTCAAGCTCAAATTACAAGTTTTAGCCACTTGATTCAACAAATCTTCACCTTGGCAAAAACTTAGTACCTTGCTTTTGCCACACCGCCCTCTCGGGCCATACCATCCTCAACACTGAGAATGAACCAAGTCTAATCCGGCCTATTTGGACTTACCAATAACCGAAACCCACTTCTTGATCAACTTTTTGAGGCCCACTCATTGCTCCATGTTTCTGCCCCAAAACAAACAAGTTATTCTTCCTCACACCTTTCATGAACAACGAAGACTTCTAGAATATTTTCAATACCCCAGCTTGCCCCAAGTACACTGTAACCCTCAGAATGTAATTCAGAAAGAGAAATTAGATTTTGAGTATAACTCGGCACATGTCAAACATCCTGAAGCGTTATGGCGCGTCCGTCAAACGACTATAATTGAGTTTCATCGACTCTTAATATTGGTCGCAAAGAGTCGCCAGCCATCAACATAAGTTGGCCACCCGTACAACTTGCATAATTACCGATCCACGCCCGATACGCAAACACGTCTTGTGGCCTTGCTGTCAATTATTCATTCTCCCTTTTTGATCACCTATCTTATTCTTTGCTAAACAAATAGGATAATTACTATCAGTCTTGAGAACTAACAAATTATCAACGTCAAAACCTTCAACATCGAAATCCCCTTTTGTTGAATTAGAGTTTTTTTGCCGAACCCGCTCCTTTTGCTTTCCTATTCCTGCAGTCTCTCCTGAGATGCCTTGCTTGACCCTATCTCCAACGAGAATGTTTTCCCATACTTCTTGGAACCTTTCCCAAGACAGACTACCAAACCCGAGTTTCTAGATGAACCGTTGTTTTCGCCTTTCATCAATTTCTCCTCAAATATTAACATGGCAGTAAACTATGCTGAACCGATGGTTTCTTTCCCGTACATCAGTATTAGCTTCATGTGCTTGATCGAACACGAAAGTAACCAGATGAGTTTGAGCGTCTGATCCTCATCACTAACTTACTTTCCCAACTCCTCAAGTTCCAAGAAAATCTCGATAAGGGCACCGAGATGATCATTAATATTTGTCCCTTCATCCATCTTCAGGTGATGGCACCGTTCCTTCAAGTAGAATCAATTTGACATGCTTTTCATCATATAAATAGTCTTGGTTTCCCAAAGACCTTTCACCAGAAGAAATATTCCTCATGTTCGATGAACATTCTTTACCAAATTGAGTCTTATGACGCTCGCCACCCTCAAACCCAACTCTTCTAAATTCTCATCACTTTCCTTCCCATGACCCTTTAATGCTTGACGTAGACTATAGATTTAATCAACAAATCTTTGACTTGAATTTGCCACAAACCAAAATTTATCTTCTCGTCAAACTTCTCCACATCGAACTTTATCGCGCTTGTGTACTTCGACATCTCTGAAACCTCAGCTTAATAGTGTACCCCTTCCCCCTCAAAAAAAAAAATCTGAATCTTGGATCTGATACCAATTTGTTGTGACGAGTCACCGCGGAATACCTACAATCACAAGAATACACCCAAAGATAAATAAACCACAAAGAAAATATGAACACAAGAATTTACATGAAAAACCTCTAAATTAGGGAAAAACCACGGGCAAGAAACAAGGCAACCCACTTTCAATAGTTTAGTACACAAAGGAAAACTCTCATATGTTTAAGCCCCAGATAGAAACCTCAACAAGATTTAATCTCACAGTGTTGCATACTCGCTCGTATGCACGTACCTTACGACGCAATTCTTGGCTCTCTTAAACAAGCACAACACTATGTTCTTTCACTTAACCGTATTCACCTATTTTATAGGTGTTACATGCATGTACACATAAACCAACGCAAATATTACCTCATAATTGGAATACAACACATTAACGTAATTTGTATCCAATTACTAATTAATCCAATGTGTAATCACCGTGTATGCAGAATTCATGTAGGATACTAATTTAAGTCCAACTCAAATTACAAGTCTAAGCCACTTGATTCAACAAATTCTTTAGTTTTTTTTATTGTATTGGGTAATTAATTAGACTAATATATATATATATATAGGTTAAAAGTGCGACTTCATAAATATATAAGAGTGGATTTCTCCCAAAGTAGTACCGATACTTTTTAAAGTAAAACCTCACTAGGTGGGAAAATTATTAGTACTAATGAGAAGCTCTTTGTTCTTCTTAAAGCGTAGAATTAACATCCATCAAAGTGATCGATCGATTGAATATATACCATACGGTGTCTTTTTGAGGTGAAAATTATAGGGAAGGTTCACAATTGTGGACAAAACTTGTGTTTGGATATCAAATAAACATAACATTAAAATATGGCATGATAAAACCTTGATTAAACAACATAAAATAAAGCGCATGGTTATACCACAAATTATACTTAATTCAACTTAATACGAAAATTATACGACCAATTAAACCATTGATATGAATCTCGAAATCTTAACTAAAAGTATCTATAATTAAAGTATATATTGCATGTATTTAATGTTGACGGATCAAGATTGGTTCACGGATTCTGCATATATATATAAAATCAGCAATTAATTGATTTATTCCGTGCGGATTGACAATTTTGCTAGTTATTTAATCCAATCCAATTAATATTATAGAATTCGATCCAATTCGCAATAATTGAAATAAATTGGATAGAATCGCATGGTTTACTAGATCCTGTACACCCCTATATATAATAGAGACATTTCATATGATGGTATATATAGGTAGAAATATTTTGAAAAATTAAGGGATATCGATGAGGACTTATTTTTTTAATAAAAAGGACGATTTTATTGAAATCAAAGTTGAAAACAAGTACGCAGTTTAATTCTTATACCAGTTAACTAGAGGTTAATTAACATGTTATATTGACCTCGAAAAAAAAAAAACATATATTTATAATGACCTCGAAAAAAACATGTTCTATCCGGACTCATTATTATATTATGATGAATTAATCTTTTTTTTTTTTCGAGAAAACATATATATGACTTAATCTCTGCGATCGTCATGTGCTTATATATTTATAATGACGTCACAAGAGTTAATAAGTCTATTACTTTGTATGCACGTGCACGGCATCAAATTAATTGAGTCAATGTTTGTTGTTAATTGTTAGGTTTAGAGACACCGCAATGACACACTTTATTAATCACTCTAATAAACTCGTTAATTACAATGCGGGGGCTTAACTCTAATTTATAGAGTCACATAAACATACTCCTAATCTAACTAGGAGATCCTAACTAGACTCATATTCTAACTCAAAGTCCTAATCAAACTCAAACACAAATCTAATTTAGATTACAACTCCAACATCCCCCATAATCTAAATTACCTATCTGAATTAAAAAACAAAACATCATCCCCCCATAATTCAGATTGTCATGATCTTCCACTTGATCTTCTCTTGAAATGCAGATCTCGACCTCCATCGACGACATCCTTTATCGTTCACCCGCCATCTATCTCGCGCAACTTCCTCGATCTTTGAGCGATTGCACTGATGCACTCGATTGCCTTTGTCATCAGCGACATATCATGTGTGATCTTACAATCATGAAGTCGAGTGGTTGTCCCACACTTCTTTGTGGTCTGCATGCCCGGTATCTTTGGGGTCTAGCGTCAATACCAAGCTGAAGTGGAAGCTTCATCCTCGCATCTAATTGTTGATGGTTGAGCAATACTCTTTCCTTTTATGTCCCAAATCCACGCACTTTTCTCATCAAACTTGACATCTCTGCTAATGATATTTGCATTGGTAAGCTGGATTGTACAATTTGTACGTTCAATCCTTCCTAAAACATAGCCAATAAATATGACCTTCACGCATTTGTCATCTAACTTCTTCTGTTAGCATCAAGAACATGTACATATCCAGTGGATCCAAACACCTTCAAGTGTTTGACACTTGGCTTGTAACCACTCCAAGCCTCTTACGGGGTTATATGGGACACACCTTTTGTGGGAGACCTATTCGATAAATAAAGCTGAACATGCAAGCGCTTGCCCAAAAAGAATCGGGTAGACCTTTGGCCTTCAACATACTATGAGCCATGTCTATAATCGTCTTATTCTTTTCTCTCTCTGCAACACCATTTTCTTTGCGATTGTCGTGTGGTGGCATGATCTCATGTTTAATCCCGTGGCGATCACAAAACTTTGAAAATGTCGAGGACGTGTACTCACCACCACCATCGTCCTCAAAGTCTTGATGTAGCGTCCACTCTGTTTCTCCACGGTAGCCTTGAACTTATGAAAGCAACTAAAGGCATCGAGACTTATTCTTTAAAGTATACACCCAAATCATCCTTTGCGAGTCATCGATAAAAGTCATAAAATATTTGCTTCCTCTAGTGAAGCGATCTGCGAAGGACCATAAACATCGAGTGAACCAAGCTGTAGTAGAGATTTGGCACGCCTTGGAGTGTTGGAAGCAAACGTTCGTCTATGTTGCTCCCCCAAAATACACCCCTCACAAAATTGCTCTGGATGTTGAATCACAGGCAATCCTTTCACTAAATTCTTATGAGTCAGCAACTTCATACTTCTGAAGTCCAGATGACCATATCTTAGATGTCATAGCCATGACTCATCAGAAACAATGGATTGAAAACACGGATAAGATCCAGTTTTAATCTCAATCTGAAATAACCTATTTTTCAAAGGAGACTTAAGAATGATCATACATTTAGAGTCAAATACAGTGAGATGGCTATCTTTGAAATTCACTTTGTACCCCTTCTCTAGCAATTGCCCCAAACTTAGCAAATTACATGTCAATGTCGGTACATATAACACATCTGAAATATACTGATGATCACCATTCTCCAACTGGATCAGAATTCTTCCTTTTCCCTTAACTGGAAGTTTCTTATCATCAGCAAACTTGACCTCTGTTAACACTGACTCATCCAACTCATCAAAAAATTATTTATTACCACACATGTGGTTAGAGCATGCACTGTCGAGATACCACATGTTACTCTGAGTTTTCTCCTGGGCTGATGAAACCATCATTAGTGTCTGATGACACTCCTCATCTCGATCTGTCTGCTCCTCAGACTCAGACTCTGACTCTGATGATTGCTTTATCCTGCATTGTCTAGCTATATGCCCAAATTTGCGACAGTTGTAACACTGAATCCGATTTCTCTGTTGATTGCGACTTTCGTCTCGTCCACGACCTTTATTTTTATCCCACCACTGCTGATTATTATTCTGACCTCTGCCATTGTTGTTGACTTTATCACGACCTTTGAACCCATGATTCTTGTTCAGCTTCGGAACAACTGTAGTCTTCAATGCCTGCTCAGTAGGCTTGACTTTTTCACTTTTTTCATTGATTCGTTGTTCATGTGCTCGTAATGAACCGATGATTTCTTCAACTGATTTGGTCTCATAATTTGTCCCGGACTCCATAATAGCAGCTACTACGTGGTCAAACTTCGTGGTCAAGGTGCGCAAAATCTTCTCGTTCACATCGAGATCGGCGACATCTTCGCCATTCATCTTTAAGCGATTGACGATTGTCGAACACGATTGGTGTACTTCTCATATCTTGAGTCATCCATCTCGATCAACTCGAATTGTCGCCTCAAAGTTTGCAACCGAACTTTCTTGGCTTCTGTACACCCTTGTAGGGACGTCTCTACTAAAGTGTCCCACGCTTCCTTTGATGTCTTCGTCGGTTGCACTTTCTCAAACGCCACATCATCAAGCGTTTGCAAAATAAAATAAAGTGTCTTTTGATCTTTCTTGCGAAGCTCTTTTGTGTCGATGTAGCGGTGGCCCTGGGTCTTGAACCCATCTTCAACTATTGTGAGCAAGTCTTGAAAACTAAACAAGACTCTCATCGAGTGCTCCATCTATCAAACTTCTTCCCATCGAACACTTTGGAAGAGTAGGTTGAACTTGGCCGTTTCCAATTGTTGCCATATCGCCACTATTGCACGTTACTGTTCAAATTGCACTCGTGCACAATTTTGAACTAAAAAGATGCAATTGCTATGCGGGTCCCACAATCTTTCCAATGAGAACAAAAATTTCTTTAGTGTATGTGGGTGTTGTATAACAAAACAACTTTCAATCTTCTTTTTCAACAAGATCAGCGTGTTCGTTCTTCAACTACACGCCTCTGCAAATCGATTTTCTACACCTCTGCAAATCGATTTTCTTTAGCCCAACGTTTCTACACTGCACGCCTCTGCGTTGTTCTTCTCTGTGAACACGCTACTCAAACTTTTTGTTTCCAAAACAAGAAACGCGCACACTTCGATCTCTCGATAGATCGGAAGCCCAAATTCTGTTCTTGAATCTTCAAGAACTCTCACACAACCAAGATAAAAAATCTCGGTCTCTCTCTCACAGATCTCACTATTGCTCTGATACCATGTTAGGTTTAGAGACACCGCAATGACACACTTTATTAATCACTCTAATAAACTCGTTAATTACAATGCGGGGCTTAACTCTAATTTATAGAGTCACATAAACATACTCCTAATCTAACTAGGAGATCCTAACTAGACTCATACTCTAACTCAAAGTCCTAATCAAACTCAAACACAAATCTAATTTAGATTACAACTCCAACATTAATTAACCAATTTGTTGGCCCAATATATAGTTAAGCATGGTTTGTTTGGGAGTAAGTGGTCATAGGTTCAAACTTTGGTGGAGGCAATTATTTTTTTCTTATAAAAAAAAGTTGTTAATTAAACAGTTAAGCACGATCAAGGTAAGTTAATCCTCAAGGAGACATTGCTTCATCAGTAAAAAACACGTGTCTCATTCATTCAAAATATGTTAATTGTGTCCTGTGATTAATTAATTGATCACAATTAAGGATACTATTCATGTGATTAACATGCATGTTGGTGTTGATGATCAATGAACATGTTTGGTTTTGGTGTGAGACATATGTTGGCATGCAACATCATGCATTAATTAAGTTTGTTAATATATTGGCTCACAATTAAGAGCAATTCATGTGTGCCTCGGGATGAGGGTATACATGGATCTCGATTCATAACACGTGGGTCGAAGTTGCATTAAAGGTTTTTGTGAGTCAATCTATGTGTCTTATGGTGCGACATTGTTATTGTCATTTAGTATTTTTCATACGCTTATTCAAACTTTCGCGCGCAACATATAGTACACATGACATCAATATTGATTTAAGTTTGACATGAATAGTGAATACAAAACTTTTTTCACAAAAAAAAAAAAAAAAAAACTTGCGTAATACTATTTGGTTACGATTAATCTTAAGGGAATTCTAATTAATTTACTGCTTTCGTTGCAATATATTATTTCCCTATATGGTGATTCTAATATAGTGATCTTTTAAAACGTCTCGGAATATATATACGATGTGGATTCTTAATATTTAACTTAATTAATTTTTTTGATAAGAATTTGTGACTTAATTAATTGTCATATACTGTGTGAAAATTTAGGTGTAACAATATATTATTTCCCTAGCTAGCTTGCTAATATATATAATATTAGTGCGACCACATCAAACACATAATTATTTAAATGATTTGCTCTTATCAGTGTAACTTGTGTGATGATAAATTTGTTGAGATGTGCTTGATTACAATATAACTTTTGTGATGATAAATTTGTTGAGATGTACTTGATGACTCATTTGGGTGGCCTAATAATTTAGTATGGGGTTTAGGAGTATGAGGTTCAGGATTCGAACCTAATTCGGGGCTAATTGTTTATTTCTTATAAGAAAAAAATAAACAAACAAACAAACAAAACAAATCGGACCAACATACCAAGAACAATACGGCGATTGTTTTTGGGTGAAATATATACAAAACGTCCCTTGAGGTTAAGTGAAATATGCACTTTAGTCATTGAGTTTTTGAAAATATGTAATTTGGTCCTCTCACAATTATTTTTGTCCCAACCATGATTAATTAAATGTGAAAAGACTAAAATGCCACTACAAAGACATGCAAACACATTAACCCGACACTTTGCTTCTCACTTAAACTTCTTTTTGGTACACTTAAACTTTTTTTAATGTAGAAATAATTATTTAATGAACTCTTTGTGTTATTGAAAGAATTGTGTTGGATTTACCCGTACATATTATTATTAATTAATTAATTAATTAACACATTTTTTAGTGTTGATCTACATGCATTTATATATAGCCTTTTAGCGATTTTTTGTATGTACTTTACGAATTATAGAAGGGTGTTAATTGAGAAGACATAAAGAAATTTAATTAATTAATAATTTTTAAACTTTTATGTATATACATATACATATATATATATATATATATATATATATATATATATATATATACACATGCAAGAGAAAATTGTTTGTGTATTTATTCATTTCAAGGTGGCCACTTTGAAATGAATTGTCAATATTATTAATTACTAATGTTACTACTACTACTATTATTATTATTATTATTAAATGAGAAATATCTTTGCATTATGGAATATACATTGTTATTTGTTTCTCACAAATTGTGATTGTATTGATTTAAATATATGAATGTTTTAAAGAGACTAATTAAAAAAAGGAAAAATATATAAAAGCACAAGGGTATTAATGGTAAAACAAATATACCATATCATCAAAAAGCAATCACTACAACAAAGTGGGTCTATAACAACACTTTTTTGCCAACACTACTAAAAAATGTCTTCAAATTTTAATTTTAGAGACACATGATATATAAGTGTTGTCAAGTTTAAAATTTTGAGACGCTTAACATACAAGTGTCTCCAAATTAAGGACACTTGATATTAAAACGTCGTCAAATTCAAATCTCGAGATATTAATAATAATAATAATAATATTGCTAATTTGGAGACATTAAGTACACAAGTGTTGTCAATTTAAGGACATTAAGTGTGTAAAGGTTGCTAATTTGGAGACATTAAGTGCACAAATGTTGTCAATTTAAAGACACTAAATGTGTAAGAGTTGCTAATTTGGAGATATTAAATGCACAAGTGTTGTCAATTTAAGGACACTAAGTGTTTAAGGGTTGCTAATTTGGAGACATTAAGTGCACAAATGTTGTCAATTTAAAGACACTAAATATGAATGCGTTGTCAACTTAGAGACATTAAGTGCACATGCGTTGTTAATTTAGAGACACTATGTGCACATGCGTTGTTAATTTGGAGACACTAAGTGTACATGCGTTGTCAATTTAGAGACACTAAGTGTACATGAGTTGTCAACTTAGAGACATTAAGTACACAAGTGTTGTCAATTTAAGGACGCTAAACTTACAAGTGTCCTTAATTTAGGGATGCATATATAAATAGTGTAAATTAGAGACACATAAGAAATAAATGTCCTAAAATTAAAGACACATAAACAACAAGCGTCCCTAGTTTAACGACGCTTATAACAAAAGTGTCTTAAATAAATGTTACCAACGCATATATTTTGTGTCGTAAAAAAATGGGGCGACATCACTTTTACCAACACAAGTGGCAACACTTTATGATGCGTCGGTAAAATTTTTAGAGACGCTAATTAATGTCGTTAAATGAGTAAATTAATGTCGCTAAACACATAATGTTTTGTAGTGAATATAATAATAATATCTTGACTTGGTCGGCCTAACACAAGGATGCTTTTCTTAACCAAGAGTAAACTAGAGAGGGACCAGAGTGCATATTTTGAAAACTAGAGGCTAGAGTGTATATTTCTCCAAACCTTAGGGACATTTTGTATTTTACCCATATTTGTTTTATGAAAAAGCAATATACAGTGATAATCGAAACAAGAAAGAAAGAAAAAAAAAAGTTAATGTTCTAAAAACAAGGCAGCACGGCTCACAATATAAATAAAATTCGAAACATAACCATGGTCCATGCACACGTGCATTTGGTCATCATCTGTGTTTCATGAAGTACAAGGCGTGATCTTCTATTCAAACTTTTTGTTCTTTTTGTTCTTTAATTCCAAACAATCACGTAACTCCGCCGTGCATATTGCTTAAGCCTTTATATGATATACTAACTAGCTCAAACCTCAAAACCAAACCTTATTATAAATATGCAATTCCTCCATTCATCTTTCATTCATCCTAATTAACCTATATCAATTCGAGCTAGTACTACTACTCTAGCTCATCTCTCCTTTTATATAATAAACCTTCATCTAGCTCGAGCTAGTTTCAAGCATGGCGATCTCAAAATACATTTTTTCTTGTAGTGTATTGTCGGTGTATATCTTAATGTCGACAATGGTACTTATGATCAACCTCACCTCGTCATCGGTTGCTTTTGCCGCTCCAACATCCTTCGATGTTGTGGATTTGGGTGCCAAAGGTGATGGAAGGACCGACTCCACCCGTGCCTTTCCCGGCATGAGGATCGGCTTGCGCCTCCCCTTCCTCCTCCACTATCTATGTGCCGCAAGGACGATACCTCCTCAACGAGGTCTTGTTTACCGGGGAGTGCAAAGGTCGTGTTACCTTTAAAATTGATGGCACTCTTGTTGCTCCTTCGGATTATCACATTCTTGGGACTTCTGGTAAATGGATTACGTTTAACAAAGTTCAAGGCGTGTCCATTTCAGGGGGCATCCTTGATGGCCAAGGCGCTGGTCTTTGGGCTTGTAAGGCTGCCGGAAAGAACTGTCCTTTTGGAGCCAGGGTATGTGCATATATGTATATAGGGTACTGTATGATACATTCAAAAAAAAAAAAAAAATTAAAAAGAAAATAAATACTGTTGGGCCCAATATTTGCTCCTATAGGAGTGCTAGCTAACTAGGGGTACATCGTGTTTCGATTTGCTTGCGATGCACCTTGACATGCATTCATGCGCATCTTGAGGAGCATCACACGTTCATCAAAATATGGTGTACGTTTGATGTGTGTTTGTTGACATGCATCTAAAATTTTCCTGATCCAATATAGGACCAATAATTATTAAATCTTTGCTAGTACTACTAGTATTGGCCCACATTAACCACCTTCAACTTAAAGGTTTGGGATTGTACTCCAAAAGACCTCGATCAATTTTATTTGGAGATTCAGAGATTTGTATACACTTTTTATATATATATATATATATTTATCTTTAAATCATATATAACATACATCTCACTTAATTAATTGTGCGCAGTGGAATTGTATATATTTCAATTCACACATCTTCAACACAAAACTAAGACGCTTCTACATATATAGGGTAATTTTACAATAGAGCTTAAATATATACACATGTCATGATCACTCTATATCTTACGATTGGATTACTATGAAATTATATATATATATATAAAAGTCCAAAAGGGCTCTATATATAATTTTTTGTACTACAAATTAATACCGTGTTATATATGTGGTGCTACTTCTGATGTGTTGGTATATGTTGTAGTCATTGGAGTTCACCTACTCGTCAGAAATTACTATTACCGGGTTGACATCCATGAACAGCCAAATCTTCCATATCGTCATCCACGACTGTAAGAACGTCAAGCTCCAACAAGTGCAGGTGACGGCCTCCGGCAATAGCCCCAACACCGACGGCATACATGTCCAGGGCTCCACCGATGTCACCATCACCCAAGCCAACATCAAGACCGGCGACGACTGCATCTCCATTGGCCCCGGCACCACCAACCTCTGGATGGAAAACACCAACTGTGGCCCCGGCCATGGCATACGGTACATTTTTTATTTTACTTTTTTGTAACAAGTAGGTATTCACATAATTATACATTATGTACATACAAGTATTAATTATATAAAGTATACATTTTGTGAGTGTGCATGGAATAACATGATTTGTACGGTACATTATTTGTGCACGTACGTACTCGCAACATTGGGAGTCTTGGAAAGGCAGCAAATGAACAAGGAGTGCAAAATGTGACTGTTAAGACGGCTACATTTAGCGGTTCTGAAAATGGAGTGAGAATCAAGACATGGGCGAGGCCGAGTACTGGATATGTTAAAGGTGTATTATTCGAAGACATAATAATCAATAATGCGCGAAATCCTATTATAATCGACCAAGACTATTGTCCACACAACGAAGGGTGCCCCGGCCAAGTCTCCGGTGTTAAAATTAGTGATGTGGTTTATAGAAACATTAGAGGCTCGCGGGGAGTCAAGTTGCTATGAAGTTCGATTGCAGTCCAAAGGCTCCATGCAGTAGCATTGTTTTGGACAATGTTGATCTCACTTATGAGAGTAAATCTGCTTCGTCTTCGTGCATAAATGCTGATGGCTCGGCTTTTGGTCTTGTCCACCCTTCGAGCTGCTTGGCTGCATAGTAATATATACAAATCATTATACTTAATTATAATTATGTGAAATAAAGGAATTGATGAAAAGGGCGTTTCAATAGATTTTTCCTATTGTCGTAGGTATTGTTAACTACGTACATTAAATTAGGTCATCATATATAGGACTTTAAGGTTATATATCCACTGTTACAATAGAATTCTCCAGTTGTTGTATTGGTTAATATTACATCAATAAAATTGGTTCCATCATATATACATACTTTTGAGTTTCCATATATATTATCATCATGCATGTGTATATATGCGCCATGCACTTATACAAAAAGGCAATGATATATTTATTTATGGGAGCGGCTAATTAAATGGATCCCGCTTTTTGCTAAACGTACCTCATTACTCAAACATATACCTCGATTTTGAATTTCCAATTGATAAACGTTCCATACTCTTTTTTTTCTTTGAAATCCCTGAGATATACTCTTTCTCTCCCAATGTTCAAACTTTCTCTCCCTCTCCCTCTCCCTCACCCTCACCTCGTCACCCCTCTATCCTCTCTATCTCTTGGTTTTGCCTAGAGCACTTGTATTAGGTCAATCGAAAATGTTGTAGGAGTGTTTATTTCTTCGTCAAACAAGTCGGATATGGTGTTGTCGATTGGTGTAAATTTAGAAGTGAGGAAGTATTGCCCGTGAGTTTCGGTCACATAAGGTCAAGCTCATAATGCTCCAATTGACATCTTAAATAACGCATGTTGTGTTCATTAAAATAGGCATAATAGAATTTTTGGGCAAGTGAATCTAAAACATTCAAAATATCTTGAGATTTGTATTGCAAAGATTGGCAAAGCGAGTGGTTCACATGATTCTATGCATTAAATGCAATATGAACATGAAATTGAAAGTTCTCATGTCAATTAAACAACCAATTGCTTTTCCTCGAACATCGGGATTTGGTCTTTTTTTATGTTATGAAGCACTTTAGCGGGTGTGTAGCACATATCGACCAAGCTACAAATAGAATCGAATTGAGAACTCCATATATCGAGTAGTTCTGCACGTTGCAAATTCCCCATCTAATTAGCTCCTCTTCCAGTTTCACATTCTCCATTAGTTATCTCTTGAGCAATGTAATCAGCATGGATGGATTGTAACTCAGCAATACGCTTGGGAGAAGCAATTATAAGATTAACAATGGTCGTCAACTTTGAAAAGAACAACCAAACCGAAGTTTCCCTTGAAAAGGATGCAACCAATGCGAGTTGCGATTGATTGGCAAAATAATGCACATATTATGCATGTGGACAATCTCTAAGAAATAAAGCTTGTAATCCATTCCATGCACCACACATATTACTAGCACCATCATATCCCTGACCACGTATATCATGCACATAATGTGCATATTGAATTTACTGTTACAGAGCAAGTTAATTCAATATATGCTTTTTAAGTGTGAAAGCAGTGGTGTTCTCAACACGCACAATATCAAAAAAAGTCTCCTTGATAGAACCTTAATTGGCAATCAACGGACCTCGAAACAATAGCCATTTGCTCCTTCTCAAATGCATCCTTAGCTTCATCAGCTAAAAGACAAAACTTCCTATCTCTGACTTCTTTATGAATTTTAGTTCTTACGATATGAGTCATTCTATGTAAAGTCTCTTTTTGAATCATAGGTGATGTGTACTTTGCATTTTTTGGAGCATTATATAATACAACCCCATCAACATTGACATTTAATCTTCCCAAAAGTTTTATCATTTCCACGTAATTTCCTCAATTCTTAGAGCTGAAGGCGGGCTTGTCCCGGAGGTTCAAGGGGGCTCATCCTTTGGAACTGTGCCAACAGTTTTTCTCGGTGAAGCAGGAGACGACGGTCGCGGCGTACCGAGAGAGGTTCGAGTTGCTATCGCTGCATCTTGGGTCCGTCCTTTCCGAAAACCACAAGATGGCCGTTTTCATCAACGGGCTGCACGAACGCATCAAACTCGAGCTTCTCGGAGACCCACCGGAGACGATGAGGGTGGCTCTGGATCGGGCGGAGTGGATCGAGGCCAAATTGCTCGGGCTTGACAACCTTGGGCCCCCTGTCAAGATAAGCCCAACGGCTCGGTCCATGCCACAAGGGGCTTTAGCCAGGCGGGCCGATTCAAGGCCCGAAGGATGGGTGACCCATTCAATTGCGAGCCCAAACGGGGAGGGCCCATGGGTCCCGGGAACCAATCTAAGGCCCAATCCACCAATATTTCGGCCCCAGACGCGGAGTTCTCCTCGGTCCGCGATATCATATTCCGCCCGACCAAGTCATCGACAAGCAACTTCCACGGTTGCTCCACCCAAGTTCGACGATCGGCCGAAGCCGAGGCGCAAGTCCGGCGGAGCAAAGGACTCTGTTACGGTGTGACGAAGTATTTCAACGGACACCGATGCAAGGTAAGGGAACTACAAGTCATGTTAGTTGATGATGAACCTTCGATGATGTTGCTTCTCCGAGCCGGAGGAGAGTGCGAGAGGAGTCGACTTGGCGGTTCTCGAGTTGTCCACTCGAGTTTGTGGAAGGGTATCGGGACCGCGCACTATCAAGGTTCGGGGACAGTCAATGGTGTGGACGTCGCGATTTTGATAGATTGTGGGGCATCGCACAACTTCGTCTCGGATGATTTGGTCGCCTTCCTTCAACTTGGTCTCCCCTACACATCAGTATGGCGTCATGGTGGGTGACGGGCACCAGGTTCGGCGAACAGGGGTATGTAAAGACCTCAAAGTACAATTCCAGGGGATCACGGTGAGTGATGATTTCTTTCCAATGTCTCTTCCAAATTCAGATGTGCTTCTGGGCATGCAATGGTTTGTACTTTCTTTGGGGGTGACTACCATCGATGGCGAACCTCACTCTCACTTTCACATCAGAAGGTAAAGATTATTCGGTTCAAGGAGACCCAAATCTTCACCGTGCTTTGATCTCTTGTAGGTCTTTCCAGCGCTCATACGAGAAGGCAGTCGGGTGTTTCTTGATTGAGCTATATCAATTTTCTACCACAGTGGAGACACCGGATCTGTCATCACTCGATCCAAGCATCCAATCGGTCTGTTTTCCTTCTCGGCGTTGTTTCGAGTCCATCGCTCTCCCTCCTCCTAGAGCTTTTGACCATGCCATAATCTTGCAGGAAGGTCTGCACCCGGTCGTAGTCCGCCCTACCATTATCCGCACATCCAAAAGGAGGAAATCGAGAAGATAGTGTCAGAGATGTTTCGAGCGGGGCTAATCAACCATTTGCGAGCCCCTTTTCCGATCCGTGCTTGTTAGTCAAGAAGAAGGACGACGGTTGGCGGTTTTGTGTGGACTACGCGCCTCAACAAAGTGGTCTGTGGGATAGATTCCCGATTCCCAACATCGACGAGCTCTTGGATGAATTGCACGGCGCCACAGTATTCTCCAAGCTTGACTTACGATCCGGTTATCACCAGATCCGAGTACGGCCGCAGGATGTCCCCAAAACGGCTTTCCGAACCCACGAAGGCCATTATGAGTTCTTGGTCATGCCCTTCGGCCTTTCGAACGCTCCGGCTACGTTCCAGGCTCTTATGAACTCGATCTTCAAAGGCCTTCTGCGTAAGAGCGTCCTTGTGTTCTTTGATGACATTCTCGTGTTCAGCCGCTCGCTGCCCGAACACGTTGAGCATCTTTCTCAGGTTCTCTCGATCCTATCTGCTCATTCCCTTTTTGTTAATTTCAAGAAATGTTGTTTTGCTCGGTTTCAACTTGACTATCGGGCCATATTATCTCTGCACAAGGGGTAATGGCCGATCCAGGGAAGGTTCAAGCGATGGTGGACTGGCCAACTCCTTCCAATCCAAAAGAGCTGCGTGGGTTCTTGGGTCTGACGGGGTATTATCGGCGTTTTGTCCGGAATTATGGAAAGCTCGCTGCTCCGCTAACCCAGTTGTTGCGAAAGGATGGGTTCTCTTGGTCGAGTGAAGCCACGGCAGCTGTGCAAGCCCTTAAGCAAGCTATGGTGGATGTGCCAGTTTTGGGGTTACCCGATTTCAGCGCCTTATTTGTGATTGAAACGAGATGCTTCGGGGTCGGGGTCGTATTTGTGTTATCACAAAACGACCGCCGATAGCTTTTTTTCGATCAAGCTCTTGTGTCTCTCGCGCGCGACTCAGGTCTGCCTACGAGCGAGAATTGATGGCTATTGTCCTTGCGGATCAAAAGTGGCGCCACTACCTCCTTGGGCGAAAGTTTGTTGTCATGATGACCAACGAAGCCTTAAGTATTTACTAGAGCAACGAGTCATTGCGCTTTGAATACCAACGGTGGATTTTGAATTCTTGGGATATCGGTTTGAGATTCACTATAAAGCCGGGGCCGTCAGCCGCCGCCGACGCACTCTCCCGTTTTCCTTGTATGGATCTCCAATCACTCACTACCATTTCTTTCCTGGATATGCATATCCTTCATTCGGAGGTCTCGAGCGATCTGTTCTTGTGTCCTATCCTACATGCTCTCCAAGCGAGTCTGTCTTTGCTCCTCCGGTTGGTCTCTCTTTCGGGACCACTTGCGCTATGACGATAGGATGGTCATCTCGGCTACTTCTTCCCTTAAGGGCCAGATCTTATCGGAGTTCCATGCTAGTCCTATCGGGGGTCACGGAGGTTTCCTCAAGACTTTCAAACGGATCTCGGCTGAACTTTTTTGGGTTGGGATGAAAAAAGACATCAAAGATTTTGTGGCCACTTGTGACATATGCCAACGACATAAATATGAGACTCTCGCTACCGGCGGGTCTACTCCAACCAGCTCTTGGGTCCCTACCGCAATATGGGAGCATATATCGATGGATTTCATTGAGGGCTTACCAATTTCTTCGGGGTGGAAGCGCTATCTTGGTTGTGGTGGACCGATTCAAGCAAATATAGTCATTTTTTGCCGCTCGAAGCATCCATTCTCGGCCAAAACGGTGGCCTCGTGTTTTATTCATGAGAGATAGTCCAGGGCTTCATGGGTTTCCTCAAGCATAGTTTCGGACGGGGACAAAATCTTCCTTAGTCATTTAAGTGCGAGCTCTTTCGGTTTGCAAGGTACAAAAGCGGCGCGGAGTTCGGCGTATCACCCTCAAACGGATGGCCAAAGTGAAGTTGTTAACCGTTTGCCTAGAGACATACTTATTTGTTTTATCGACGGCGCCGAAGGAATGGTCCAAATGGTGAGTTGGGCGGAATATTGGTACAACACATCTTACCATTCTTCCTTGAAGTGCTCTCCTTTCGGGTGGTCTACGGGCGTGATCCCCCTCCCCAGTGCGCGCGGGCCGCGTTTCCATCGACCAACGTGGACCTCAATGCATTGTTGGATGCACGCGAAGCGCGCCTGCGGGAGTTGCGCGACCGTTAGTGCTTGCCCGAGCCGGATGAAAGCAGCACGCCGTCCGAGTCGCCGTGACATATCCTTCGAGGTGGGTGATTTGGTGTATGTCAAGCTCCGCCCTTATCGCCAACGATCCAGTAGCCGCCGTGCAAACCGGAAAGTGTCGAGTCCCATTTTTCGGCCGTTTAAGGTGCTCGCTTCGGGTCGGGCGGTGGCCTCAAGCTCGAGTTACCCCCTCGCCACTATCCACCCGGTGTTTCATGTTTCGCGAGCTCCGGCGCGTTTTGGGCGATCATCGGGCTATTCGGATTTCCTCCTCTCTTGTGACACCCTCACTCTTCCCACTACCCCCGAGGATGTCTTAGCTTACAAAAATGACCGGCGGGTCCGATGATCCTAGTTCGCTGGTTCGGGTTACGATGCAGATTCTTCGTGGGAGTTGGTTTCCACATTCGCGAGAGCTTATCCTCTTTCCACCTCGAGGACAAGGTGGCTCTCTGAGGGGAGTATTGATACGGTCCCGAGGCCGTCCCCAATTCATCATGTGTATAGCCAGAAAGAAAGTTGGAAATAATGGGTCTAAGACCTCATTGGGTCTGTTGCGGAGGACCCAATTATGGGAGTAATTGCTCCAACAAAGAAAGCCGCCCGGGTTCATTGGGTCCTTATCGGACCACTACCGCAGGCCGGTCCCGAGTGTCCACGGTTGAGTGTCATTTGGTGTCGTTAGGGAATTGTTCGTATAGATAAAAAGGAGTCTTTGTATGTCGGTTAGGTATATTTGAAGTTTCATTTGTTGAGTCGGTGGTTGGGTTTGGAAGAACAGGAGGCTCTCAAAGGTTCCTGTGAGGGAGTCTCCTATTCTCCATTCGAGTGGTGTAATCTCCCCGTTTGGGGCTATCAATCTACTATCCGAGGCGACCCCCTCGTTCTAGCAGTTTATCAGATCCCAGTTCTTTGAAATAACTTATTTTGTTCATTCTCATTGTCATGGAGTGGAATGTTATCCATTATGGTTGTTCCTATTCTCGTAAAATGAACTGCCATCCATTTGTAGGACTTAAATAACAGCCTGATGATTATATTTGCTTCACTTATGTAAATTCAGAAGTACATAAAGAGATAGAATTGCAGTGGCTGTATTGATTTATTATGATTTCCATCTATGTGCATTGGTGCTTTGGTATTGCTTGTGATTGGTAAGCAATATACTTAATTACATGAAGAATGGAGGTATTCTATGGTGTGCATGTCTTGGTGTGGGCATGTTAATGATGTTTCTTTTATTTGTTTGTAAAACCTTGGTTATGCGTTCTTGAAACACCAACAATGACAACAAAGCCTCAATTCCAAATTAGTGGGGGTTGGCTACATAGCCTAAATATATAGATCAAATTCTTCTACTACATTCAATTAAATGTTCTTGATAGCGCGATATCTAAATCCGTCAAGTTTCTCCCAATCAATGCGTCTCAAGTTATCTTAGTTCATGAAACATCGTAAGAAAAAATGTAGGTAGTAGGTACCATATCACTTGTTCAAAAGAGGAAGAAATATATGACCTTTTCTTCAAGCATCATAAGGATGAGAGGTGTTGTCACTTAAATATGTCGATAAACATTTTTTGATGAAAAATACGTTGATAAACATAAATCAGCATGATTTTAGGTATTATCCTGCTTAGTACTTATTAGTGAGGATGCTAATTGAAACAAATAAGATGATAACTGCAAAAAGTAAAAATTATGTTACTGTCTCTATGGTGTTGGTATAGACTCTATTACTGAAGCATCGAGACTTTAAATGTATGGCAAATTGGCCTCGATACTACATAGGCATGGTAGAGAAGTTAGTTATGGATATCTGAGTCTGCACTGTACTTGGTATTTTGGAGGTGAATCTTTTAGATTAAAAGTGCTACTTCGATTAAACTTAAAGTCGAGGGATTTGTGTGTAAATTGGAGTTTGTTTTGTGCTGACCTGCCATTTTGTAGAAATTCTCGAGCTATTTCGTTTACTATTTACGTACCCTTACTTACAACTACTACAATTATTTCCAGAAGCTGCGCTGCTTGTTATCAGTTGAAGGAATCAATATCAATGCAATAAACAAGTCTGGAGAGAGTGCACTAGACATGGCAGAGAAATCTGAAAATTCAGATGCTGCTTCAGTTTTAAAAGAAGCTGGAGCAGTCATGGCCAAGGATCAGGCAAACCCTCCAAATCCCGCAAAGCAATTGAAACAGACGGTGAGCGACATAAAACATGATGTTCAGTCCCAACTTCAGCAGACCCGTCAGACCAGGGTTCGAGTGCAGAAAATAGCGAAGAGGTTGAAGAAGCTCCACATAAGTGGTCTAAATAATGCAATCAACTCCGCGACTGTTGTTGCGGTCCTCATTGCCACAGTTGCATTCGCTGCCATATTTACTGTGCCCGGCCAGTATGTGGAGACTAGAATTGAAGGTATGACTCTTGGGCAAGCGTATATTGCAAATAACGCAGCATTCGTCATCTTCATTGTTTTCGACTCTGTGGCTCTCTTCATCTCCTTGGCTGTGGTGGTTGTTCAGACATCAGTGGTTGTGATAGAGCAGCAAGCAAAAAGAAGCTAATGTTTGTAATCAACAAGCTCATGTGGCTAGCCTGCCTCTTCATATCAGTGGCCTTCATTGCTCTCACATATGTAGTCGTCGGTCACCATGCTCTCTGGCTCGCCATCTATGCAACAGTGATTGGTGGCTTGATCATGCTGACCACCCTTGGTTCCATGTGCTACTGTGTCATATTGCATAGGATGGAGGAATCAAATCTTCGGAATATAAGGAGGGCGTCTGAGAGTCGATCCCATTCGTTCTCCGTGTCTATGGTGTCGGAGACCGAGTTGTTGAACAGTGAATATAAAAGGATGTATGCAGTCTAAGAACTATAATGGACAACGTTCTTGATCGGTCTTTCTTCGACGTTCTAGGCGCCAGGTGTTCTCCTGTAACTTGTGGCTCAGCCTATTAACTTGAGCTAAGATGGTCATTTAAGCATCTCAAATTATGGAAAGAAATGGGCATTACAATTCAGCAACTGAAGGAGATGCAAGGATATGTTCTGAAGTACAGATTTGCATTTCAGAGTAATTCTTGAATTTATTCTTCTGTATGTTATCAGTTTTAATGTATAATGTGAGCAGATGTAGAGATGCAAAAAATGTAGCTATATTTGTAAGAGAACTTTGTTGAAAAAATTAATTAAATTATTTAATTTTCCGTAGTTATGAATGGAAATCAGTGGAAAGAGCTTGTAATATGTAGAGAGACACGAGACACTAATAGGCGTGTCTACTCTAAAAGGCATACTAAAAGGTCTATCTATTCAAAAAGACAAACAATTAAAAGGGATGTGTCTTATCGGATGGACACATAGATGTTTATAAATATTCATAATATGAATTGTTTTAAGAGTTAGTTTTCTCGAGTCAAAACAAAGATCTAGTCGAATTTGAACTTCTTTCACAGTGTTTATGCTAGAGAGAGTGTTGAATCATATAATTTGTAGAACTAGAGATTTGTAATCACTAGTATGATCGTTGTATTTGGAGAGACTATCGTCATTAAACCATAAGTATTGTAGCAGAGTGAAATAGTCTTAGGGACATTGAGTCTAACTCACGCCTCAATCAATTGCATTAAGTTGTTTTTCTATTTCGCACCGAATTTCTTCAAATACCCCCAAAACACTTTGCGAGACGGCACAATCTAGCCGATGAGTTTCACATGTTTCATCGATATATGGAAGCAGTTCTTCGTGACTGCCGATTCTGTTGAAGTGCTATAAAAGAATTCAACTTCTCCTTCTATGTCAGTGATACTAATTCATGACTGCAGTTCTTCTTTAATTGAAACATTTATTCATTGAATTCCATAGAAGGTACACATACAAATCATCAATAAAATGCATCTAAAATGTGCCAACTCTTGCTTCATAAAAGAATGTTACAATACAACAAATGGAGAATGAATACAAATACTTGCTTGAAATGCCTACTATAAACAACTTGGTGGATTGACTACGCCCAATGCCATTCCTCTCACATTCTTGCAGAATGACTTAGCTGGTTGTTTTTGATAAGTGAGTTCTATGTCCTGCAACCCAATGCCCATACATGGAAAGGTGTCGCTGCAGTCGAACTTCATCGCAACCTGCGAAGCCGATGTCCCTTTAATGTCTGTATATGTTACTCCACTGATTTTTATGCCTGAATTCTGCATGCACAAAAGAATTACTGCATTAGGAATTTGGCACTGCAGTTGGTTCCTCTTAGCATTTTTTTCGTTCGAAATTATCGCTTCTTCGAGTTCAGTTCGGCTAAATTAAATGTAATTGTCGAAGGGGAGGGACTAGTTTTGCATTACCTGATTTGGGCAACCTTCATTTCTGGGGCAGTAGTTCTGATCAATAAGAATAGGATTCTCCACATCATTCATCACAACTTGCTTAAACACTACTCCCTTCACATAACCATTACTAGGCCTTCCCCATGACTTAATTCTCAAACCGTTCTGCGTTCCGCTGAACACGACGTTCTTCACCGTCACGTTCTCCACTCCGTCTTCCTCCAAGCCCTTCCCTAGACTCCCAATACTGTGAAAAATCCCATTCGAAACACCGTTAAATAATCTTCACCGACATCAATAATATCTTTCATAAGAGGTCTAGTTTGTGATGTGCAGAACTAATTCAACATACCTTATTCCATGACCAGGGCCGCAAGCGACACGCTGAATCCATAAATTCCTCGTGCCAGGGCCAATCGAAACACAGTCATCTCCAGTTCTGATCCCAGTATCCAATATGCGAACATTCACCGAGTGCTGAACATGTATTCCATCAGTATTAGGACTGTCCTTCGGCGCATATATCCGAACCCCTTCTAGCGTCACATTCTCACAACTATGTACAACAATATGGTATAGCTTCGCATTTATCGACGTTACTCTCCGAATCACCACGTTGTTGGAGCCGAAAATCGTCAAGGTCTGCAAGCATTACAACTCCAATTAGCTCACAAGCATTCACAAAAAAGATCAAAACAGGACATGAAGCATTCACAACTTTATTATGTACATACAGTTGGTCCTTCAGGACAGCTTTGTTGTGAGGACTTGCAACCCCAAAGAGAAGAACCAAGCCCATCAAAAGCTCCACCATTGATGACCAACCCTTCAACATGACTAAACATGATCCAACTATCTGAACTGCCCAAACTTTCTACTCCATCAGGAGCAACAATGCTGCCATCAATCTTCACTTCAATCTTTGTACCATTGCATGGCCCTTGAAACACAACAGGACTACTTACAAGAAACCGCTTCCGCGGCACATACATCGTCGCGGGCACCTCCGAAGAGCACACGGAAGTCCACGCCATGACAAACGCCTGGCTCGAGTCCGTCCGCCCATCGCCTTTAGCTCCAAAATCCGTGACGCTTACGACGACAACCGGGTCTGCTAAGGTTTTAGCAGTGAGGCATGACATGGTTAGGAGAATTAGAATTGATGTTGTGATTGAGATGATGAGAGACATTTTTTTTTTTTTCTTCTAGTTTTGATGATCTTAAGAGTTTAGAGCATAAAAAGTGTGATTAAGTTGTGATTATTAGTGGGAATGTGTGGTTATAGTAACCGAATTAGAGGTGGTTTTATAGGTGGAAAAAAGGATTTAAAAAGTTAGAGAAGTGGTGGTGTGTTGTGGTGGGTAGTTATTATTGTCTCTCAAAGCAAAACAGCTCTGTGTTTGAACTAAACGTGTTTTGGCTTAATATTTAGTTTTTTTTTTTTTTTAACTTAATTTGATTTGTAACAAAATGGGTGTAGTCCGATGAGCTTCGAAATGCGCGAAATTGTGATTCGGGGAGGATCTGACGACGTGCGAATTCGTGGTGGTATGTTCATTCATCTTCTAATAATTAATGAATGATTAGCCGTTAACTTAAGACAGCAAATTCAATGTGAGTTTGGATGTATACTTGAAAGTTAAGGAAGTTGTAACGATGTCTGCGTGTAACATATGAGGGGGGTGTTTGGAGACTTGTTCAACTTAATAAATCTTGATTGGAATAAGAAGAGTGTATGATTAATTAACCCGGACGTTTTGGTGTAGCCTATTCATTGTAAGGTCGAAGACAGGATTGTGTGAGTTAGACTTACGATTTTGCTAGTGGTAAAGGCGAAGACGGGGTTGTGTGAATTAAGCGTACGACTTTGATTTCAATTCTCCACAACGGACAAACGCAATACTGTGTATATATACAAAAATAGGGTGTTCCCTCTTTCTATCAAAAAAGGCAAAACCAACCACCTACAAAATAGTCGATATCTTAAAGCATTAGATCGATACACCCGAAACTCCCAATATGTATCAGAAAATCTCCTCCATTTTTTCTTGCATAATTTGTATGTCTACCTGGCTATGCAAAAACTGGATTCGAGTTGGGCGCACTACCGTGCAAATAAAAAAAGAAAAAGAAAATCAGGTCATTCAAAAATGTGAAACTAAATTGTAAAACTCACATTTCGTTCATTTTTTTAAATCTTGGTTTTTAAATTTTAATTATTTTTTAAAAATCAATTATAAGGATAATCTCAAAATCTAAAATGTGTTTGTAGGATGTTTTAGGTTGTTATTTTTTATTTATGGATTTAGCTATTGCTGAGTTTTTTTCCTCGAAAACTCAGCAATAGCTATAAATTTTTAAATTTTAATTAACCAAAATTGCAAATTTTTGGGGTTCTTAAATTTTTAGACATAATGATAAAGAGAACTGCTAGATCGAGTAACCCACTTTGGATACAAACCCAATTGGATCTTTGTCAATATACTGTCGAGATGCGTGCATGCGCATCTCGAGGCAAAATGCTCTACATTTAACTGGGTCGGTGCCCAATGTGGGTTACTTTTGCATTTTTTATTAAAGAATTAAAAAGCTAAATAAAAAAGAAATACTATTTCTTTTGCATGAATTATATTCTTTTATGTTTTCAACTTTGAAAAAAAAAAAAAAGAATAAAATTGATTGTCTTAAAAAAAGAAATTATTGTTGGGCGTTCAGGAATGGAGTTGTATGTGTTCCCAAACACTCCCTAAAGGGTCACGCCGCCATAGTTTGCTGAGTTGGATTTGCCTGCGACACACTCATACAGACCGTCGGATTCTATCCCTATCGTGCCTTTGAAGGCTTGTTGTTTTGCCGCGTGGCGACTATGACTTATCCGTTATAGACTTCCATTCACCATACAGTACCTAGACGTTAATCAATGACCCTCAATGCTTCATACATTGAATCATGATTGGTCAAGCACTAATGAAAGAGAATTGAGATAGCACTTCCAAAATTAAACAAAAAAAAAAAAAAATGTCAAGAGTCAAGGGTCAAGGCCCCTTGGACTTGGAAAATAACTGCTCTAATCTCGACTAATTTCATAAGATTTAGTCGAGTAGATCGATATATTAACCATCATATAGTAGCTGGAGTGGCGAAAGTCTAACATTTCCATCAAGATAAATAAGGTTTTAGTCTCATGCAATGTAAAATAACTGCTAGACCTTTAGTTAATAATAAATCCAAGTTTGTTATAGATCTTGATAGGATAATCCAAGTCAACCATGGATCTTGGTAGTTATGCATGCCCATCGATCCCACTGAGCTTACTGAGGCTCTATTAATTCGTTATAATATGCCTAAGTTATATGAGTGTATCACGTCCAGTTAGGTTCATCCACTGAACGTGAGTAAGCTTATAATGACTCCATTCTCGATGCATGTTTGTAATTAAAACAAAAATGCCTATAAATGAGCAACTCTTCCTTAAGCTTGTAATAAATAAAAAAAAAAAAACAATATGTTTGGATTTTGATAACAAAAGTTGATCCCTTAACCTTTTGGACACAAAGCATGTCTCTACTTTTTCACGTGTTAAGGTATAGGATTACTTATATGAAATGTTGAGAGAGATCTTTAATTAGGAGGCGTTGAGGCGGTTTGGGCGCCCATGTTTGTTGGAAGTTTGAAATTCGATGGGACAACTTGTGGTTTCTTTCTTATCATAGAAATTTTATTGAAGGGGATGGTGGATTTCTTTTTTTAGCTATTTGTAGTTATGATAAATGATCTCTTTTATGCTTGGTTTGTTTTATTTATTGTTAAAATAACTAGACATTATAAGGTTTTTTTTATAACCATGTGTATCCAGACACTTGTTTGGCAAGTCGTATAGACCCTAGGATTGCGAAAAAAAACCACCAGTGACCCGACGTTTGACTGTTGGAATCGAACTTGAGAGCGTGCGCCTAAGCCACACAAGTCTACTTTCACCTTTACCATTAGGCCAACCCGTCGCCAATTGGTATTGAGAGTTGATGCCCAATTTTTAGGGAAAATATCAAGTAACTTATAGGGAGTTGGGAACTAATCTTGTTTAATTACTCAATTTGCCTGCAATTTATCTCCCAACTTACACCCTAAGGTGTGAGATATCTCCCCACCACCTCCTAATGAGTTATTTTTTAGGAGTTGTGGACACAATTACCCCTCATTAATGACTCATTTATTATCCATCTCTCTCTTGTTTGAAGGCTATTTATGTCAATTCATATTTTTTATTGTTTAAAAATTTTAAACTTCCCTACAAGTTTAAAGTTGAACCAAACATGAAAATATTAACTCAAAGGAGAAAACTCTCAATTAACACTGTAAGTTAGCAAAAACGAACCAAACGATGCCATATTTGCAAGACAAACATTTAAGATTGTTGAGTTAAGGTTTTCATAAAAAAAAAAAAAGATTGTTGAGTTAAGGTGAAGTCTATAAGTTCTATAGTGATAAAGGATTGTTAAATAGACAAATCTTTCAACCCGGTCGGGTTGCCACAACGGTAAGGGCGAAGGCGAGGTTGTGTGAATTAAGCGTACGACTTCGATTTTGATTCCCCGTGAGAATAGTCAGACTCGCCCAGACACCGACATATATAAAAAAGTAGACAAATCTTTCCTAGAGGGGTTTTAATGGTACTACAGCTTTTTGCATATGTGTAGCAATTCCCCATAATTATATAGTATTTGTAGCAATTCGAATACATTTTCAATCCTGTTTAAGTGCAATCATATTTTTTGCCAAAGCTAGACAATTTAGATGGGATTCTTGTAAATTAGTGAAAATGTAACTAACTCATCAAGAATGTGTGAACAATCTCACTGTTTTCATCAGTTCTGAAAACATAGAGTTACTTGTATTTATAGATGAATAGAAGAGTTTACAACCATTGATCTTACAACTATCATAACTAACTACTGAGGCTGTATAACTACATTACAAAGTGATGTACAATATCACTGATCCAGTACACCAATACATCCTTAATGGTTTATTCTTACATCCCCCCTCAAACGAAGAGGAATGGGAATGACACCAAGTTTGATCCGTAACTCATGAAACCTGGAGGTGGATAAAGCTTTAGTAAAACAATCAGCAATTTGATCATGAGTAGGAACATATTGCATGATAGATCACCCCGCAACACCTTGTCTCGCACAAAGTGGATATCAATCTCAATATGCTTGGTTCTTGAATGAAAGACAGGATTGCGAGCAAGGAAGCAAAGATCAGATTGTCACACCAAAGAACTCGAACAAACAGGAAGTGGAAAATGTAATTCAAGCATTCAGAGAACGAATCCAAGTAACCTCAGCAGACCACATGAGCTAATGCTCGATATTCGATTCATCTGCTAGACCTCGCCACAATGTACCGCTTCTTGGATTGCCAAGAAATCGATTTGACCCAAAGTAAATCGCAAAACCAAGAATGGATTTTCTATCATCTGGATTTGCAACTTCAATCAAGATTCAATACCCCGTCAACATAAGTTTTGAACCAGGTTTGAAGCTTTAAACCCAAATGAAGTGTGCCCTTTAAGAATCGCAATACTCTGCTTTCAAAGCTTGCAATGAGAAGTGGAAGGAATTTGTTGATAGGAGCTTAATCGATTCACTATGAAGGCAATGTCCGGTCCGTGTGTACAACATACCGCAATCCACCAAGAAGACTTCGATAAATAGAAGGATCATGAAACAAAGAGTGACTATCATTGCACAATTGTTTCAAGCTGATAGGAGATTCAACAACCTTTACATTGGACATGCCAGCCTTCAACAACAATGAAGATATGTAGTTTGACTGATTAAGATATAAACCGGAAGCATCACGTCGAACTTCAAACCCAAGAACAAGCTTAACTCCCCAATATCCTTCAAAGCAAAGGTAGTATTCAACTTGTTGATAAAGGATCTAATTGCAAGCAGGTTTAGCACTGATGACAATAATGTCATCAACATAGATCAACACATAAAGAGGAGAAGTTTCCCAAGTAGTGATGAACAGAGAAGAATCACTTTAGAATTCTGAAAACCCCATGACAACAAAGCCCCTTTTAATTGATCAAACCAAGCCCTTGGAGCTTGTCGAAGACCATACAAGGCCTTATGAAGTCGACAAACATGATGAGGATTGGAATCATCAACAAAACCAGCTGGTTGATGAGTATAAACTTCTTCCATTAACTGACCATTAAGGAAGGCATTATTAATATCAATTTGTCTAATAGACCAACCATAAGTCACTGCAATGGAGAAAATGATTCTAATAGTTGCGTAGATTTGATCATTGTATTTCGTAAGTTTCTAAAAATCAATGCCAGGTATTTGTTTAAAACCTTTGGCAACTAACCTTGCTTTATATCTGTTAACAGTTCCATCATAATTTTTCTTCACTGTGAAGATCCACTTATTAGCAACCACATTTTGATTTTTAGAAGGAGATACCAAAGACCATGTATCATTTTTCATCAATGCCTGATACTCCTTTTCCATTGCTTCTCTCCAATGAGGAATAGATAAAGCCATCTCCACTGTAGAAGGAATAGAATCTGCATCAGAACATGTAGCAGTAAATACTTTCTTCATAGAAATCCCATTCTTTCCCCTGGTAATCATTTGGTGAGTATTTGTAGGTAGATGAACATGAGATGATTGTGGTGGAGGTGATTGTGGTGAAGATGATTGTGGTGGAGATGATTGTGGTGGAGATGATTGTGGTAAAGTTGTTGGTGAAACTGATGAAGATGGTGGCATTTGAGACTGAGATGAACCAGGGTAAGAATGTTGATCAATAGTGACAATTGAGTGTGGAACAACATATATAGGAGAAGAAGATGTAGCTGTGGAGAACATAGAAGAATAAGGAAAATCTTCTTCATCAAAGATAACATGTCTTGATATATAAAGTCTTCCTGATTTACCCAGCAAGCATTTGTAACCTTTATGAAATTTAACCGTAACCTAGAAAATACTCTTCTCGGACTCGAATCGATACTTGTGTTGATTATAAGGTCTTGTATATGGATAACAAGCACAACCAAACACCTTAAGAATTGTATAATCCTGGAGGTTCTTGATATAATCTGGCGATAAGGAGAGCTTCGAGATAATACTTGTGAAGGAAGTCTATTAATAATGAAAACCGATGTGGAACAAGCATCGACCAAAATTTATAAGGCAATTGTGAATGAGCAAGAAGTGTCAAGCTAGTCTCAATGATATGTCGATGTTTCCTCTCTGCCCTACCATTATGTTGATGAGTGTGTGGGCAAGAATGTTGAAAGAAAATGCCATGACTATCAAGAAAAGGTTTAAAACACCTAAATTCACCTCCCCAATCAGATTGCAACCTTTTAATCTTAGTAGAAAACTGATTTTCTACAAGAGTTTTGAAGTGAACAAAGGCATTAAAGGTATCTGATTTATTCTTCAATAGGTATAGCCAAGTAAACCTTGTACAATCATCTATGAAATGCACATAGTAATTGTATCCATCATGAGAAGTTAGAGGTGTTGGACCCCAAACATCGGTGTGAATTAACTCCAATACATGTGTACTATGTGATCGTGAACAGAAATGGTAAAGCATGATGTTTACCAAGAGGCAAGTAGAGCAAAATCCAACTGCTGTTGTTGAAGAAGCTTTGATGTGAGTTTTCAAAGCTGAGTTGTTGAAGTGTTGATAGTGAGGGATGGCCCAATCTCAAATGCCATAGATGATTTGGTTTGTCCGAGAAGTAACAAATGCTTGAGCATCAATCGAACTTGGAAAGAATTGGTACAATCCATCTTTGAGCTTGCGCTTCAAGGAGAACTTGTTTAGTGTGAATATCCTTTATCAAGCAAGTAGAAGAGTTAAACTCAATAACCACATCATTGTCCCGAGTTAGTGAGAAATACTCACATGATTTTTCTTTATATATGGAACATTAAGTGTATTGGGAAATTTCAATGAGGATTGTTGTGAAGGGGGTCTTAAAGCATGACCAATAGATGTAATATGTAAACGATTACCATTCCCAACAACCAAGGAGCAATTACTCCGAATATGTAGTACTATTTGTGAGCCGTGATGGATCAAAGCAAATCACATGTGAAGTAGCTCCACTATCAAAGATACCAAGAGTGAGTCCAGTATGGAATCGCAGATGATAAGAAACTTTGTGCATTAGTGGAGTGGATAGAATTGTTGTGCAGAAGAGTGAGGAACTTGGTGTGCCAGAATGCTCCTCTCTCGAGATTGACTCGACATTTGAGACCGATTGAACTCGTGATTGTGGTGATCCATTATATGCATTTGCTCCCATGTAGTTCATATCGATCTCGTAGTAACACACTGCGGTTGTGTGTCCAATCTTGTTGCAGATTTGACAAGTTGGACGATTGTTTGTGTTCTTGAAACCTCCTTCTTCCTCCGAATCGGCCATTACCTCGACCTCCTCTATTACCATTTCCAACACCTCTATATCCTCCTCCATAACTTTCAATTTGTGACTTGTTTGTACTTCCATTTCCATATTTTAGTTCAAGAAAGATTAACTTGTGTTGATGTATTCAGATTCATGAATTGATTCCATTCAATGTTTGCAGTTGAATCAATTTCGACTCAAAACTTAACAGTGTAGATTGAACTTCTGGCCAAGATAGGTTTCGCTGGCCCTCCAATATTGTAGTGATTGGAAGGTATTCGGCATCCAGTCCAGACAATGCACATGAGATTAGATCTTTCATCAAGATTGGTTCACCAGCTATTGCCAATTTATCACACAATTCTTTCAATTTCTTCAGATACTCCATCATCGACATATTTCCCTTTCTTAGGGTTCGTAACATTGTGCGATTCATCTGATACCATGAAAATGTAACTAACTCATCAAGAATGTGTGAACAATCTCACTGTTTTCATCAGTTCTGAAAACAGAGAGTTACTTGTATTTATAGATGAATAGAAGAGTTTACAACCATTGATCTTACAACTATCATAACTAACTACTGAGGCTGTATAACTACATTACAAAGTGATGTACAATATCACTGATCCAGTACACCAGTACATCCTTAATGGTTTATTCTTACAATTAGGAACAGTGATATTTTATTTTACTTCGTTTCCTGGGTATCCTCTGATGCAAATGCGCGTTCGAGGTGGTTAGATGAATCTACCATGCTTGCTCAATGACTTTGTAGGAGTTTGTTGTAAATCTCAAACCCAATCAATTTCAAATTTCTGCAAATCTCTCTTCACAAAAGAATAGGTTTTTTTTTTTGGTTGCTAAGTTCTTGCTAAAGTTAACACGAATGATTCACTTGAAAGAACATCATCTTTTGTTCATTAGTCTAGCTGGTGTCCAAAGTGCCATAAGAACAGTTCTGCAGTTTTTATTTATTTATTTATTTGTTTGGTAGCATTATCATTGGTATTAAGTTATAGTAATTTATACCAAAGTTAATGCTATGAAACTCATGAGGAATTCAAGTTGCAAACTAGGGCTGATTATTTTAATGTGTGACATAGAGGATTCAAGTTCTTATCGAAAAAAAAAAAAAAAAAAAAAACCAAATTGTATGTTAATGGAATGATCACAAGGGGCATTTTTTAAATAGCATATTGAAATTGCGCCAACTTGGAAAAAATGTTCAAGTTCTTTTTTTTTTTTTTTTTTTTTTTTTTTTTTTTTTTTCTTGATTAGAACTTGAATCCCTCGTCTCTGCAGATAAAATAATCAGCGCTAGTTTGCACGCTAATTCCTCAGTTTGAAAGAATTAACATTGGTATTAAGTTATAAATTATTATGTCTTAGCCTAGGAATCTTGTCCAAGAGGAAGATGATGAATTGGTCAATTGTGATGAATTGGTCATACGTATCACTGTTGAGATGGTTAAGGCATCACTTGCCATAAGCAAGGTTAGGGGCTCGTCTCATGTTGGAGTCAAAGGGTGTTGTAAGAAAAAAATAAAAAAAAAATAATGACAGCACCTAGTCAAGAAAAATTATGTTTGTCAAAATTACTAATAGTGGTAGAAGGTTTCTTTTTTATTTTATTCTGTTGTACTACTAATCGATGCAGGAAATTCTCGCTGTCATTCTTTCTTTCCGATCGCCTCTACTATTCAATCGAAATCTACATGGGAAATCTATGAAGCCAAGCAGCTGGGAGGGAGAACGACACCGGTTGCAGAACCAGCAGCACTCGTGCATGAAGCGGTTGCAGGTTTACTTCCATATGTAAGATCAACAATGTCCAAAACAATGCCGGTGCAGGGGTTTGTGTGACTGCAATCAAAGTTCACGGCCTTCTCAGTAGCAGACGAGCCGGTGATGTTCCTGTAAGTTACATTGCTAATTTTAACACCAGAGGGTTGGCTGGGGCAATTGTTGTCTGGACAATACTCCTGGTCGATTATAACCGGGTTCTGTGCATTGTTAATTATCACATCTTCAAACAATACTCCCCTCACAAATCCTTGGTTCGGCTTCGCCCATGTCTTAATCCGGACTCCATTTTGCGTACCAGAAAACACAGCTGTTTTAACTGTCACATTTTGCACACCTTGTTCATTTGGGTCCTTCCCTAGACTTCCAATGCTGCAAGAAATGTTCAAGTAATTGATCAATTCAGTCCTAGCATATAACAGTAGTACTTAAAATGACTTGTTAATTTGAGATTGCATACATGTTGCTACAATTCAATGTCGAAGATTATAAATGTTACCTAATGCCATGGCCAGGTCCGCAACCGATGTTTTCAATCCAGAGGTTGGTGGCGCCGGGGCCTATAGAGATGCAATCATCGCCGGTCTTAATGATGGCTCTGGTGATGTTGACACCGGTGGAACCTGCCACATGTATGCCGTCGGTGTTGGGGCTGTCACCTGAGGCCGTGACATGCACTCCTTGTATGTTCACATTCTCGCAGTCATGGATGTCAATGTGAAACATTTGGCTGTTCAACGACGTCAATCCGCTTATCAGAACTTCTCTAGAGTTGGTGAACTCCAAAGACTGCACATCGATCACAACAGGAAAACAGTAGACAAAATTGATCATCAGAGTAAGCCAACTATATATATATATATATGTGTGTGTAGTTTCTTTTGTTGATTAGAGAATTTGTGCTGACTAAACTTGAAAACAGTTGCTACACCTACCGTTGCGCCAACCGGGCAAGTCTTTCCGGCGTTCTTACAAGCCCACAAACCAGCGCCTTGTCCATCAAGTGTGCCGCCTAGGATGGTGACACCCGATACCCCATCAAACGTGATCCAATTCTCAGTTCCGTAATCCGTTGGAGCAACAAGAGTGCCATCAATTTGAAAAGTAACAGAGTTCTTGCATTGCCCGCTAAACACTACCCTCGTAAGCAGATAACTCCCGCTCGGCACTAAAACAATGGCGGCGGCATTGGAGGCGCAAGCAGAAGACCATGCACTAAGGAAGGCTGCGCGAGAGTCAGTCTTCCCATCTGCCTTTGCACCCAAGTCCACAACATTGTAAGTAGTACTTGTTGAACCAGCACTACTACTAGCAATGTTAAACAAAAAAATGTTCAGTAAGATGAAGTAGTGCAACAAGAATGTGTTAATAAATTTCATAATCTCCATATTGTTCATACAACTTAAAAAATATGATAATTGTGTAGTAGTGGTAGTACTAGCTATAAAATACTAGTGGTGATGAAA
>CM077579.1:3167970-3388777 GCA_039657325.1 Stephania cephalantha
CTATTTGTATGCTTTTGCTTTTCCGAAAGGGCAAATCTTGTTCATATGTAACCCTTACTTTCATGAAGAGTCGTTTGTAGGATTGCTTTTACACAAGCAATGCGTCTATATATAGCAGTTTGTTATGTTATTAGAGGGCATCGAGTTTTAAGTTTGGTTTTGTCAAGCTCGACTAAGTCTCTCTATGTTCTCTATGTTTTTGTTCTAAATCAATAAATATTGAGTGTTGTCTTCTTCTCTCTCACTCTCTCTCCTCGCCTCGCTTCAATTGGTATCGAGCCATTCACAAGTGTCTTTGTAAGTATATCTTCTTTATCGAATTCTTATTATACTTCTTATAGTTTTGCCTTCAAATATTTTCATTTGATTTCTTTGATCTTGCTTTAAACGGATCGTTGTTTTGATTCTCGTGATTTTGATTTACCGATCGCTCTTTGTTTCCTCGTCGCGTTGTAAGACTCGAAGAAGAGTGTAAGACGAGCATTAAATCGTTGGCCGAAGCTAAAAAGCGTTTTCACGAATTTTTATCATGAGTTCTCTTCGAAGATCTTTGTCTAAAGTATTGTCATTTAAGTCTTCTGAAAATGAAGGAATGTCGTCATCATCTTCTCCTCCGTCTTTACCTGAGTCTATTTCTTATCTATCAAAAAATCATAAAAATATATCTGAAAAAACTTATGCCAATATTGATCAATCTTTGCAGAATTGGTCTATTCCTCCTATTCTACCCTCAATGGTTTATACCAAAGGAGATTTCTCTCCAAAACAAAATTATATTATTAAATTTGTTGAAGATACTATTTCAGTAACCGAAGATGGTCAAGAAATAGTTGTCTTATCTCCTCAAAAAATAGAAAGCCATGCTTTAACCCATAAATATTTGCATCTTGGGCTTATTCAAGTTGCAATCAAGCCTTTAGTTGCACTAGGCATTAACGCCGATGTCATGGTCTCCGTTAGAGATAAAAGACATTTGAATTTACGTGATTCTATATTAGGAATCATTGAAGGAAGTCTATCTCGATGGTTCTATGTATTTTGAATGTTGTCCAAACTTTTCTGTTGATCTTCATAATGATCCCGAGCTTGTTTCACGAGCTCTTGTCCTTGGTTTATGTACCAAAGGTTTTACCTTATCCGGCTCAATTTCAAATGTTGCATAGTTTATCGTCTTTTCTATAAAGTAATGCATACTATTATCCCCGACATTGCTTACGATAAACTTCAACGACAATCATTATCCACCATTTTTCTTACCAATGTTAAAAACACTATCATTGATAGGAAACAATTAGCTACAAAAGCAATTAGTCTTCCTCATCGGTGGACTATCACCGATACAAACAAAGAGGAACAACAAAAGAGACAAGTCTCTCAACAGTTTCCCAAATTATTGAACATGAAAATGGAAAAGTTGATATTATCTTTGCTCCTAGAGTTTCAACATCAACTATATCCTCTTCCAATATTTCCATTAAGCAACCATTTGAAATGAAGATGGTACTTGCTTATCCTGTTCCTACAACAGAGATAATAATGATAATGTTAGCTTTAATGATTTCTTGACTATCATATTAATGTTGTAACAATAGAAGAAACAGAACAAGAATTTGTTATGGATTATGAATTGCTCAAACAACAATTCTTAACCCATCCTTTAAAACCATCCTTACGTAAACTTGTACCATTTAAACATCAAGCTATCTTTCGAGAAAAGTATTTTGCCTATATAAAAGAACATAAGCCAAATAATGGAGATTGGGTTTATGATTCGTGAACCATCTTTATTTGCCATTATTTGGCAATTTGTTGGCCATGTTTCCTCAATTAATGAAAAGATTAAGTGATCAACTTCAAAATCTTAGGTGTAAAACCCTAAATGATTATCGATGGTATAAAGATACATTCTTCTCAAAATTGTATTCTTTAACCGAAAAACATGATGAATCTTTCTGGAAAGAAAGATTTATTGCTGGTTTACCTCCTTATTTCGCTGCAAAGATAAAAGATTTCATCAAAGAGCATTACAATAATACTCTTGCTGATCTCTCTTATGGCGACATCACTCAATCAGTACAAACTTGTGCTCTCTCCATATGTAATGACCTGCGATTAAATCGCCAAATCCAAAAGGAAAAATCAACTTTGAAACATGATCTAGGCAATTTTTGCTTTGATTTTGGCCAAGATATTGATGTTTCTAAGTATCTCACTCCACAACGTCGCATTAAACGACAAAATAAATCATCTCATTTTTATAAACCTCCTTATTATAAACATCCTTCTCGTTTTCCTTCCAGGAAGAGGCGTACTTCCTCTTATGCCTTTAAACCTTCAACAAAAGTTGATCCTCACACTAACGCTTCAAATGTTTGTTACAAATGTGGACAACCTGGTCATTATGCAAATAAATGCGAGAATATTTAAGTTTTAACGAAGGATCAACAATTTGATCGTAGATAGATAAAATGAGTTCTTCATGCGAGTTAAAACATTGATTTCCACTTCTTCGATGAAGAAGAAGATGTATGTGGAAGATTAGACACACAAGTGACATTCATCTTGAAGAAGGAGAAGAAAATGCAACGTGATTAACAATAACCCTTCTCCTTCCACAGAAGAATCTATTCTCCTTCTATCAATAAAAAACAAAAGCAATTTCGAGAACATATCTCTAATGATAATTCTCATCTCAATTTTGCAAGTCTCATGGAGATAGTCAACAAAAAACCTAAACATGTCACAATTCAATCTCTCCAAGCGAGAGATAAATCAATTAAAACAAGAAATTAAGCAACTTACTTTCAGTATTACCAATCTTGAAACGACTCGACATTGAAGCTCATTATAGCTTTGACTCTAACAATATTTTTGTTGAAAGCATTTCTCAAACTTCCAATTTTCATAGATGGCTTACGCTTAATTACTTTTTACAGATCAAAGGATTCTCGTAAAATGTAATGCTTTAATTGACTCTGGTCTTTGATTTAAATTGCTTACGTGAAGGATTTCTCCCCCTTCATTATTGTAATATTAGCACTAATCATAGCATATATGTGGCTAATGGCCAAAGTGCGAATCCAATATGAAGTTTCTCTTGCTCATATTTGTCATCAAGGGATCTGTATTCCTTTAACCTTTATTATTGTCCGGGACTCAAAAAAAAGGATATGTTATTAGGAACACCATTTCTAAAGAAAATACAACCATTTTTTTTGAACCGTATTTCCACTACTCTTGAGGGCAAATCTCTTCATTTTGCCTTTATCAACCACCAAATGAATCATATGTTAATATGGTTATCCATCAAATAGAGTATAAAAATACTCATATCCATTATCTCAAACATGAAATCCTACTCCTAAAAAGCGAGCAAATCATTCAATCACCTATTTTTAAAAATAAGCTTGAGGCTTTCCAAACTTCTTTACAACAACAATGTTGTTGATATTCTTACGCATTTTGGGCTCGAAAACAACATATTGTTCGTCTACCTTATATTCTGATTTCAATGAATCAAAAATTCCTACAAAGGCTAATCCATCCCAAATGACTCTCTCGACTCAGAAGTTTGTCAAAAAGAAATTCTTGACTTACTTCATAAAAAATTAATTACTTCTTCTAAATCTCCTTGGAGTTGTCGCATTTATGTAGAAAAAGCTCCACGAACTTGAAAGAAGAGTTCCTCGTCTTGTTATAAACTATAAGCCTCTTAACAAAGTCCTAACAACTATTAGATATCCTTTGCCAAATAAATCGATTTGCTAAAAGCCACTACTTCAAATTTGTAGTCTTTTCAAAATTTGATTTAAAATATGGATTTTGGCAAATTCGGGTTCATCATTCGGATCGTTATAAAACGACCTTTAACACTCCATTTGGTCAATATCAATGGAATGTTATGCCTTTTGGATTAAAAAATGCTCCTTCGAATTTCAAAAAATTATGAATGATATTTTTAATCCTTATTTCTCTTTTATACTAGTCTATATCGATGATATACTAGTTTTCTCTCCATCAATTGATCAACATTGGAAACATCTTTCTATATTTTCCTCCTTGATTAAAAAGAATGGTCTTGTTTTATCAAAAACAAAGATGCATCTTTTTCAAACTACCATTACCTTTCTCGGTTTCAAAATATCAAATCAAACCCTTACTCACTGTTAATCGAGTAATAGCATTTGCCAACAAATTTCACGATCGTTTATCCGATCGTCTTGATACAAAGATTTTTGGGTTGCCTTAATTATCTATCGATTTTTACAAAGATGTTGCAAAAGATAGACAATGTCTACAAGATTTATTATCTTCCAAAAACCACTTTTCATTGGACAAATGCTCACACTAAAAATTTGTTCAATTGATTAAGCAAAAGTTCAATCACTTCCTTGCCTTCATTTGGCAATTCCACAATATTTCAAAATTGTTCTAACAGACGCCTCGACATAGGTTATGGTGGTATTCTTTTACAAAGCCTCTCTCTTGGTAATGAACAACTTGTTTGTTTTACATCAAAAACATGGAAAGATGCTCAAATTAAATATTCGACATTTCAAAAGAAGTTCTTGCTATTGTTTTATGTGTTCAAAAATTCCAAAATTGATTTGCTAAATCAAAGGTTTTTGATTCGTGTTGATTGTAAATCTGCTCAAACTATCTTTTCGAAAGATGTTAAAAATTTAGCTGCTAAACAGATTTTTGCAAGATGGCAAGCTATTTTAAGTATATTTGATTTTGATATTGAACATATACCAGGTAGTACCAATTCACTTCCTGACTTTCTGTCTCGCGAATTTCTTACAACCCTTACGTTCATTTTTTAGATCATGTCTAAGAAAGTCGCCACCTCCACCATCTCTTCAAATCGTTTTAAGCCATTAGAAAATCCAGAGCCAAATTGTTCTTATTTGGCCACAAGCCAAACATTTAATATGCATTATTGAACCATCCCTTTCTACCAAGCCATTAGCTACTCAAATAGCATGCATCATACCTCCAGGCCTACATTTCCTCCCGACTTTCGCCCTCATGCTGACCATTAAGTTTTATGAAAATATCCTTATATCTACCCATTCGGTCCATTTTGAACATCTATCACGAGAGAATTCGCCGAAATTGACTACTCCAAACTTAAGATTCAAGCGAGTTTTATCTCTCGATGAATGGTGTGAAAATTATAAATTTATCACAAAAACTCCATTTGTCTACAAAGATATATCAATCCTCAAAGATACTCCAGCAATTGCCTTAAGTTATCATGACTACATTACGCTTTGGCAAAATATCTTGTTCTACAAGGATCTGATCATCATTCTTGGTACATCACTTTTCGTGCCAATTGCCAAACTTCATTTCCCCGATGGTGGCTCACTAGTTGGTGGAATAAGTTCAGTCCTCATGAATTTATTTTTCTGCTCAGTTCAAGAAAAATTTAAAAAAGATAACCTCTCCATTCTCCATTTTACGTGTAAATATACTATTCCTTGGATTCTCAAATGGGAATACGGAACATCTTCCATCCTTGCCTATGCGCCAAGACCACCAACAACACCAACCATGTTTATTTATCCCAAGATATCTCCTGTAAATGGTGGAACAAATTCAATTATCTTGATGCCTTTACTAAGTCATCCACAGCAAAACCAAAAACACCTTCTAAATTACTTGCATTTCCATCCCTTCCTCATCATTGAGAGATGTAGTCTCAAAACCTTCTCCTTCATCGACATGGCACTAATCCTTGCTAAACTTGAGATGGAAGAAGATAATAAATTGTTGCGTCAACAAATTGAAAGTGATAATAAACAATTACGTCGTGAATTTGAACAGTTACTTCAAGGTGTTCATCTTCACTTCACTTTCCGCTTAAAAGTGTGCATTTATCGATGACGACTCATAACATTCCACCGGTACTTAACATTTCAGCAAACACTTCAACAACCTTTGGTTGATTTCTTTCATCAAGACTTTACCACTAAAGGTGTGGACATTCTATGGTCTCCACCACATGAACATTGTTCAATCCAAATTGTTATGTCGTGTATTAGTTTTACATGGACATCAGGATGACACCGATTATCTCCTTACCCTTATGGTATTTCTTGAAGACGTCACGAAATCAAAGTAATTGTTCATACACATGATCTACTACGATTTCGGATTATGTTTTTGCTCCTCTTTGGCATTTCCTACATTTTTCTCTGCAAAGTATGATTTGCACCTACATTTATGAAGGATCATTCGTACCTCTTGAACCATTGTTGGCCTCTTCAACGGTAAATCTAGTATTCTTGTTTCTGGACGTGTCATGCCCTCGAGCTCATGCCATCCATCTTTTCAAGCACATGCTTCCTATCCTAATTTCCACTTTGGTTATTAGATAGCCGTGTCATCAAGATAAGGATTGTGTCCTTTTTTCCCCTTTATCAAGATAAGGATTATGTCTTTTTTAACGAATCTTAACTTTGCTTTTTCCAAAAGCCAAGTTACTATTTGTATGCTTTACTTTTGCTTTTACGAAAGGGCATGTCTTGTTCGTTACTATTTGTATGCTTTTGCTTTTAGAAAGGCAGAAATCTTGTTCATATGTAACCCTTACTTTCATGAAGAGTCGTTTGTAGGATTGCTTTTACACAAGCAATGTGTCTATATATAAGTTTGTTATGTTATTGGAGGGCATCGAGTTTTAAGTTTGGTTAGTCAAGCTCGACTAAGTCTCTCTATGTTCTCTATGTTTTTGTTCTAAATCAATAAATATTGAGTGTTGTCTTCTTCTCTCTCACTCTCTCTCCGCCGCCCGCTTCAATTGGTATCGGCGAGGGAGAGAGAGTGAGAGAGAAGAAGACAACACTCAATATTTATTGATTTAGAACAAAAACATAGAGAACATAGAGAGACTTAGTCGAGCTTGACTAACCAAACTTAAAACTCGATGCCCTCCAATAACATAACAAAGCGCTATATATATAGACGCATTGCTTGTGTAAAAGCAATCCTACAAACGACTCTTCATGAAAGTAGGGTTACATATGATAAAGATTTGCCTCTTTCGGAAAAGCAAAAGCATACAAATAGTAACGAACGATACATGCCCTTTCGTAAAAGAAAAAGTAAAGCATACAAATAGTAACTTGGCTTTTGGAAAAAGCAAAGTTAATATTCGTTAAAAAAGACATAATCCTTATCTTGATAAAGGGAAAAAGGACACAATCCTTATCTTGATGACACGGCTATCACTAATAACCAAATGGAAATTAGGATAGAAGCATGTGCTTGAAAAGATGGATGGCATGAGCTCGAGGTAATGGACACGTCCAGAAACAAGAATACTAGATTTACCGTTGAAGAGGCCAGAACAATGGTTCAAGAGGTACGAATGATCCTTCATAAATGTAGGTGCGCCATACTATGCAGGAGAAAAATGTAGGAAATGCCAAAGAGGAGCAAAACATAATCCGAAATCGAGTAGATCATGTGTATGAACAATTACTTTGATTTCAGGATGATTCAAAGAAATACCATAGGTAAGGAGATAATCGTGTCATCGGATGTCCATGTAAAACTAATACACGACATAACAATTTGGATTGAACAATGTTCATGTGGTGGAGACCATAGAATGTCCACACCATTAGGTAAAAGTCTTTGCATGAAAGAAATCAACCAAAGGTTGTTGAAGTTTTGAATGTTAAGTACTGGTGGAATGTTATGAGTCGTCATCGATAAATGCACACTTTTAAGCGAAAGTAAGGTGAAGATGAACACCTTGAAGTAACTGTTCAAATTCACGACGTAATTGTTTATTATCACTTTCAATTTGTTGACGCAACAATTTATTATCTTCTTCCATCTGTTGAAGTTTAGCAAGGATTAGTGCCATGTCGATGAAGGAGAAGGTTTTGAGACTACATCTCTCGAATGATGAGGAAGGGATGGAAATGTGGGTAATTTAGAAGGTGTTTTTGTTTTGCGAGGGATGACTTAGTAAAGGCATCAAGATAATTGAATTTGTTCCACCATTTACAGGAGATATCTTGGGATAAATAAACATGGTTGGTGTTGTTGGTGGTCTTAAGGCGTCATAGGCAAGGATGGAAGATGTTCCGTATTCCCATTTGAGAATCCAAGGAATAGTATATTTACACGTAAAATGGAGAATGGAGAGGTTATCTTTTTAAATTTTTCTTGAACTCTGGGAGCAGAAAATAAATTCATGAGATCTGAACTTATTCCACCAACTAGTGAGCCACCATCGGGGGAAATGAAGTTTGGCGCTTGGCACGTAAAAGTGATGTACCAAGAATGATGATCAGATCCTTGTAGAACAAGATATTTTGCCAAAGCGCAATGTAGTCATGATAACTTAAGGCAATTGTAAGAGTATCTTTGAGGATTGATATATCTTTGTAGACAAATGGAGTTTTTGTGATAAATTTATAATTTTCACACCATTCATCAGAGATAAAACTCATTTGAATCTTAAGTTTGGAGTAGTCAATTTCGGCATGTAATTCTCTCGTGATAGATGTTCAAAATGGACTGAATGGGTAGATATAAGGATATTTTCATAAAACTTAATGGTTGCATGATGAGGTAGTAGGGAGGAAATGTAGGCCTGGAGGTATGATGCATGCTATTTGAGTAGCTAATGGCTTGGTAGAAAGGGATGGTTCAATAATGCATATTAAATGTCAGCTAATGGCCAAATAAGAACAATTTGGCTCGGATTTTCTAATGGCTTAAAACGATTTGAAGAGATGGTGGAGGTGGCTTACTTTCTTAGACATGATCTCGTAAAAAATGAACGAAAGGGTTGTAAGAAATTCACGAGACGTAAAGTCGAAGTTGAATTGGTACTACCTCGGTATATGTTCAATATCAAAATCAAATATACTTAAAATAGCTTGCCATCTTGCAAAAATCTGTTTAGCTAAACTAAATTTTTAACATCTTTCGAAAAGATAGTTTGGCATTTACAATCAACACGAATCAAAAACCTTTGATTTAGCAAATCAAATTTTGGAATTTTTGAACACATAAAACAATAGCAAGAACTTCTTTTGAAATGTCGAATATTTAATTTGAGCATCTTTCCATGTTTTTGATGTAAAACAAACAAGTTGTTCATTACCGATAGGAGGTCGTTGTAAAAGAATACCACCATAACCTATGTCGAGGCGATCCTGTTTGAACAATTTTGAAATATTGTGGAATTGCCAAATGAAGGCAAGGAAGTGATTGAACTTTTTGCTTAATCAATTGAGCAAACTTTTTAGTGTGAGCATTTGTCCAATGAAAAGGTTTTTGGAAGATAATAAATCTTGTAGACATTGTCTATCTTTGCAACATCTTTGTAAAAATCGATAGATAATTAAGGCAACCCAAAAATCTTTGTATCTCAAGACGATCGGATAAACGATCGTGAAATTTGTCGGCAAATGCTATTACTCGATTAAATGAGTAAGGGTTTGATTTGATATTTTGAAACCGAGAAAGGTAATGGTAGTTTGAAAAAGATGCATCTTTGTTTTTGATAAAACAAGACCATTCTTTTTAATCAAGGAGGAAAATATAGAAAGATGTTTCCAATGTTGATCAATTGATGGAGAGAAAACTAGTATATCATCGATATAGACTAGTATAAAAGAGAAATAAGGATTAAAAATATCATTCATAATTTTTGAAATTCGAAGGAGCATTTTTAATCCAAAAGGCATAACATTCCATTGATATTGACCAAATGGAGTGTTAAAGGTCGTTTTATAACGATCCGAATGATGAACCCGAATTTGCCAAAATCCATATTTTAAATCAAATTTTGAAAAGACTACAACCAAGTAGTGGCTTTTAGCAAATCGATTTATTTGGCAAAGGATATCTAATAGTTGTTAGGACTTTGTTAAGAGGCTTATAGTTTATAACAAGACGAGGACTCCTCTTTCAAGTTCGGGAGCTTTTTCTACATAAAATGCAAGACAACTCCAAGGAGATTTAGAAGAAGTAATTAATTTTTTATGAAGTAAGTCAAGATAATTTCTTTTGACAAACTTCTGAGTCGAGAGGTCATTTGGGATGGATTAGCCTTTGTAGGAATTTTGATTCATTGAAATCAGAATATAAGGTAGACGAACAATATGTTGTTTTCGAGCCCAAAATGCGAAGGAATATCGTAACAACATTGTTGTTGTAAAGAAGTTTGGAAAGCCTCAAGCTTATTTTTAAAAATAGGTGATTGAATGATTTGCTCGCTTTTTAGGAGTAGGATTTCATGTTTGAGATAATGGATATGAGTATTTTTATACTCTATTTGATGGATAACCATATTAACATATGATTCATTTGGTGGTTGGATAAAGGCAAAATGAAGAGATTTGCCTCAAGAGTAGTGGAAATACAGCTTTCAAACGAGAAAATGGTTGTATTTTCTTTAGAAATGGTGTTCCTAATAACATATCCTTTTTTAGTCCTGGGACAATAATAAAGGTTAAAGGAATACAGATCCTCGATGACAAATATGAGCAAGAGAAACTTCATATTGGATTCGTGCACTTTGGCCATTAGCCACATGAGATATGCTATGATTAGTGCTAATATTACAATAATGAAGGGGAGAAATCCTTCACGTAAGCAATTTAAATCAAGCACAGAAAGTCAATTAAAGCATTACATTTTACAGAGAATCCTTGATCTGTAAAAGTAATTGGCGTAAGCCATCTATGAAAATTGGAAGTTTGAGAAATGCTTTCAACAAAAATATTGTTAGAGTCAAAGCTATAATGAGCTTCAATGTCAAAGTCGTTCAAGATTGGTAATACGAAAAGTAAGTTGCTTAATTTCTTGTTTTAATTGATTTATCTCTCGCTTGGAGAGATTGAATTGTGACATGTTTAGGTTTTTTGTTGACTATCTCCATGAGACTTGCAAAATTGAGATGAGAATTATCATTAGAGATATGTTCTCGAAATTGCTTTTGTTTTTTATTGATAGAAGGAGAATAGATTCTTCTGTGGAAGGAGAAGGGTTATTGTTAATCACTTGATAAAATATTTAAGTTTTAACGAAGGATCAGCAATTTGATCGCCGATAGATAAAATGAGTTCTTCATGTGCGATTAAAACATTGATTTCCACTTCGATGAAGAAGAAGATGTATGTGGAAGATTAGACACACAAAGTGACATTCATCTTTGAAGAAGGAGAAGAAAATGCAACGTGATGGATTTTCTTAACAAATTAACTCTCGCATTTATTTGCATAATGACCAGGTTGTCCACATTTGTAACAAACATTTGAAGCGTTAAAGTGTGAGGATCAACTTTTGTTGAAGGTTTAAAGGCATAAGAGGAAACGCGTCTTGGAAGGAAAACGAGAAGGATGTTTATAGTAAGGAGGTTTATAAAAATGAGATGATTTATTTTGTCGTTTAATGCGACGTTGTGGAGTGAGATACTTAGAAACATCAATATCTTGGCCAAAATCAAAGCAAAAATTGCCTAGATCATGTTTCAAAGTTGATTTTTCCTTTTGGATTTGGCGATTTAATCGCAGGTCATTACATATGGAGAGAGCACAAGTTTGTACAGATTGAGTGATGTCGCCATAAGAGAGATCAGCAAGAGTATTATTGTAATGCTCTTTTATGAAATCTTTTATCTTTGCAGAGAAATAAGGAGGTAAACCAACAATAAATCTTTCTTTCCAGAAAGATTCATCATGTTTTTCGGTTAAAGAATACAATTTTGAGAAGAATGTATCTTTATACCATCGATAATCATTTAGGGTTTTACACCTAAGATTTTGAAGTTGATCACGAATCTTTTCATTAATTGAGGAAACATGGCCAACAAATTGCCAAATAATGGCAAACCATAAGATGGTTCATTAATCATAAACCCAATCTCCATTATTATTGGTAATTGGATTATTAAAAGCGTCAGCTTTAAGATGATTTGTGATAGCTTCACGTTCATCTTCATCCATGACATAATGCCACCAACCATATAATTGGCGGTGAAGCCACAAACTATGGCTTTAGCAAGATGTCGTTCAAGGTATGATTTTGGAGAATCTTGGCTTTGGCATAAATATGCATTTTGAGGACAACCTCTATAATTTGATATTCGAAAGACCATCAATACTCCAGTCATAGATGGCATTACCATCATATTTCGATTTCTTTTTATCTTTTCTTCAAGAATAAGATCAGATGGAGTTGGTCGAGAATAAAATTGTTTAGTTAAAGGATATCTATTAAATGATTTAAAACCTTTGGTTTTGTTGTGGTAAGCTTTAGATCTGTGAGATTTAGATCGTATTATGCGATGGATTTCGTGTAAAACATCATTATTTTCTTGAAGAATTTTCTTCAAGAGAAGGAATTGGGGTTGGATTTCCGATGTTTCGAAGGAGTTGCGGGAGCTATAGTCATTATAGCCAGGACCTTTATCTTTTGAAGATGATGGGTTTTTAGAGGATATGACTTGAGGTGGTGTTAAAGAAGGAGCATTTGTAGAAGGTGAAATTTTTAATTGACTAAGTTTTGTAGTAAGGATGTCAAAAAATCAGAAATTCTTGAATTTCTCTAAAGTTCCATTGAGCCTAGAATTCGAAAGATTTACGCGGATCACACGTTGAGCTTCATTGCATTGAATTCCAACCCAGTTGCAAGGACTAGTACTAGTACTAGTACTGTTTGTGCCGCCATTTATGGAAATCCAAGAAGTGAGTGAGTGAGAATAATTCAAGCTGTTCTTCCATCTCAACAAAGCTTCTGCTTCACCTACAATTGCTGAGATTTCAACATGAACATAGGAAAAAAAGAGAAAATACACTAAGTTCCTCACTAGTAATGCTCTTCTCATATTTACAGTTAATGTTATGAGTCTCAAATTCTCTTATAGAACCACAAAACATATATAACATATAACATGTTCATATATAACAATTGATGACTACAAGTCTTTGTTTAGTGTTAATATATGTATATATGTATATATGTACCTTCCCCTTTAAAAATGTATAACAAACATTGCATTGTTTTTAAGCTATTGTCTTCACATATAGGCCTGGGGGACTACTATATATACATTGATCAACCCTTTGACCTTTTAATGATTTTCAAGAAGTGCATATGAAGAAACATACTTAATTAGCACCTAACTTATACTAGTTCAAGTAGTTTGGTGCTCGAGTCCTTGACTAGATTTTTGGTTTTGGACCTTATGGAAGGAGCCACTTTCGTTTGGAGAGCTTTACTACTTTGTAGGTCAACCATACTCGAGATAAAATAAATTTGAGGCGCAATGAGCTTTTTACCCCGATTACCCAAAGCAAAGACAAACCAAAAAAAGAAAAGAAATTGAGCATGTATATTATAAATAAAAATAGTACATCTTTTGCAGGTGAGATAAGTCTATAATGGACATGAAATATTTAAAGGTAATTCTCGACGTCACGAATAAAATATAACGATATATTAATAAAGATAAAGAAAAATGCATTCGCTCTACGTATGAAGCTCGACAATGCTCGAACATGGATTAATTTGTGCAATTTTTCTTTCTTTTTTTTATGAAGAGAAATTAGTTGGTGGCTAGGAAACAAAAAAAAAAAAGGAAAACGTATTCTCCTTTTCGAAAGCCCAACAAGCTAAGGATGTCAAATTCTAATTCCAAGGAAAAAGGACTAAAGTACAAATACTTTTTTCTAAAAAAAATTACTTTTAATATTTTTTCAACACATTATTTTGATGAAAAGTTTTTCAACGTATTTTCTATGTGAATCACCCGATATCGGAACTAACACCAATCGGCCATTTTCCAACACATCAAAATCAACATAAGGTGGAGATTTTGTAAGAAAATTTTAATAAAGACCATAGGATTCTTTCCGGACTTGACTGTTGGTTCAGCGATTGAGTCAAAGAGCGATCAAGTCAATGGTCTCGAGGCTAAACCCTAAACTCGCTAAACCCCCAACCCCTTCCCCAAGAAAATGACAGATTTTGTAGTGGCTTTGTTCCTGGAGCTTCATGAACAATTCGATTTTGTCGCGGTGTTGTCATGTCAGAGAAACCGTTGGAGCTTCAAATCAAAACACAATCGGATGGGAGAGATGAGCGAATCAAGTGGAGGAAATGTGGCAAGTGGGGGCAAGTGGGGCAGGTGGAGCGGAGATCGTAATTAGTCCCCGTCCCGCAGAGGTGTGGGGCGGTGATTTATTCTTACAAATTTTCCACGAGGTGAACTTTGCCACCCCACGCCCTACCTCGTGGGGATCTCGCGGGCGCGGGAATCCCCGCGATGCCCCATCAATTTTGTAAAAATATATCTTTTGATTTTCATTCCTTGGTCATTTTGGCACTTAAGTACTACTTTCTCAATTTTTTTAAAAACTATTTTTCTCAAATTGAAGGATTAATGTGGATTTGTTTTGTTGATTGAGTTACAAGTTATCATACTTAATTAGATATATAAGATTTCCAAATCTAGTATGACAAATATATTTCAATGATGTTCTAAATATAATTTTATATATCTTTATGATATAACAAATATATATTATAGAATTAATTTAATGGTAAAAATAAATTTTATTGTTGGAGATTTGAGTTTATTCCATATATTACATATATTATGAATAAAAAAGTTATATATCTTTTTTGTAAAAACATAAAAAAATGAAGAATTCTATGCAAGGGATGCGGGGCGGGGAATCTCCACAGGCGAGAACAATTACCGTCCCGCTTGCCCCGTGCCCGCCCCGCAGGGAGCAAAAAACGAGGATTCCTTGCCCCACTGGGGCGGGGCACCGCAGGGAATGGGGATTCTCTACCCCTCTTGCAACCCTAGTGGGAAGAAGAAGGTCAAGAACAACAGTCCAAGTCAAAGGTACCAATTAATCTTGCTTAATTAATTAATTACATGAGCTTATCACTTCTATTTTTTTTTGGATCTTCTGTTCTATATTATATGACAACAAATTGACCATCTATTCAACCGTACATATAATACTTTTAAATTACATAGGATTGGTGATTTATTTAAGTCTTGTTTGAATTTGAAATGTTTAATTTGTCATAACCTACCTTTCAAGGCATTGGCTAATGGCTAGAATGAATTCATCATCATCAACAACAACAACAACAACAACAACAACAACAACAACAACGACTCAATCCCAAATCTAGTTGAAGTCGCTGCATGGATCAAACTCTTTCAATGTGCTCAATTTAGTGCAATTGCTGATGTGCTTTTCAAATCATTTATATCCCTCCTAATTAATGCGTCTCAAGTTAGCTTTCTGTCTACCTCTACCTTGTCGAATTTCTTCAGAATTTCTTCACTGTTCCAAAATGGCTAGAGAGTTGAGAATATTCACAATACTATAGCCCCTCATATGTGATGTTAGCCTGTTAGGGCATCTCCAACCAAGCATTATTATAGCATTAGGACGAAGATTAGTGCTCCGCGGCAGATACACTAGCTCCCACGCCATGGCTTTTTTTTTTATTGATATATTATTATCTATTAATTAAATTAACTAAAACACATTAACATTACTCAGTTGAGGCAATAATTCTTGTATATATCTACAAATTCCAATCTTTCTTCTAAAAAAAAACCAAAAAATAAAATAAAAAATAAAATCAATTAGTTGTTTAGTCATATGAAATTACAAAGTATATGCTATTCTTTCTTCTTAATTTTTATTTTATTTGTTTCATATACTCGAAATTTAAGAACAAAATTATTAGAAATTTATATTATTATAGAAACAAATTATCTTACCCAGTACTTGTAAAATAAAAACTAGAATCAAATTAAATAACTTTGATTGGTCAATATTTGTTTTTAATTTATCAGAAACATGATTTGGTAAATATGTGAAAGAAAACTTAGTTGTGTTAAAAATAAAATAGTTATTAAATATATAAAATAAAGATAGAGAAGGAATATTATGCATTTTGTGTGAAAAGTAGTGTAAATAAGTTGCAGATCAGAATAATGTTTAGGGTACTTTTTTCATCAAAATGGAGCAACTTTTACTCTAATATATTTTGGAAATGCCCTTAAATAAATTTCGAATTATGTGTTTTGTATAATTAAATAGGTAGAGTGCTTTGTTTTACGTTTGTTGTAGGCTTGTAAGGTACATAGATTTAGATGTGATTGTATTGTGTTACTCATTCATCTAGAGTCTCAATATTGATCATTATCATTGTTTTCAGGTAGTTTTTAAATTTAATTTTGCATCACTCAATGCTCCTATTTTCTTTAATTTGTTGTATTTGTCTCTTGAAATCTTCTTCAATGGAAATTCTAATAAATGCATTGTCTATGATATTACCTCTCAAAATCTTAAGTCGACTAAACCATGCAATTTCATTCACATTTGATTTTCTTAGAAAATTTTGCTTGGTATTTGACACCAACTGCCTCAACTAATTTGAACCGACCTCCAACAAAGCTTGAAAGAAAACAAGCTCTCCCAGTGTGATTTTCTCTAACACCCATATTTAGTAATCTCCTTCATATTTAATTTTTTAATGAAAATCCTACTAGATATCCGATGCCAACTTCCCTGACTAATATAGGTAATGTTTGTCTGATAGTTATTTCATTCACATTTGATTGGATGTTTAAATGGGCATATCCCCGAACCTAACTCATATTTATATTTAGTAATAATTACTACATAGATCTAACTTGAGTTCCATTCAACAATAAATGCCAACAATAGACTGTACATACCATATCAAGTATATGTTTTATAAATACACCACATTTTCCCAACAGAACATACTTCTTCTCTGTGACAAATGATACCAAGCCTATTGAAACGTTGAAAGAGTCAAAGAACAAAACAAAACAGACACAAACCCATAATGGAACTTGGAATGTACTAATTATATTGAAAAAAATTGATTCTCCAACTACCATATTGTTTCCTGGCACATATGGACACTAATCTTGCCCAATGCTTCTCCTTGGACATTCTATCCTTCCATGTCCAAAAAATAATTAGAGAAACAAAACCAAGTTAAAGCCAAGGGTTCGATTCCTTGCCTCCCCTTCCTCCCTCCGATTTTTTCCTTAATTGGGTTCCCTGGTGGGAGGCAACTAAGAACCCCCGAGGGACTAGGCGGGTCCACCATCAGCCTGGTGTCAGCGGCGGTGGCTCGGATATCTTCGGCTATTAAAAAAAAAGAAAAACCAAGTTAAAGCAAAAACATGAGCAGTTGCTCAAATCAGGAGAAGAAGTGTCATGAATGATGGAGAAATATATCTAAGCTGTTGTTTTTGTTCTTCTCTTATGCATGGGAGTATCATCATCACAAGAAACAGAAGCAGAGGCTTTGATCAAATGGAAGAACAGTCTCACAAGTCCATCTCCTTCTCTCAACAATTCATGGTCCCTAGACAACATCTCAAACCTCTGCAACTGGACTGGCATTCAGTGCAATGGCGGTGGAACCGTCTCGGAAATAATCTCCCTGACATGGATCTTACTGATGATAATCTCTTTGGAGGGTCTTAATTTGTCCATGGACTTATCAAAGCTTGTTGGATTGAGAGAGTTGCGGCTCGGAAGAAACCGATTCACTGGTGTGATGCCAAGTGATATTGGTTTGATTCCCAATCTTGTCACTCTTGAATTGTACAATAATTCATTTCATGGACAGATTCCATCGTCGCTTGGACGGTTCATTGCTTAGCCACAACCAGTTTATAGGAGAGATTCCACCTCAATGGGGAGAATGCGCGTCGCTTACTTCATTGCTTGTCGATGGCAATAGGATTTCCGGAAGGATTCCGACGGAGCTTGGTAAATTGAGCCAACTACAGCGATTGCGCTTCTCTTCCAACAAACTAATTGGAGAAATTCCAGTGGAAATTATAACCGATCTAACCCGGTTATTCGAACTTGCTTTGAGTGGGAATGCGCGCGTTATCGGGCAACATATCTTCAAGAATCAACAAGCTATCCAACCTTCAAATTCTTGACTTGTCTGGAAATAGCTGTTTTTTTGTTCAAAAGTTGATTAGAAAAGAATAAGACAACTAATACATAAATGATTTACTTAGATGTTAGTAGGCAGCTAACCTTTTAGCACGCCACCTTCATTTAATCAATTTAATCATTAGAACAAGTATGAGCAGTACTACCCTCGTTTTTTCATATGGGGTATCATTATTTTGCTCCACCTATATAATAATAAAGGAATAATATTGGTAGTCACAACAGCTTAATTTATTGATGATGAATTTAAGTCTTTAATACTCCGCTATATACATGCTTAAATGGGATGTATGAATGCTATATATACAAAAATAATTTGTGTATGGTAATCCTTCAAATTTGTTCTATTGATTTCTTATAAAAAATGTTCTATTGAAGTGTAAAAATTTTATTTTCTATTGATCATTGATAATGACAGTTTACTTTGATTTTTACATCATTAATTTCAATAAATTTTTGTCTCAATAATTTGCAATCACAAAGCCAAGTTTGGCATTTCTCTTCTCGAATTCTAGCACAAAAGTATTTGATGCCCTTTTTTGAGTTGGAATTGCAGTCATCATCCATTAGATGAAATCCCAAACTAGCTAGGGTATGAACTATATATGAACCTCACAAATGAAAGACAATAGACCCAATGAAAATACATGAAGATGACATTGATTTGGGAGATCAACCTATACAAAAAATTTGCCAACTAGTCCTAATAGGAATTTGGTTACAAAACTATAGACAAAGCTTTTTGATATATATTTTTTTTTTGACTTCAGCAAGAGTCGAACCCACGACATCTTCAAACCTTGCCTTTTAGTAAATGATGTCTCATCCATCTCACCAGAGTTGCTTTGGCGAGCTTTTTTACTTATTAGAATTAGTGAACAATATTTCAAATTAACAACCGCTTTCGCGAGCCATCTGGGTGACGACTCAATTTCTCCATCTCTATGCTGACATTTATTCAACAATGACACTAAACATACATTAGAATCAGATACATATCTGCTGATTATGATAATATAAGATCATTAACAGAGAGCAACACAGGCAGAAGCATTAATTCTAAAGATAAGAATAGCCAATAGATTGCCATTCTAAATGGAGACAGTGCAGAGAAAATATGGGTTAAATGAACTTCTCTTCATTGCATTTATCTGCTTTTATATTATAGTTTCTTTCACACTTAACTAATATTGGTTTTCTTTTTTAGCTCAATTTGCTTTCATTTATGACTAGGCAAAGTACTATGAATAATTCCATTCACATTTGATTTTATCTTATTAGTAATAATACCCAAACCTAACCTATAATTAGTACATAAAAATCTAATAAATTGCATTCCTAAACTTTGAAAATGAAAGATAAAAAGACAAGCTTTCAAAGGATGGTTCCACTTCCATTCAACAATATAAGAAGCCCAAAAGTATAACTTATGTCTCACATCAAGTATTTGTTTATATAACACACCACAGTTTTCTGAACATGACTTGCTTTCTTCTTCTTCTTTTTTTTTTTTTTTTTTTTTTTTTTTTTTTTTTTTTTTCTAATGATGATAGCAAGCGTATTAAAGCATTGAAAGAGTCAAATAACAAAACAAATTAACACAAACACAAACACCAAAAATATAATAAATGTTAGAATGTGCTTACACTATTGAGAAGAATGACTCACCAACTAGTAATCTGAAATTTCCAGGCACGCATGTTGACTCTTGATTTTTCCTTGTCCATGTCTCCTAAAACAATATCTCCTTCCATGTCTGCATATTATATAGAGAATCAAAACCAAGTTAAACCAAAAACATGATCAGATGCCCAAATAAAGAGCAAAAATCGACAATTCATGGCGTCCTTAAACATCTTAAACCTCTGCAACTGGACCGGCATTTGGTGCAACAGCGGCAGATGCGTTTCCGCAATAAATCTCCCTAACATGAATCATTATGGGATACTGAACCAGTTCGACTTCTCATCCTTCGCGCAACCAGTCCCTCCTGACATCGGAAGCTTATCAGAGCTCCGCATTGTTGGATTATACAGCAACAATCTATTGGGTCCAATTCCACACTAGCTAAGGAGTCAAATCACCTACATTGAGATTTCCTACCCTTCATTATCAACTGTCAAAACCTCACCTACATTGATTTGTCACAGAACCAATTCACAGGTCCAGTGCCAAACTCACTTGTGACCAATCTACAGAAGTTTGAATACCTGAATCTTCCTAATAATTAATCTCTTCGAAGGGTCCTTGAAAATGAACCTGTCAAAGCTTGTGGGATTGAGAGATTTGTGCCTTGGAAGAAACTGATTCGCAGGCGCGATACAAAGCGATATTGATTTGATTCCAAACTGATTCACTGGTGTGGTACAAAGTGACGGTGATCTTGACACTCTTGAATTGTGCAATAACTCATTTCGCGGGGCAGATTCCATCTTCCCTTAGCCAGCTATCGATGCTTCAAGCACTTGATCTTGAACGAAACAACTTGAATTCAACAACCCCATCAGAGCACAATTTTAACATGTCATTGTAATTTCTAACGCCCCATGAAAAATAATAGCAAATGAACTCGTTAAAAACGCAAGAAACATGGAGAGGTTCACCAAAAATCTCCACAAGAACAATGCCCATCTTTAAAATGATGAAACCTACTGCGATCTCTCACAATAATCTCCCTATCTAAGACCTTCGCCATGAGCTTAATCGCTAAATGACAATCAGAACAAACCCTCAAATTCTTCACAACCCTGATTGGGGTCTTTGGAGGAGTGTTTATAAGCGCGAAAGCAATAGCAATTTTCTCGCTGTGATAACTTAACGCCTTTTCTTTCTCTTCCTCTTCAATGTCTGCAAGCACATTCGTCGTACTTGGCACATACCCTTCAAGTTTCAACCTATTCATTACTTCATCTAACATCTCATATATCTCTTTGCTTTGTGGGTGTGACTTATCACCCATCACAAACTCATGTACACAGTTTCTCAACTCCACAAGACTGTGTCCTGGAGTCTTTTTCACACCTTCCCTCAACATCTTCTTCCTCACCTTCTGCACATCCGACCAACGCCTCTCTGATGCATAAAGGTTCGATAGAAGCACGTAGTCCCCACTATGTTTCGGTTCAATCTGAAGAAGTTTGGATCGAATGGTCTCACCTAGCGTCAAATGCCCATGAATCATACACGCTCCCAACAACGTCCTCCACACAACTGCGTTGGGCTTCAAGGGCATGTTTAGAACAAATTCATGAGCTTCTCGCACTAAACCAGCCCTCCCTAGCAAATCAACTAGACATCCATAGTGTTCTATCTTAGGCACAATACCGTACTCCTCCGTCATCCTCCTGAAATAACCGAACCCTTTATCTACCATCCCGCAGTGACTACAAGCGTAAAGGACTCCAACAAATGTGATCTCACTAGGCACTAATCCCTTACGCTCAAGCTCGCAAAACAAATCAAGCGCTTCCTTACCAAACCCATTGACCGCCAAACCAACAATTAGAGAAGTCCAAGATACTACGCTTCGCGACTCCATCTCATCAAACACTCTATAAGCTTCCCAAATGCTTCCACACTTCGCATACATATCAATAAGAGCATTCCCAGCATGCACATTCTCATCCAAACCAACTTTAAACATGTACACATGCGCCCTTCTCCCCAACGCCAACGCTCCAAGCTCCGAGACACGCCGTTAACAAGCTAACCAACGTAAACCCATCCGGCTCAACACCTTCCACACCCATCTCCCTAAACAGCGTTAACGCTTCATTAGGCCTCCCGTTTATCGCAAACCCGTTAATCACCGAATTCCAAGTAACCAAATTTCTCTCAAACATTTCCTCAAACAGTTTATGAGCACTCTCGGCGCGGCCACAACTTGCATAAAAATGAACCAAACCATTCTGAACAAACACCAATGACTCATACCCACTTCTCACAGCAACACAATGTATCTTCTCCCCCACCGCAACGGCCATTAGCTTGGCGCAGGCCTTTAACAAAAATGGGTATGTATGGTTGTCTGGTTCTACAACAGACATGATCATTTGATGGTGTAATTCAATAGCAGGAGCGGGGTTATCGCTCTCGGCGTAGCCCCTGATCATGGTGTTCCAAGTGAATATGTTGATGGGGTGTTGGATTTGGGAGAATATGTTGTGGGCATAAGACATGGGTGCTGAGAGGGAGACTATGGTGAATATGAGGTGCTTGCCCATGATGGGGTCTGTAATGGGGACTCCATTTTTGATGGAGAAGGCATGAATTTGTTTGAGCTTTTGTTTTGAAGAAGCACATGTTAGGAGAAGTGATAAGCAGGTCTTTACTCTGTTTGAGTAGTTTGGGATTTGGAGGGAAGATGAGAACATTATGTTTGAAAGTTGGGTGTTTTTCTTCAAATATATATACACTTTTTGGAAAATGATGGGGAGACCCGTTCCGGATGCAGGAAATGGACACCACTTATTGGTGTCCGTTGATTTATGCATCGATATTTATGGGCATACAAATCACCTCTCGACGCGCCACTTTGGGCACCGACTTGTGCGAAATCACCTCTTGAGGAGCCACGTCGCGCGGATACATCACGAGATGTATCATGTGAGCACCGATTAGATCGGTGCTCAAAGTGGGTTACCATAGGAAGTTCCTTTTTTGTTGATAAATGAGCATAACGTCGTAACTAATTTGGAATTGAGGTTGTGTCGTTGTAATTGTAAAAACTCGAATAATCTAATCCTAGTCAGTTTGTCTTATAGGGCTATGACCTAGCGGCCAGTTCTACGTTGTAACGACCCATTTTTCAAATGGACCGCCACGGGGACCAATGCAGACCCACAACCTAGCCTACCAATGTCAAGCTGTGTCCCACATGCCAACTCATCCACCGTACTATCATGAGTAACCTCACCAACGCCAAGCCGTGTTCCACATGCCAACTCATCCACCATACTATCATGAATAACCTCGAATGACAACAATGTATTGTTTAAAGTGCTACTGAACTTAAGTCATCTGTTAAGATCATGTTAAACCTAAATAAATCACAGCGGAAGTCTTTAGCATGACAAAATATATATAACAACAAAGTCATGCAATTAACTCTGAGACCTAGTGTGGAAAACCCATATATCATATGTACCTCAATGTATCAAAATACCAACAGTACAGAGTCCTAGTGTGTCACAAAAATCCCAAATCCCAAAATAAAACAAAATAAGTGTATACAAACGTACAAGCTTGGCTAAACGTCTATGTATTCTGGCAGCTTGCCCTTGCCCCGGCTCGTACTAAGATCTGCACTCAAGCCATTACAAAAAGACAGATGACGAGTCCAGAGTGAGTATTCCCAAGGAAATTAAGTGAGCAATACTGAAAATAAATACTGCAATTTAAAGAAAACTATTAAATAAACATGCGGAAAATAAAAACAGGCAACTGCGCTCATCGCATGCATATGTAATAGTGAAAGCGCAAAGTGTGTGTTCCTAGCCCCTACGGTCAGACTAGCGTCATACTTCAGACTCCTAACAGACTACCGACGGCGAGTAGCACTCAAGCAAGGCCGGTATCTGGATCCGCTAGGTGGTCGACGTGGAACCTACTGCGCACCCACACGTGCCCGTCACTCTCTCGGGTAGCCCTATTCACCGAGATGACATACGTGCTATGGCCCAGTGGACGTACACACAGAAATGGCACAGAGGGAGAGCTTCAACGTCCGTCCATTATAACATACCAGGAATAGAGTGAAAGGCATAAATTGAATTCAAAAAGCAAAAGTAAATACTGCTCAGGAAATTTCAGTTGGGATACTACACACTTCACATCGCACTCCGTGTACCGTCACTAACCACCGCTCTGGCTCCGCCTAGTCCCGGATATTCCAAATTACAGCCTGTAATGACCTATTTCCATGTATAGGTGATTCTTAGTCATTTGGATGTGTGTTAAGTCATTTCACACAAATTATGCCAAAACAGGGGTCCATTAGCGCGCTAGATGCCAAGACAGTTATACCTTCTTAGCCCAGACGAACATTAGCGCGCTAATTTTCTGACCTAGCGCACTAATTGCCATTAGCGCGCTAGATTATGCGATTAGCGCGCTAATCGCGTTCTGGACAGCAACCAGTTGCAAATTTTTTGGGTTTTCCACAACCCCACCAACCCGACAACAGCCACAACACCAACAATATAACTTCAAAGCACTAGAAACATATCTCAACAACAACTCAACAACCTCCAAAAACATCACCAACACTTCTAATATTAAGATCAAAAGATAGAGGAAGTGGAGGTTTAGGTGATTCTCACCTTGGTTTTGATGTTTCACCCTTCCAAACTCCTTAAATCTCCAAGAGAAATCACCAAACCCTTGTGCCTTCACTGAAATTCTCGGATGAAATGGAAAGGAGAGAGAAAAGGTGGTGAAACTAAAGTCAAATATGGCTTTTTATAGTCTTAATGTGATATCCCACATTTGTGCATCACTGGGCCATCAAATGGCCTCTATTTGGCCCATTTCTCATCTTCTCATGACTCCAATTGAGACACCATTAACTCACTTGCTCTTGTTCTTAGCACAAAAAGTTCATTTTCGGGTGTTCCGACGCCCGATTTCGCGTCCCGAACCGCGACATATGCGTCTTACTTACCATGTCCCTAACCACCAAATATGCATTCCATATTCTTTATTTAGCCAATTTTATTCATTTTGTGTGTATTATTTCCCCCGGCCTAGTGTTAAGTCGATTAAACTACCCGGTACCCGTGTCGACACGCATATCGAGGCGAATATGTTACACACAGTCTAGCACGTCAAATGAAATATAATAACACATATTACGATGTCATTTACGCTATTTTGTTATAAACATCGCAAATTAACAATTTAGCACACAAAAATTACTATTTACCTAGCTCCGGGCGCACACAAGCCTAACTGCGGGTCCTACGAGCGTCTGAGCTGTCAGCCACGTCTGCAACCACGTCAGAAATAACGGCGAATTACAGTTAGGCCGTTACATACGTGGCATTCTCAGTCACAACTCGGGCGTCGACACAAAGGTAATTATTAAATTAATTATTTTTATTTAGCGACCCTAGAATAAAGTGGTGGAACCTAAAACATAGTAAACAAGTAGAGTTTAGAGAAAAACTACTAAAGGAAAATGTTTGGAATCTTGACTTAGATGCTAATACAATGTGGCTAGAAATGAGTAATTGCATAAGGAGAGTGTGATCAAATGTATTAGGTATATCTAAAGGCTTGGGACCACCAAAGAAGGAAACATGGTGGTGGAACGAGGATGTCCAACTAGAAATTAAAACTAAAAGAAAGATATATAGGAAAATACCTAAGTGTCAAGATGAAGATGTGTACAATCAATATAGAGAAGCTAGAAAACAAGCTAAAAAAGTAGTTAGTCAAGCTAAAACAAATTTCATGGAAGATCTATATACAAGGTTAGGTAATAGAGATGGCGAAATATATATATATATATATAGGCTAGCCAAATTATGAGATAAAAAGAAAGAAGACCTAAGTCATGTAAGATGTATTAAGGAGAAAATCAAAATGTTTTAACGCGCGAGGAGGATATTAAGGAGATATGAAGAAGTTACTTCGATAGTTTATTTAATGATGGTCAAGTTGATACTATAATAGATGGAAACCCACACCAAAAAAGAAATGTAAATTATACGCGCAATATTAGAATTGTAGAAGTTAAAGAGGCATTGAAAAGAATGAAAATATGGAAAGCATGTGGCCCAGATGAAATACCCATGGAGGTTTGGAAATGCTTAGGAGAAATTGGATTGACTTGGTTAACAAAACTTTTCAATAAAATTTTAAAATCAAAACGGATGTCAATGGATTGGAGAAGAAGCACGCTTGTGCCAATCTTCAAAAACAAAGGAGACATTCAAAGTTGCTCAAACTACCGGGGAATTAAACTTATGAGTCACACTATGAAACTTTGGGAGATGATAATTGACAATAGGCTAAGGAGAGAAACAACAATATCAGAGAACCAATTTGGTTTCATGCCTGGGAGGTCAACTATGGAGGCGATTTTCCTTGTAAGACGATTATTAGAAAAATATAGAGAAAAGAAAAAAGATCTTCATATGGTATTCGTAGATTTAGAAAAAGCATATGATAGGGTCCCTAGAGATGTCTTTGGTGGGTTCTAGAAAGAAAAAGAGTGCAAGCTAGATACATAGACACTATTAAGGATATGTATGATGGAGTAGTAACGAGTATAAAGACATTTGGAGGAGCTACAAAAGAATTTCCCATTACGATAGGACTACATCAAGGATCGGTTTTAAGCCCATATATTTACTTTAGTTATGGATGAACTAACTAGACATATTCAATAGGACATACCATGGTGTATGCTATTTGCAGATGATATTGTCTTAGTGGATGAAACTAAAGATGGAGTGAATAGAAAATTAGAACTTTGAAGGAATACATTAGAATCTAAAGGCTTTAAGTTGAGTAGGACGAAAACTGAATACCTGCATTGTGAGTTTGGAAACACTAGACATCGAGATGACGGAGTGGTAAAATTAGGGGAAGTAGAAGTTTCTAAGGTAAACCACTTTAGATACCTAGGATCAATAATACAAAATGATGGTAACATTGAGAATGATGTCACACAAAGAATTCAAGCTGGATGGAAGAAATGGCGGAGTGCAACATGGGTAATTTGTGATCGAAATGTTCCTACTAAGTTAAAAGGAAAATTTTATAGGACCGCAAGTAGGCTAGCTATGCTCTATGGAAGTGAATGTTGGGCGGTAAAGCAACAACAATTACATAAAATGAACGTAGCAGAAATGAGGATGCTTAGGTGGATGTGTGGTAAAACTCGTAAAGATAGAATAAGAAATATATAAATTCAAAGACAAGTAGGAATAACACTAATTGATACAAAGATTACGGAAGGGCGGTTGCGGTGGTTTGGTCACCTGCAAAGACGGCCTACAAATGCCCCAACTAGAAAACTTGACTCAATAGAAACTGTAGAAATTCGACGAGGTAGGGGCAGACCAATGTTAACATGTGATGCATTAATTAGGAGGAATTTGAATGGTTTGAAAAGCTCACCATCAATTGCACTTAATCGAGCACAATGAAAAAGTTTGATCCATATAGCCGACCCCAGTTAATTTGGGACCGAGGCTATGTTGTTGTTGTTGTTGTTGTTGTTGTATGTTTGATGTCATGTAATATATTTTACTTGTCTAAATTAACCTACGAATTGTACTACACATATTGTACGAGCTAATCAGGTTAGGGTCAACCCTAACTTTCGTCAAATACCCTTAAAGAAAAGGCACAATGCGTTGACATGACTATGGATTGATACACCTCAAGACCACGTTGAGGCTATGCCCACTGATGAGTCGTTAATTATGTAATTATATATATGTTATTTATATATTTTTTATTGTTAAAGTATCCATAATATTAGTCTAATTATCTTCATTTATTATTTTTAGGATTATTGGAGTGCGCGGTTGAATCCGTGGTGAAAAACTATGCAAAATCGAGTTTTCACAAGCCTGAATTCGTTTTACACTGAAAACCGCATAAGCGCGCATCTCGAGACAAATTTGGTGGGGCCTACATGCGAGACACAAGAGTAATGATGTGGCGGACAGCTATGCACATGTGGTGTACGTGCTTGCTTGCATGATTCACAGAGAGAAGTTAGGAACTTTCTATTTTTGATTTTGATAAGAAATATTTTAATATATAAACATAAGGTATGTTATATACATATATGGATAGGGAGAAACAGAAAGTGGGGAGATATGCATGCAAAATAGAAAGAATATAGAAAGATAACATCAGAGCGATGGAAAGAAGTGGGGATGCACAAAAACATAGAAAAGTGGAGAAGACCGAATTGATTTTTGGAAGGGAGGAAAAACATCGACTTCTATTGTTTTTATTCTCTCTCGGCCTCACTTCGAGTTTTCTCTTTTCTTTTTAATTTTTTTGCGTTCTTCCACTGGATATTAAACCCATGGCATAGGCAAGATTGCGAGGGAGATTCGACTGTGCTTATTCATGGATTTGTGAGATTTATATATTTTATTTTCATTGCTTTTCATTATTATTTTATTTTCTTTTGTATTGTTTCAATAATTGAGGTTAAATTCATGTTTAAACCTTGATTTATTTGTCAGTGTGTTGTAAGTACCCGTCCTTATGCTACAAGACCACACTAGTGGCAATTGACCATACCAATTGATTGACCTCTTTTGGGACCGGTCGAATACTTTAGGAATCTAGGCTAAATCTGAAAACAACAATGACAACACTAGAGAAATTCGGTGAAAAGATGGCTCAACAATGTGTGAGCACAACCTTGCATTTATATAGTTCTCAGATGATTTACAGCCTTTGATTTGTCATTACACATGCCCTAATCTGAGAAAAAGAGAAATAACAAATATAGCAGTGTGCAGTGTCTGTGTAGCTGCAACTGCAGAGCTGCACAACAGAGACGTTGTGGTGGCCGTTGTGGAGATGTTGCTGAATCATTTCGAGTGGGGACTAGGGACGTGTTGTGCAGTCTAGTGATTCTCGCTTACATCCCCCTCAAACTCTACGGAGGGGTGACGACGCCGAGTCTGAAACACATGAATTGATGGCGAGCAAATGGCATGGGTTTGGTCATGCAATCAGCAACTTGGTCCGCCGAGGGAACATATCGAATGTCTAAGAGGCCTTTGAGCACTCTGTCCCGGATGAAGTGTACATCGATTTCGATGTGTTTGGTACGAGCATGGAAGATCGGATTTTTCGCAAGACAGAGAGCACTTTGATTGTCACACCATAAGATGGGTTTGGATGACGGAGTGAAGTGAATGTCAGCTAAAAGAGATTCGATCCACATGATTTCGGCGGAGGTGTGAGCGAGAGACCTGTATTCGATTTCAGTACTAGATCACGCCACAACTTGTTGCTTCTTGGCTTGCCATGAGATAAGTGTGTGGCCAAAATAGATACAGTGGCCAGCGATGGATTTTCGATCTTCCGGGGAAGATGCCCAGTCGGCATCTGAGAATGCAATTAGGGTAAGGTTGGTGCACGGCTTGATGTGGAGGCATAGATGGGAAGTGCCCACGAGATATCGAAGAATGTGTTTGACAGCCTGCCAGTGAATGAGTCGAGGCTCCTTTTGGAATTGGCTGAGACGATTGACGGCAAAAGAGATGTCCGGGCGAGTGTGAGTCAAGTATTGAAGGCTGCCAATGAGTCTGCAATAAAGTGTGCAGTCTGTAAATAAGGAACTATAGGCAGACGTGTCTAATCCCGATGTGGAGCAAGGGGTGGTTACTGATTTTAAGTTTGAAAAACCAGCACTTTTGATGAGGGAAGTAATATAGTTCTTTTGAGATAAGAAAATGTCTGAGTGATCTCTTCGTACTTCAATACCAAGAAAGTAGTGCAAGTCCCCTAGGTCCTTGAGAGCAAATGCGTTGTCGAGAAATGATATAAACTTGGTGATTTGAGGGCTGGAGTTGCCAGTGATGATAATGTCATCGACGTAGATAAATATGTATGTAATATATTTTCCAGCCTTGTGAATGAATAAAGAAGTGTCCGCAACGGAGTTGCGAAAACCCAATTGTAAGAGTCGAGATCTGAATTTGTCATACCACGCACGAGGTGCTTGACGAAGTCCATATAGTGCCTTGTGAAGTTGACAAACATGGCGAGGGGGAGATGGGTCGCTAAAGCCTGTAGGTTGTGGAATGAAAACCTTCTCAGAGATGTGTCCATAGAGAAATGCATTGTTCACATCCAATTGTTTTATAGGCCAGTTGTAAGAGGAGGCGAGAGTGAGAATGATGCGAACTGTGGATGGTTTGATGACTGGATTGTAAGTCTCATGAAAGTCAATGCCCGATTGTTGTTTGTAGCCTTTTGCCACTAATCGAGCCTTGTGTTTGTGGATGCTACCATCAGAATTGTGTTTGATTTTGAATATCCACTTGGTGCCTACAAGTTTCTGAGTGTTAGAAGGGGGAACCAATGACCAAGTGTGATTTCGATGGAGGGCGTCGATTTCTTGTTGCATCGCTTCCTTCCAAATAGGCAATGAAAGTGCCTCAGCGGGTGATAATGGTAAGTAGCCGAAACATGTGGAGCCAGTTGCAGAAGAAATGAGGAGTATCTTCTTTTTGGAGATCCCGTCCTTGGCTCGTGTGATCATGGAATGAGAATTACCAAGTAATGTAATGGGAGGTAATGGTTCAGTGGCAGGGAGGGGGTTAATTGGTAGGGATGGTGGGGTGGGGTTACTGGTGGGTTGTTGAGGGGGTCACAACTGGTGAAGTGATGTTGGTGGGTAGAGGCAGGGAGATAATAGTATGAGGAATTGATGATTGAGTGGTAGATAGGGAGGTTTGAGATGGGAATAATGTTTGATAAGGAAATTCAAGTTAGGTGAATATTACATGGCGAGAGATGTAAATTCGACCATTGGGAGTAAGGCAGAGATATCCTTGATGTGATGAACTGTACCCCAAGAAGACGCATTTGGTTGAGCGAAATTGGAGTTTGTGTTGGTTGTAGGGACGAAGGGACGGGTAGCAAGTGCAACCGAAGGTGCGAATGATGGAATAGTCTGGTGGACGGTGATATATTGATAGGGAGATGTGTCCTGAAGAATAGGGGTGGGCAATCGATTAATGATGAATATGGCAGTGTGAACCGCTTTGATACGTGTAGAAAATTGTTTTCTACAAAAGTTTTGAATGTAATGAATGTGGACAGCGCCTCGGATTTGTGTTTGAGAGGAAAAATCCAAGTAAATCGGCTATGATCATCGATAAAATGAATGTTGTAGCGATAGCCGGAGGTGGATGTTGTGGAAGATGGTCCCCACAGATCGGTATGAATTAAGTCTAATATATGGGATGCACGAGATGGATTAAGATGAAACGGAAGAGCATGAGACTTTCCAAATTGACAAGGAGTGCAAAACATGTTTTTACTTTTAATGAAAGATGTATTACATGAACGCAAAATTTTGTGAACAGTTGATGGAGAGGCATGACCCGATCTCATGTGCCAAATATTGTAATTGGTGGTAGAGCGAGAGGAGTAAAAAGTCTGGGGCGAAGCATGAAGTACTGATGAAGAGACGGATGAGGTAGGGATGCCGTACATCCCATCATCAAGGAGCCCCTGAAGTAGAACCCAGTTGGAATGTATATCCTTCACAAAACAAGTGTTAGAATGAAATTCCACAAGTACATTGTTATCTCTGGTTAATTGTGAAATAGAGAGAGGAAATTCTTTTTAATAGAAGGGACAAGTAAAGTGTTGGAGAATGTGAGTGTGGGTGCAGAGGTAAGGGAAATAGAGCTTGTGGCAGAGATGGGGATACGAGAACCATTACCAACCACGATGGATTGATTACATGTATAAGTGGATTTGTTGCTCAGGACGTCGGGATCAGATGTTAGGTGGTTTGTGGCGCCACTGTCGAAGTACCACGACGAGTTAGGAATCGATGGAGATGCTGCAACAAATGTTGTGGGTGGAGGGCCAGCAGGGTCGCGAGACATTTGAAGCTGTGGAGGGGCAGTGGGGATGAAACCCATGTAAGATGGATTGTTGCGGTGGTAACACACAGCAGCAGAGTGTCCAATTTTTCTACCAGTCTGGCAAGTGGGCTTGTTGTTGTTGTTGAGAAAACATCCTCCTCATCGGCCACGACCTCGATGTCCACCACCTCGGCCTCTTGGTGTGTAGTTTTGTTGTCCATTGGATGAGGGTTGGAGTCGATGTTGAGAAAAGTTGGTAGATGGGTTTGGCACAGTAGGGGAAGTTTGAGGTGGTGAATTCACTGAGAGAGAGGCCAAGGCATGGAGATTTTGAAGTTGGACAAGTTTGGCTTCAAAGTTTAGAAAGGATGGAAGGGATGCTTGAAGTTCTGGCCAAGATAAGTCATCTTTGTCTTGAAGAAGGGTCATAATTGAGAGATAGTATCCATCGAGGCCAGCAAGAGTGCAGGATATGAGATCTTGGTTGGAGACAGGAGATCCTGCAGTGCTCAAACTGTTGGAGAATCGTTTCATTTTGGTGAGATATTCGGACATGGAGAGGGCTCCTTTTCTTGTTGTTTGTAGTTGAACTTTTGCTCGATTGCGAGCACCACACAGTGCTTCAATGGCTTTCCATATATCCGCGGAGGTGCCATGCCCATGGACTAACTGAGCTATGTCTAATGTAAGGGAGTTGAGCACCCAACTTATGAACATTTGATCTTTGCTCACCCAATCTTCGTAATCTGGGTTGATTGTCCCTGATGTGTCAAGGAATTGTTGGGGTCGTGCCTTCGCGCCGAGGAGGTATTCTTCAAACTTTATTCCTTTGATGAAGGAGGTGACAATAGATCTCTAAAGGAGAAAGTTGTCATGATCCAGTTTGATTGCGATCCCTTGGGACAAGGAATTCCCAAAAGGATTGAAAGGTGTAGTTGCTGGCTGTGAAGCCATTGTCGATGCTGAAACATCAGTAGACTCTGTGCTCGGTGTCGAGACAATGATATCAGCTATGGCGTTGGCCTATGGCTCTGATACCATGAAAACAATAAAGACAACACTAGAGAATTTCGGTGAAAAGATGGCTCAACAATGTGTGAGCACAACCTCGCATTTATATTGTTCTCGGATGATTTACAGCCTTTGATTTGTCATTACACATGTCCTAATCTGAGCAAAAGAGAAATAACAAATATGGCAGTGTACAGTGTCTGTGTGCTACAACTGCAGAGCTGCACAACAGAGACGTTGTGGTGGTCGTTGTGGAGATGTTGCTGAATCATTTCGAGTGGGGACCAGGGACGTGTTGTGCAGTCTAGTGCGCGTACAAAATCGGACACACTAGTGATCCGGTTGTCTAGGTGTAGTGCCTTCACGAAACCCATTGCGGTCATCGTGTTAAATCCAATGCGCTTGAGTATAGGGTTATACGATTGACTAGGGAAATAGTCACTGTCGTACCTTAGCTATCGAGATTAGAAAGTGCGAGGAACCGCGTATGTTACCGGTTCTATAACTACACTAGGATATTTTGCTTTGCATATTTTACATAAATCGACGACCAAATCCAATCTTTAATCGAACCAAATTTGTATGTCTTGACTTAGGTGTTTTTTTTATTAATTGTTTTCAAAGCTATTTTATTGTATGTTAATTTAATGTTATTTAGATTAGTTATATTATTCATTTTCTCAAAACTCTTGATTTCCTTTTTTGTTGTTTTAGGCCTTAGAAAGAATATCAATCCTTGTGGGATTGACCCTTTGTCACTATCTACTAAATAGTTAGTTTATGTAATTTATTTTATTGACACGTTCAGTGCGCGTCACCCGCCCTAAGATTCCTCCATAGACTTGATCTCATGGTTCATATTTCATGGAATTTATGTTAAGACTTTAGGGACTTGCATTTTCTTGAGAGAACAAAGAGAGGATACTAAGATTGCTGGGATCTTAGAGAATTGGGAGACTAAAGGAAGGGAATTGAAGCTAAGATTGTAAAAACTCCAGCCCTAGAAGAGTTCATGACCTAGGTACTTTATTTTCTTTCTTTTTCTTGCTTTAAGTAATGGAGAGGATTTTGGAAACCTAATTCCAATTTTGAATTTTTATAACTTCAATTCTCTTTATAATGTAAGGATTTTGAGTCTTAAATAGGGTTTTCAAAAGTTCTTTTATGAGATCAAGTTTTTGTTTTCAAACAAGCCACGTTTCTTGTTCAAATTTGGAGTTTTAGTGTTCAAATTAATAATAGATTGTTCTCTAAAGTTGTGGAATGTTTAGATCACTCAACTTCACTTCAAAAACAAGTATCTTGATTGAGTTTTAATTATAGACAGCAACTTCTTGGAATTGGAGTCATGGATTCTAATATTTTGTGTTTATATTATTCATGAAAAATACATGTTTGATAAAATGCCACAAAAAGTTGCATTGTATTAAGTGTTGATGATTCATTATTCTGATTTTTTTTATAGATTATTTGGTTAATTTGAAGGGATTATTAAGATCTTGATAGAGTTGAAAAATAGATGGAATTGTTGTTATGAATTGGTGTCTTGAATTGAGCCAAAGTTATAGTTGAAATTCTAGATAGCATAAGTCTTTCATTTCTTCTCAGAATTGACTGATTTTTTATGCGTTATTCTTGGATGTTTGGACAATCTTCTCACCAAAAATCACGTATTTGGGAGGTGTGGTTTGAGAGTTATGAATTTTCTAACACTGTTGGTTTGAAACTCTATCAAGTTGAGTTGTTTTTATATTTTGAGCATAATTTTCTCAATTTTAATTGGATTTAAGCGTACTTTACTATTTCGGAAAGCTAATACATAGAAAAAAAAACTTGAGTATTTATTAAAAATTTAGTCATCTTCTTTATCGAAAATGAGCTGAAAATCAATGCTAAACCAGCGAGATATCCCTTTTGTAAGTGTTTGGATGTCGGGACCTCTTCCGGGGGGTCTCCACTAGTCCAAAAATAACTGAAATCTCCAGAATAGCTTGAAATACTATAAATTAGGTTTTCCAAAAGTCTCAAGTGATTCTGAAGTGTTTTGAATGGTTTTCCAAATGAGTTTAAAATAGGTAAAATTTACTTAATGAGCTGATTTTTGACTTAAGGTGTTCCGAGCATCAAATGATATCGGAATTGAACCAAAGTTTGCATAACATGTTATTAGATCATAGTAAAGGTGTCCGCTGATGTTCTTGATTTTCAATGTGTTTAACTCAGTTTTTAAGTCATGCTTGGAGTAAGAGACCGCTAATTACAAATAAGGACTTAAAGTTTTACTTAGAGTCTCAAATTTGGTTTTTGATTGTATTGATGAGTTTTTATCACTTAACAACGTTGGTTTAAAGTTAATAGACTTCAACGAACCAACACCGAGAATTTTAAAAATTTCAATGAGTGTTTTAGCTGCATTTCAAGTTGCATAAAACCAAGTTTTCGAAAATTATTTTAAGGTCCATAAGGGACTGTTTTGCAAACCAATGCATTAAACCAACTTGAAATGATTTTCAATGGACTTTGGTGATTCAATAACACTTAAAAACAATAAGAAAATGTCTACAACCTTGTAACACCAAGTTTGGGCATTTTGGTTGAGTTAAGTGTCAAAAGAGTATTTAAAATGATTAAAAGAGACCACTCGGGGTTATTCCTTCGCATCAAGCTTTCGTATATGGTAAGAATAAGTGACTAGAGACCTCGAGTACTAAACATAAATTTTCTTATGATACATTGAAGTTGAGATTTGGTCTAAGTTATATACAAAAGACATTGATGCAAATAGTGGATTGTTTTACAATGAACTGAGATAATCAAACTTCAATACGCTCTAACACATACCAAATGAACTCTAATAGGTACTAAGGGCCTAGAGCATCAGTGCCGAGTATTGGGAGTGTAGTTCGAACGTGTGGGAGCCACATTTGTGGCGGCCCCAGCTACCCCGGGGTGACGTGTCTCTGTATACTCCTTGCCGGATGGCCCAACTACACGTGTCCGACACCTGCCCGTCCTCTTTATCTCTCGTAACTCGTGTCCACAAGTGTAATATTAGATAAACTAGTAAATCGTCCTTATATTCTTTGTCCCATATCAATTGTGGCTATCTAACTGTTTCAACTGTTACCTAGTTGACAATTTGTAGAGATCCTAACCATACTAATGGATTGTATTTTAAGGTTAACATATTCAGCGGAAGTCTTACTTAATATCATTTAAACAAGATAATTTAGCATGATAAACATTGTTCAAAGGCAAAACCTACTGTGGAAAACCCTGGAAATTACTCTGTATATAAGCGACATCACCACGACAGGTATATATACATGTATTGTGTTATCTCAAGTCTCCCAATACCCAAAATATACAAAATATAAAAAATAAACACGTACAAATAGGTCCTCGGCAATGGGCAAGCAGATGTAGTCGCCTATGATCCCCTTGCCCCTACTGGTACTAGGATCTGCGCTCAATCATCACAAAAAGACAGATGATGAGTACAGTAAGTAAAATCCCAAGGAACTCCTCTGAGCATTCATATAATAAAATAAAGGAAATACAAGGAATGTTGTCAAGTAAACATCCGGAATGTAAAACAGGCAACTGTAAATGACTCATCGCATGAATAAACAACATACAAGCTAACAAATGTGTGTGCTCGCTCCAGAGGGACTATACTATACTTCGGGTTACTAATTTCCCACCAGTGGTCGCGTCCAACTGGCCCAACACTTGGTCCTTCGCAGCGCTGGCCAAATTCGCTGAGTCACCGACACGTGCACCAAAGCAAGCCCAGGTCGCCATTCACTGAGGGCCGGGTCACACGTACTACAGTCTAATGCCTTATGAACACACAACAATGAAATGCGGGGAGTAACCTCAACCCACGTCCAAATATCCGAAATAAATGATGAACAACAAGGAATAATAGAAACAACATGTAAGCAGAATAAATACTCAGAGTTTTTCAGTTGGGTTTTACAAACCTCACACCGCTCTCCGACCTCCCCGGACTTTTGGATCCGACCCGACAAGCTCCCCAATACCAAGCTACAGTCCACTAAGTCCCTGAAGTCCAATTGTTATAAGTTTAGGTTTTTTGTAAGTGTTTAGACATGTATTAAGTTGGAAATCTCTAAAACGGTCCTAAATTCCCATTTTCATCTGTCATTAGCGCGCTAGTTTTGAGTTAACGCGCTAAGGGGGTGTACCTAGCGTGCTAGATGGAATTAGCGCGCTAGAAATTTTAATTAGCGCGCTATTGTTCTTCGTGCGAAGAACAGTGGCACACTCAGGACAGTTAGCGCGCTAATAGTTCCAATTAGCGCTGTAATTGTCTTCTGATACAGAATTCTCAATTAGAGAATTCTGTCATAGCCCTCTCAATTAGCTATTCTAACTGGTCTATTACCCTATCCTCATCAAAATGACTTCAATACATTAATTAGAACACTCCAGCTCATTCAATTAACCCAAATTCTTCAAATTCATGCATTCACCATAACCCCATTAACAATCAAATTCATCAAATCTATCTAAACCAGTGATAAATTCTCTTTATATATGATCTAGTGACATGAAATGCATCACATTTACCCAACAAACCAGAGGCTAAATCATCAACTCGAATTTTACTAAACACACTCCAAAAATGGGTTCATTTGCAAGCTTAGAAGGTGGAGAAGGTGATTATCTAGGTTAGATCACTTGGTTTGGTCTCTATAGTGTTGAATTCCAGCTGGAAATCCTTCTTCTTTCTCTGATTTTCTCTAGTTTTTGCATGAGTTTCTGAGTGTTGTGATCAAACACTCCACTAAGCTATCTATTTATATGTTTTGTGGGAATCAATTGTGCGTATGTATCCCGAGGAATGTCTTGTGGTTCACAAGCAGGTTGTTTATACCTCCCGTTGACTCTAATATCACACTCATCATCTAGTACCACTCACTATGTTAATCTAGATGTCCATCTCATGGCCTCTTTTATTTAATGTAAACTACAGGCTTCCATTTATTTTATTTGTGTCACATTACATTAAGCCTTATCCAACCATATGGCTAGTGTTTTATTTAGCAAATTTAAACTAACTCATGGTCACATTAACCCTTGGCTACCCGTACCCGGTGCCCGCGTCTCGACGCGCATTTTGAGTTGTGTCATAGCCTATTGTTCAAGTTTATTTAATTAACCTATGGTTACATTAATTATCTCAATTTGATAACCTATGGTAACATTCATTATGCCAAAGTGATAACCTTAACATGGTTTATGTAAATTTATTGAGTTTTCTCTAGTGTGCCCGTATCTCGCCTCTCGATACCCGCGTTAGCACGCACTTTGAGGCAGCTACCCGTCACACAACCTCGCACGCTCTCCTGATTCAATATACGCACATGCGATGTATTTAACCAATAATTGAATAAATTGCACCGCAATTAAGCCATCCAACACATAATTAAACCAGTGTGCCTAGGTCGACGTGTGTATTAGCCTACCCGAGGCGTCCATGTGGATCTGAGCTGGCGTCCATGTATGCAATTTTGAGATAATTAACGACATTATTAAAATGGGCCATTACAACATTTATCTTGGATATTATTGCATTTTGAGGTAACTAAATCAATAAGAGCGTCAACATGATTTTTTTTTCAACTTCTTATTGTTAATCTCTTGAAAAGCATGTCATACTTGTATTCCATTTTTCTTTCAAGTGGCATAGGGTCTAGGTAATTCACCAGTTGTGTTATCTCGCGGGTTAAGCATCCGGAGTCACCGTGGCTTCTCGCTAAGGACTATGTAAGTGATAAAGCATCCGACATATCGCTGTGGCTTACCTTGATAGTTTAAAAGGGGTTATTGGAAGTGAGTCGAGGAGTCCGCAGTGCCTAAAACGTCATGTCGGGGTAGTTGGAAGTGGTCTTAGGCTCGCTGTGTCGACTTCAAGCTGTGTTTTGGTCTGATGACCCGCAATTTGGATATGATTACCTATTCGCCTATCTATGTTTCTTCCTTGCCACTTGAATTTCGGTACTTTACTTGATTAGTCTATTTATAATGCACTTTACCATTTATTTACAGCTTTCTTTAAATACATGCATGATTTATAGACTATTGTCATTTATTATTCAGAAATACCGTTGAATCTCTTCTGGCTTTACTCACTGGAATTGTCTCTGTGACTGGTGTCAATTGCAGGTTCCTCTAGTAGCAAACGTGAGGAGCCCAAGATCGGTGACTACCTTTGAGTTTCTCTAAGAGCCGGCTTTTCCTTTGTTACTATCGTTGATATTTTGATTGTATTATTATACTATGCTCGACATTTTTTTATACACGTTTAGATATGGGTCTTAAGAGATACACTAGAGATACACGTATATAATACTTATTTACATTGTCGTCACCTGATATATACATGAGATCTATACTATGCGGGATTTCCACATCTAGTTATTGTCCCGAACTCAGCTTTTTTTTAGTTGTTTTCAATTACTTTTCGCTACGTAATGAATAGTAAGACTTGTTAAACTAATTAGCAAATTTAATAATTAAGCAACCAATGGATGAATAATTCGAATAAAATGCTGACTAGGCGTGCGTTGATTCGGCGAAGATTGACTGAGGTCCACATAAGCTTAGGCCGGGAGAAGCCCAGTTTGTGGGGATTGGGGTCGTTAGAGTAATTGAAGTGACTCCAACATGAGACTTCCACCAACCTTGCTCTTTATCAAGTGATGTCTTGCCCATTTCACTAGAGATGCATTGGTTTTGTGTTGAAATCAATTCGCAGTCACACAACTAATAATTAATTGGTCAGAGTGATAAAGGAATATGATTTCTTAATGTCTAAGTTTGAATCTCATATATAAATACAATTGGGTTGGGAGGGTTGCGCTTTTATGAGGTCCGATAGTGCAGAACATGGTTTAGTAAATGCACTTGGCATCTGATATTAAAGAACCCAAAAAGTGAAAAAGAAAAAGAAAAAAAAATTACAAATACACTTACTCACCACACTCACAAAAGTAGCACATGTTTGGCTTGGGATGTGGGCTTGCGCTTCCCGAGGTGTTCAACACTATCATTAGTGTGTTATTCTAATATTTTCCAAAAAAAAAAAAGAAAAACAAGGGAAATGGGTTTGAGGTTTATGTACGAGTAATGTGTTACAACTTATTACCATCTCGTATGCATATAAAATATCAAAGTAAGTCACTTAAACAACTCACAGAATATAGAAGAAGGTCTATTTTTATTTGGTGCATTTTCTATAAATGGGTCTACCAAAAACTCTCGTGCTCCAGTCAAAGTATCTCTGATGAGATGAATGAGACATCATTTGTCAAAAAGGCAAAGTTTAGGAAGGTCGTGGAGTCGACTCCAAACTCTCACGCTCCAAAATTCCTTTGCCCGTTAAACATTAGGAAGGCCGGATCACGCCTCATTCGAAGAACTCTGTAGCTCATATTTTCACACTTTAATTTCTTGACTTTTCCAACTTGGCAAGTTATCTTTTCTCCTTAAACTTCAATGCATGGCTATGCATTGTACTAGAATTTCACAATTTTTTTAAATGTCATCAGCCATGGAACCATTACATCATAGCCATGTTATTAACTGATTGTAAAATCAATTTAAAATTTTCAAAAGTTAAATTTTCAAAAGTTGAAGCTTCAATACGAATAATGTCACTTAGAGGTTCTTTAATGGTTAAAGTGCCAGCGCGTTGGTCGAGTAATACACTGATTGAAGAAGATGTGAGTTTAAAACCAAACCACTCTTTTATTCTTCCATTTTCTTTCTTTTGTTTTCGGGTGGGGGTGACTAACGACCCCAAACGAGTGTTTGGTTGGTAAAAATTTGAGGTAGAAATTTAAAGTCATGAGAACTTAATTTCTTAAAATTTATTAAATGGGAACTCAAATATGTGGGAATTAAATTTCATGCAATTTAAATAGCTAGGAATTGCAATCACCACTAAATTTGAGATGCATTGTAATTTTTTTATACGTGAAAAAATAAGTTAATTAAGATTTAACGAACATGAGAATTTGAAATATTTTAATTTCCTATAAACCAAACGTGAGAATTTAATTTAATTTCAATTCCCTCCTCAAACTCTTACCAGGGATTAATCAAGTTTATCATCAATTTGATATTAGCGACTTTGGCTCGAATATCTTCGGAAAAAAAAAAAAAAAAAAAAAAAAAAAAAAAAAAAAAAGAGGAGGATTTGAAGTCTTCGAACACTCCCAAATCCTAACTTTATACAAGTCATTGGACTGTAGTGGAAGGGAAATCATACAAGGCATTGAACATTCAATACTTAGAAAGTAAAAAAGTGAAACATGACCCCACAATACATCATTATTCCAAATGGAAAAATATACACATCCGACAAAACAAATTCCTAAGTCAACACTTCATTTAATTTCGTTCCCATCCGATTTTTTTTCTTTTCCTACTAAGTATTCCAGGCCAATTGCCTAACTAGTGACAATACACAAATCTAATCTACAAAAAATACAAGCTTTAAACAAAAAAAATCAGAAATATAATGAAGTTTAGAAGGTGTTTACTCTATTGAAAAGAGTTGATTCACCAACTACCGATCTTAAATTTGCCACCCGGCTTGGGGGGCGGAGTGGCGTAAGTACTACATAAAAGTTTCTTCACATGTAAGGAGATCGCTTGTTCAAGTCCTTGCATCTACTATGAAACCATTTCTTGGCGGTTCTCCCGATCAATGAGTTTAGTAAAACCGACTTCACCCTATAAGATTAGTTAGTGAAACCATTTAATTGCGTCCGGATACCCATATTCATAAAAAAACAAAAAAAAAAATAATGATCTTAAATTTCCAGGCACTCATGTTGGCTCTGACTTTTCCAAGTCCATGTTTTCTAAGACCTTTCCTTCCATGTCTGCACAATATTTAAAGAATCAAAACCATGTTGAAACAAGAACATGATCGGTTGTCCAAATAAAGAGCAAAAATGACATCAATACAGAAAGTTAACTTTGTTGTTGTTTTTGTTCTTCTATTATGCATTGGTGTATCATCATCACCAAGGACAGAAGCAGAAGCTCTGATGAAATGGAAGAACAGTCTCACTAGTCCATCTCCAACTCTCAACAATTCATGGTCCATAAACAACATCTCAAACCTCTGCAACTGGACCGGCATTCGGTGCAACAGCGGCGGAAGCGTATCGGAAATAAATCTTCCCAGCATGAATCTTTACGGGACACTCGACCAATTCGACTTCCCATCCTTCCCCAACCTCACACAATTCAATCTCAATCTCAACAATCTAGTGGGATCAGTACCTTCTTCAATTGCCAACCTCTCAAAGCTAACTTTGTTGGACTTGGGCAGCAACAATTTCACTCAACCGATACCTCCCGAGATCGGGAACTTATCGGAAATTCGAGTTCTTCGCCTATACAACAACAGTCTATTGGGTCCAATTCCATACCAGCTGAGTAGTCTCCAGCAGTTATGGTACATGGACCTTGGATCAAACTACTTGACATCTCCAAACTGGTCAAGGTTATCTACCATGCCTAAACTTACACACATCGGTCTATTTCTCAACAAAATCAAATCAGACTTCCCGCCCTTCATTCTCAACTGTCAAAATCTCACCTACATTGATTTGTCACAGAACCAATTCACAGGTGAAGTGCCAAATTCACTTGTGACCAATCTACCAAAGCTTGAATACCTCAATCTTACTGATAATCTCTTTGAAGGGTCTTTGAGAATGAACCTGTCAAAGCTTGTAGGATTGAGAGATTTGCGCCTCGGCAGAAACAGATTCACTGGTTTGATACCGGGCGATATCAGCTTAATCCCGAATCTTGTCACTCTTGAATTGTACAATAATTCATTTCATGGGCAGATTCCATCTTCCCTTGGCAGGCTATCGATGCTTCAAGTTCTTGATCTCCAAGAAAACAACCTGAGTTCGAGAATCCCGTCAGAGCTCGGTCAGTGCGCTATGCTCACCATGTTGAAGCTGTCGGAGAATGCGCTCACTGGCAGCCTGCCACCATCCTTGTCCAATCTAACCAAGCTGGAAATGCTGTGGGCCAAAAGTAACTTACTATCAGGTGAAATCCTCCCCGACTTCTTCGGCAATTGGACAGAACTGATTCAATTGGATCTTCAAAACAATTCCTTCACCGGAACTATTCCGCGCGAAATTGGTAATTTGAAGAAGGCGACTATTATAATTCTCTCTGGTAATCAGCTTTCAGGATCCATCCCACTAGAGGTTGGAAACTTGGAAAACATTTCCTACTTAGATATCACCAATAATCAACTCAATGGATCCATACCGGCGACGGTGCAGAAATTAACAAAACTTTCCAGTTTAAGGCTCTTCTACAACAAGCTCACCGGTTCCATCCCACCAGGGATCGCAAACTTGACATCACTACGAGTTCTCGACCTCAACACCAACAATTTACGAGGAGAGTTGCCGGACATTTCTAACCTCGTCAACTTAGAGGGACTCTCATTGTACACCAACAATCTGTCTGGTACAATTCCAAAGGACTTGGGACGAAACAGTCCAAATCTATCTTACGTTAGCTTCTCTAACAACAGCTTTTCGGGCGAGATTCCACCAGCATTATGTAGTGGCTTCAAACTCGAATATTTCACGGCAAATGAAAATCATTTCAGTGGACCTTTACCAGACTGCTTGCGAAATTGCACTAAACTTGTGAGAGTTCGACTTCAAGACAACCAGTTCAGCGGAAACATATCGCAGGCCTTTGGAGTGCACCCGAATCTTGACTATGTTGAGCTCAGCCGTAATCGGTTTACAGGTGAGCTTTCACCACAATGGGGAGAATGCGCATCACTTACATCACTGATTGCTGATGGGAATAGAATTTCGGGAGGATTCCAGCAGCGTTGGGGAAGTTGAGCCAACTACAGAGATTACGCCTCTCTTCCAACAAACTAACTGGAGAAATTCCTGCCGAAATAGCCAATCTAACTCTATTATTCGAACTGAGTTTGAGTGGCAATGAGTTATCGGGTAACATAACTTCAAGAATCGGCAATTTATCCAGCCTTCAAATTCTTGACATGTCTGCAAATGCACTTCAAGGGAGCATACCTCCTGAAATGGGAAATTGTGATAAGTTGCTAAACCTGAACTTGAGCAACAACAATTTATCAGGCAACATACCTTTGGAGCTTGGGAACATAATCACATTGCAGACTTCTTTGGATCTCAGCCATAATTCATTATCAGGAGACATTCCGCCAAGTCTGGGCAAGCTGACTTCCCTAGAGAATCTTGATCTGTCCCATAACGAACTCTCTGGAAGCATCCCGAAAGCATTATCTGACATATCTAGCCTGCAATCGGTTGATTTCTCGTACAACAGCTTGTCCGGACCTGTTCCAGAAGGAGTTTTTAAGCGAATGCCCGCCAAGGACTTCATTGGGAATTCAGGTTTGTGTGGAAATAAAGAAGGTCTGCCACTGCCACTATGTAATAACACAGCACTCAATGGTAAATCAAAGAAGAGCAAGAAGAAAGTACTCATAATTGCATTAATTCTAGGTGGAGTTTTTTGTTTAGGAGTCCTTGCCATTGTATTCATAATTTGCAGAAGGAAATCCAGAATGCTGAATGGAGAGAATGCAGTCGCCAAAGAAGAAATGAACTTCACGACCGTGACTTGGGGGAGAGACGGAAAATTCACATTTTCCGATATCATAAAAGCAACTGAAGACTTCAATGAAAAGTACTGCATAGGTAAAGGAGGATCAGGTACTGTTTTTAAAGCAGTTTTGGCATCAGGTCAGGTTCTTGCAGTTAAACAAATCAATACATCATATACAAGTGACATGGCGGCGACAAACTGGAAGAGTTTTGAAAATGAGATTAGCACTTCGATGGAGGTTCGGCATCGCAACATAGTTAAACTTTACGGATTCTGTTTGAAGGAGGAGCTAATGTATTTGGTGTATAAATATGTTGAGAGGGGGAGTTTAGGAAAGGTGTTGTCTGGACAAGGAGAACTGCTTGATTGGGTGACAAGGGTTAAAATAATTCAAGATGTGGCTCATGCACTTGATTACTTGCATCATGACTGCACGCCGCCAATCGTGCACCGAGATGTGACAATAAACAACATTTTGCTGGACACTGCATTCGAAGCTCGACTCTCCGACTTTGGAACAGCAAGATTATTAAGACCAGACTCATCCAACTGGACAACAGCAGCTGGATCATATGGATACATGGCTCCAGGTAATCTTCATGTTTCTGAATCATTCTGTTTATGTTTAATGCTTGTTTTTATTTTCACAAGAATGGCATCTGCATCATACAGAATAAGGTATTACCTGACCTCATTAGTTTCTAACACAGACACTTGCTTTAAATTTTTGTAATTAGGTTCATCAAAAATTTCAGATACACTTATATCTTGAAATACTGTAAGATAACCCGGTTTCAACTGAGTGTCGACTAAACTGAATCAACAGTATGTCTAGTGTAATAGTATTAGGTAAACCTTTCAAAGTCCTGAACAAGAAAAACCTCATTCTGAAATCATGGCCTGTGCAACACACTACTAAAAGTCTCAGTCTAGTCTTTGTATTAATTATTCTTAATAAATATTTATAATCAAACTCAACAATCAACATAAAGATTTTTCCCACCAATTACAGACTCTTGTAATTTCTAAAAATACTTAATTTATCTACATGTATGCTCTAATCAGCTAATTATTAATTTTTATCAGAATCATAGCATCATTCGGCTTAAACAGGCAAGATGTGCTGTAGGATTTTATCTATATCTAATGTTTATGTTAAAGTCCAGTTCTACATTAGTTGGCATACCTAATATTTCCTAACATGTGTAAATTACTAAGCAGAACTTGCCTACACTATGAGGGTTACAGAGAAGAGTGATGTTTACAGCTTTGGGGTGGTAGCACTTGAAGTTATGTTTGGGAAACATCCAGGAGAGCTCATCGTCTCTTTATCTTCATCTGCCTCCAACATTCAGGACTTTCTGTTGAACGATTGGCTAGACAAGCGGTTACCAGCTCCAACAGATCACATGGCAAAAGAGGTGGCTTACGTCGTTAACATGGCCTTGGCATGCACCCGATCCAATCCAGAGTTACGACCCACCATGCATTATGTTGCACAAGAGTTCTCAGATCAAACAAAAGCAAACTTGCCCAAGCCATTAGATACTATAACCATGAATAGATGACTATGCCTTTAAAAGAGTTAGATCAAATCATATAATGCTTTTAATTAGTTTCTCAGCTAAATGAAATATCCTAAGAACACCGCCGCCCATCCTGTCTTGTATTGCAGGTCTTATTCAATCTTTTTTTCTTTTAAATACAAGTAAAGTTTTTTTTTATCTTGCATTAAATCGAGCTGAGTGGAAGCTTTTGAACCATGTTACCAACCCCAACTAATTTGGGATCGAAACTTGGTCGTTATTGTTTGCCATTTTTTTTTGTCCATGCAGTGATAGTGTTAAATACTTGTATGCAAGCTCTACAGGGACACAAAGGAAAGGGAAGAATGGAATATTCCTGAATGTGTCCATCAAATGGACACACTTCTATTCTGAAGCTCTAACTCTAATAAGCGCACTTGATAACTCTTCGCGAATAGTATCGAAAAGTGTCCAAAGAAAATAAAAAAAACCATGACTAGATTTAACTCCCAGACCTCAATGAGAATCACAATTATGTTGTCCCATGTAAATGGACGAACCTCAGTGCACTAATTTTAAGCAATAACATATTGCAAAAACAATTACCAAAAACTCCAAACTTTAATTTGAAATCCAGAATTTGCAACAGAGCTTTCCACCATTCTCAGCATTTAGCCAAATGGCAATGTCCCCCATTAGTGTGATGTCATCTGAAAAGGACCATTGCCGGCATCGGATTGTCTTCCATGAAAGCACAAGCCTAGGTCAAGTGGACAACTATTACAATTTATACCCCACCATTATTAAACTTGGTTTTGACAATGTTCCAACTGAAATCCAATGCATTATAAGAGCTGCAAATAATAACATGACAAGATCACCAAGAACAGCAGTCATGAGTTCTCCAATTCGTGAACCATTCTCTCTTCATCATCAGTGCTATATTCTTCTGCTTATTCTGTGTTTATTTCTTGTTCCGTTGAAGACATCTCCAACGCCAACAACAGAAGCACAAGCATTGATCAGGTGGAAAACCAGTTTAGTTTTTCACTCTTCATTACTCAATTCATGGGCACTCACCAAAATATCTAGCCTATGTGAATGGAATGGCATCACCTGCGACAACGGAGGTAGTGTCACTGAGATTACCCTCACTGATATGAATCTCTCCGGCACGCTTGACCAATTCGACTTCACGGCCTTTCCAAACCTCACCCACTTTGTTCTCGATCATAATAACCTCAACGGTAAGATACCGTCTGCAATTGCCACTCTCTCCAAACTCATTTTCCTGGACTTGAGTGGCAATAACTTCTATGATGGCATACCTCCTGAGATTGGGAAGTTATCAGAGCTTGGGTTTCTCAATCTCTATGCTAACAGTCTTGAAGGCCCAGTTCCTTATCAAATCGGCAGTCTTCAGAAGGTATGGTTCATGGACCTCGGAAGTAATTTATTGACATCTTTTGATTCGTCGAGGTTTTCAAGCATGCCTTATCTTACACATCTCAGTTTGTCCTACAATAATTTCAGTGGAAAGTTTCCACCTTTTATTTTCAAATGTAAGAACCTTACTTATCTTGACATGTCCTCCAATGGGTTCAATGATATATTCCCTGATGTGATGATTAATCTAGTGAGGCTTGAGTACCTTAATCTTACTAGCAATGACTTTAGAGGACCGTTGCCTGCAAACTTGTCCAAGCTCGCCTCTTTAAAACACCTACGTATAGGAGCGAATGGGTTAACAGGGAAGATACCGGATGACATCGGTTTGCTCTCCAATCTTCTAATTCTCGAACTGCATAATAATTCATTAACTGGGCGAATTCCTGCTTCAGTAGGCCAACTTGTGATGCTTGAGAGACTTGATCTCCATGCTGCTGGATTGACTTCTATCATTCCCTCCGAGCTTGGTCATTGTACTAACCTAACCTTCATGGACCTGTCGTTAAATTCCCTCGCAGGGGTCCTCCCCTATCATTATCCAATCTAAACAAAATATCAGAATTGGACATCCATGAGAACTTTCTCTCAGGCGGGGTCTCATCATATTTGGTTGGAAATTGGACACAACTGATCTCTTTGCAGCTCCAGACCAATTCCCTCATTGGAACAATTCCACAAGAGATTGGCATGTTGGGAAAGCTTATTTTCCTATTTCTCAATGAAAACAGGATTTCTGGTCAGGTACCACAACAGATTGGAAACCTCAAAAATCTAAAGTTGCTAGACCTCTCAAGGAACGAGCTTACTGGTCAAATACCTCACACAATATGGAATCTTACCCAACTGACGACGTTAAATCTTTTTTACAACATCCTTACTGGTTCTATTCCGCCAGAGATAGGAAACCTCACAGCTCTCCAAACATTAGACATAAGCATCAATGAACTTAGTGGTGAGTTGCCTCATACACTTTCCCAACTTGAAAGCCTCCAGACATTCATCTTGTCCACCAACCATTTTTCCAGTATGATTCCAAAAACTTTTGGCAGAAACATGTCCTTGATCTCCGTTAGTTTCTCAGATAATAACTTCTCCGGCTGGTTGCCACCTGGGTTGTGCAACAATTTCTTACTGGAATATTTTACAGCAGATGGAAACAACTTCACTGGATCATTACCAGAATGCTTAAAGAATTGCTCAAGACTAACCAGAGTTGGAGTTCAAGGGAACAAACTCACTGGAGATATATCAAGCGCATTAGGAGTACATCCTAATCTGGATTACATTAATCTTGGTAGGAATCAGTTTTCTGGGGAGCTCTCACAGAATTGGTGGGACTACAAAGAGCTTACTAACTTTCGCATGGATGGTAACAGAATTTCTGGTGGGCTACCGGCTCAGATTAGGAGGCTGAAAAATTTAAAAGTTCTCACTTTGTCTTCAAATAAACTAACAGGAAGCATTCCAGCAGAACTCAGTTACTTGACCTCAATGTCCAGGCTCAATTTGAGTGGTAATCGCTTAGACGGGGATATACCTTCTGGACTTGGCAAATTAACAGATCTCGAAGTTCTTGATTTGTCCAATAATTTACTCACAGGAAACATTCCCACAGAAGTTGGACATAGTGCTAGACTTGCAGTGTTAAACTTGAGCAACAACATTTTGTCCGGGGAAATACCATCCGAACTCGGTAATTTGACAAGTCTGCAGATATATTTAGATATTAGCCATAATGCACTATCTGGAACCATTCCTCGAGACCTTGGCAATTTGATTTTATTAGAGGCCCTTGATCTCTCTCACAATGCACTTTCAGGCCAGATACCACCGACCCTTTCTCAAATGCTTAGTCTGCTATCAGTGGACGTCTCATATAACAACTTGACAGGTCCAATTCCTGCTGGTCCAGCCTTTAGAAAATCAGGATCCAGACCCTTTCTAGGCAACCCTGGCTTATGTGGAGATGCAGAAGGTTTACCCTCATGTAATCCCATTAACCCTGGCGAACGCTCTACTGAGCATCCCAAGAATACCAAGCGTCATAAAAACCTTGTCATTCCAATTGTTGTTCCAATTGCAGGCCTTCTAGTCATTATTATTTTCGTCGTTGGAACTATGATCTTCTTAAGAACAACAAAAGGCTCTAGAGAAGAATTTGTCAGTACCAAGAGAAGCAAGTCATTTGAATCATTAGCCTGGGAAAGAGAAGGGAAATTCACATTCAACGACATTGTCAAGGGGACCGACAACTTCAATGAGATGTATTGTATTGGAAAAGGAGAATTTGGGATAATTTACAAAGCAATGCTACAGACGGGTCAGGTGGTGGCTGTGAAACAACTCAATGTGTCAAATTTAAGTGATATTCTTGAAATAAGCCATCGAAGCTTCTTGAATGAGATTCAGATTTTAACAGATGTGCGACATAAAAATATAGTCAAACTCTACGGATTCTATTCCAAGAAAGGATGCATCTACTTGGTGTATGACTTCGTAGAAAGGGGAAGCCTCGGAAAGGTTCTTCATAAAGATGCAGAAGGAAGGCTGCTGGACTGGGCCACTAGGATTAAAATCATCCAAGGTGTGGCAAATGCTATTGCATACTTGCACCACGATTGTTCACCTTCCATAGTCCACCAGGATATTTCGATCGATAATGTTATGCTGGATGAAAGGAACACAGCACGGCTTTCCGGCTTTGGGAAAGCAAGCTTACTAAACTCGGATTCATCAAATGGGATTGTTGCTACAGGGTCTTATGGCTACAAGGCACCTGGTACGTTTGACCTTCATATCATACTTATTTCAATGGTTCTTGGTATCTAAACCATGAAAAATGATATTTCAATAAAAACAATGTTTGAGTTATCTCTTTGGTTGCATTACTATTACATAATCTGATTTGCCACTTATCGGGATGCTTTGCTCTAACTGTATGCAGAACTAGCTTATGCGATGAAGGTGATTGAGAAATGCGATGTTTACAGCTTTGGAGTTGTAGTACTAGAAGTGATTATGGGAAGGCATCCTGGAGAGCTTGTCTCATCAATATCCTCGTCGGAATACCAGGATCAAAAATTGAAGGATATTTTGGACCAAAGGCTACAAGCTCCCACGGATCAATTGGCTGAAGAGGTAGTGTTTGTAGTCAGGCTAGCCTTGGCTTGCACACGTACAGACCCCGAGTCTCGACCTACAATGTTTGTCATAGCTCATGAACTCTCTACTCACATTCAAGCTTTTCTGCCTGAACCATTGGACGCAATTACCATGAAGAAGCTCACAAACTTCTAAAAACATGAAGGTTAATTTTCAGGCTCTTTTACGTTGGCTCATGGCTTGGTGTAATATATATTTCTTTTCTTGTTGATTCCAAAACTATGAATATTGTCACGTTCTCAATACTTTGTAATCTAAAATATTTTGCTAGCATACTTACATGCCTACGCATGAAATCATTAAAAAGGAGGAGAATGCTAGGGTGCAAAGGAGGAGAATGCTAGGGTGCCCAAGTAGGACACGCATTTATTGTCCGCCCTCTATACATCTTGATATGCGTGCGCACCTCGAAAATCAAGGGGCGGTTGGACGAGTATGTGTTGCGACTGCGTGTCCTACCAGAGGCACGGCAACATTTTCCTAAAAAAATGTCGCTATGACATTTTTGGATGAGCAAACAACAAAAAAGAGTCTCAATCCACATTATTCGGTCGGCTACATTTATCAAACTCTTTCATTGCACTCGATTCAAATGCAATTTGATGTTAATGCAAATTCAAATCATTTAAATTCATTCTAATCAATGCGTCCCAAGTCAGCTTTCGTATAACCCAAAAATAGTAAACTACAAGACTAAAATAGTAAAAAGTTATACCCCATGAATGTTACTTTTTTTTTATAAGTGACTCCAATATGAGTCGAACTTGAGACCTTCCCCGTCTCATTAGATATTACATACAAGGAGCCAATCTTTTTTATGCTAAGATACTACACATTAAAATCACTAACCATTTTTTGATAGCCTAGTCTGTTATGTGGGATCTAAAAGGCACATCATCCGATCATCTCGTATGGCACATTGACGCGTAATCCGAGGAAAATCAAACGACAAACAATCGAGATGTACAGCATTTGGCGCATCAAATTTTAGGGCTTGATTCGTACCTGGTTTAAGATCGATCGATCGATTGAGGAAGATGAAGAGAGAAGAAACCAACGATTTGCAACGTCGACTCGTCCTTCATCAGATCGATCTACGCAATGTCGTTAAGAATCTTCGACAAAACCCTAACAAGAAATTCATCAGTTCTTCGCTTTCCATCTTCACACAGTTTTCAAATCTCAAACACTTCTTTTCTTTCTCAGCTCAAAATTCTAGAGAGTTGTTTTTCAATATTTTGGATGGTGAAAAGTGGTTCCTCAAATGTAAAGTTATACCTCAAGTCACATTGGGAGTGAAGCCATCCACACAGACTTCGAAATATAAGCATCCAAAGATCTCATACATAATACATGAGTCGAGACTATGTGAACGACTTTTGGGCTTGATGACTTTGTCATTCTAGTATTTTTCAACTTCAATTTCCCTCCAAAAACTATTGGGCTTCCTATTCCCAAATCTTAAAAACATGGCTTCCCCAACATTTAAAAGAGAGGAAGAGGGAAGAGATTTAGGTCGACTCTGTTCCATTTCTCAATTTCATATTTAATTTTCGACTTGGATTGAAGAGACAGAGTGAAATATTTTTGGCCAAATGTTTCAATAATTGTTTGCAAGTAAAGTGAAGGTCATTAGTACAATTTACTTTTTTCTTAATTAGTTATATTATATATTTCTTTTTAAATAAATAGAAAGATTACCAAACAAAAGTTTTTCTTGTTTGCCAAAGGGCAAACTTGTCCTGAAATTATTTATTTTTTACCATTCCTTAATTAGCAAAAAGTATCATGGTAAAAAGTCGATTCTTTACAACCAGCTAAACCTATAGTTGATATCTTATATATTAATCGATGCGTGCACAAGTCATTTAATGCAGAACACATTTTGCGAGGATTCCATGACATGAGTATATATTTGAGCTCCATTGTAGAATATATCATATACATATATGGGTAAAGCCATGGTTTAAAAAAAAAAAAAAAGGATCTCGACATGGCTTGTCTCGACATGTTTAAGCCATAGGCTCTGTTTGGCACGCACAAATTAGTTTATCACCTAACTGAGAAGCTAGATTATAAGCTACTTCAACAAATAAGTTGTGTTTGGTTAGCAGCTTATTTTAAAAATGAGCTAGATGAAACTCTAAAATCTTGGACATTGTCCCAAGTAGCGTTTAGATAAAAAAACACCGTATCTAATTTACTTTCCCTTTCATCCCTCAAATAAATTAATTAAGTCAGAAAATACTAAACATGAAAAAGTCAAAAATACTAAATTATAAATATATTATTAATATTTAATATTTTTAAAATAGATTAAGTAAACAATATTCATAATAAATAATATAATTTTATATATAATATTAAATAATTATTAAATAAATAATTATGTTTATAAGTACTACATTTAATAATACATATATATCATCTATAATATATTGCATCTATTTTTACATCATTTTGTATTTCTCCGCTACTCGATCAGCTAATTCTTCCAAACAGTTTTGAATTATTAGCTAGATTATCAGTTTTCAATAGGGGTGGGCAGTGGTTTCCATAAAACCACCCAAACCGTCCAAACCACGTGGTCGGTGTGGTTTTTTAAAATCGCGGTTTAGGGGTGGTTTAGAAAACTTGAAAACCGTGATTCCGCGGTTTGGTGATGGTTTTTTATTTATGAGAAACCACAATTAACTAAACCGCAAAACCACCCCCAAACTCGGAATTGAGTTGACGCTTTTTAATGTTGTTTTAAATTTAAAAATGAAGTAAGACTCATAATTTTGATTGAGTTAATGTGTTTCATTGTGATTTTGGTGGTCATGTATGGACATCTACATATTTTGTTGCATGTTTTGTTAATGGACATGTATAGAATGTGTGGCATTTTTTTATTTTTTATTTATTAAATGTGTTGCAGGAAAACCGCAACATTAAATCGACCAAACCGCGTAAACCGCAGTCGGTTTGGTTGTGGTTTTGAGGGTTAGATGGATTGGTGGTGGTTTGCAAAACGACCAAACCATGAACCCTCAGTTTGGTCGCGGTTTGATGGTTTTTACCACCAAACCACGGTTTCCCCCCTAGTTTTCAGCTGTCAGCTAGATTATCAACTAGTGTTGTCAAACAAAGCCATAGATTACACGGTGGTAGAAAGTTCATGCTTTCCATCTTAGAGCAAAGCACTTGCTCGAGAATTTCACATTTTTTATTCTTCTATTTTTTCTAAAATATAATAGGCATGCATGTGTAACGCATATGTAAATATGTAACACTCAAACTTATGGTTGCGGGTCTAATTTCCTAAGTGCTTTGTATATATTAACATTAAAAGAGAAGCTTTCCAAATTAAGTAGCTCTGATGAGATGGATGAGACGTTTCTTGTCAAAAGACAAGGTTTAAGGAGGCCAAAGTTCGACTTAAAAAAAAAAAAAAAAAAAACAACGTTCAAAGATAAGATTCTTGTATTTATTACTAAAACTGTTCTAGAAGGTGAAATAATAATCACGAGATTGCAGAGATATATCTGTCAAGTATCTAGAAAACTAATTCTTAAATATACATTGAAGTATATATTGGTAGCTATTAATGAGTACTATACATAGAGTATCTGAATGTGTACAAAACATTAACTACCAATTGAGATTTCCCATTTCTCTCAATCTGCTAAAAACTCAACTTTTTTGGATTCTGCAACTTTTATTCCTTATTCATACATACAACATTTTTTATGATCATTTCTAGATCATTAACTTGTTATTGCTTATAGCAATTCAATTTTTTATGTACTGAATTGCCAGTTCTTATGGTGGTGCTTGATTTTTGTTCATATTAATAAGCAGTGTCGGAACTAAGATGTCGAAAATCGAAGTTCGCTTTCATAACTTATCAGTGCAAGGAAATAGCTATGTGGGAAAAGGGCACTCCCTACTCTCTACAATACTGCATTGAACATTATAGAGGCAATAACATTATTATCAACTATGTATCTCTTCATATTGTGAACTAGATAATTTTGTGTGATGCATGTATTCAAATTCATTTTTGTTGGAAAAATTGCGCGCCAAGCCTTCTTTTTACTAATTATAATTTCTATTTTTATCAATGCAGGGAATTCTCGAGCTCGTTCGGCTTTCTCCATCTAGTAAAAGAATGAACAAGATACTGCAAGAGTGGAATATTAAGGCCTTCAAGGTATATGTATTTATGACCAATTGGAGTCCATCATCAAGGTTTGTTGTCTCATGTCAACGAGTATTTTTTACGTCGTCTCTTATTGCGGTAATTTTCGATTTTTCTACTTTCAGGATGACATTGCTACTCGGGCCTCCGACTTCAGGCAAAACAACGCTGCTAAAGGCTCTCGCCGACAAGTCAGACAAATATGTAAAGGTTAGTTTAAAAGTTTTCAAATTTTCAAAATTGTTTGCTCATCATACTAATATCATCATGAAAATGTTTTTGGAAGACACAGTACTGATGATTCTTGCAACATTTTTGTCAACTAATGGGAACAAGATCCTTAAAAAAAAAAAAAAAATAGATACTTGGATTAGGCATCTTTGCAGATACTGTGGTTGGTGATGAGATGAGAAGGGGTATTTCTGGTGGACAAAAAAAGCGCGTAACAATCGGTATGTTATCATTTTAGGACTAGATTGTGAAGAACTAAATGCAAATTAATGAACTTTTTTTTTTTTTGTTGGGCGGTAAAGCAACAACAATTACATAAAATGAACGTAGCTAGAAATGAGGATGCTTAGGTGGATATGTGGTAAAACTCGTAAAGATAGAATAAGAAATATAGAAATTCAAAGACAAGTAGGAGTAGCACCAATTGATACAAAGATTAGGGAATGGCGGTTTCGGTGGTTTGGTCACCTGCAAAGACGGCCTACAAATGCTCAAACTAGAAAACTTAACTCAATAGAAGCTGTAGAAACTCGACGAGGTAGAGGCGGACCAAAGTTAACATGGGATGCAATAATTATGAGGGATTTGAATGGTTTGAAAAGCTCACCATCAATTGCACTTAATCGAGCGCAATAGAAAAGTTTGATCCATATAGCCGACCCCAGTTAATTTGGGACTGAGGTTACTTTGTTGTTGTTGTTGTTGTTGTTGATTACCACTTGATAATGGCTTAAGATGATTTGTTTTGGATCCAGGGGAGATGTTAATGGAAAGGCATTGCAGAATTTCTACAGGATAGTTCAACCTCTTTCGAGATTATTAGATTTATGAGACAGATGGTGCTTGATAAGAATGCAACCAACTCCCTAGACATTTGAGCTCTTCGACGATGTTATCCTCCTCTCCGAGGGTCAAATTGTGTACCAAGGCCCTCGAGACCAAGTCCTTGAGTTATTTGAATACATGGGATTCAAGTGCCCGGAAAGGAAAGGCATTGCAGAATTTCACTAATGGAATCTGCGATATGGGTACTCAGTCTTACTTATTACACAATAGGCTTTGCCCCTACTGCCAACAGGTGATTATTAGCTCTTCATTCCAAGGTCTCTTGTTTTCGGTTTGTTTAAGTTTAGAGCAACTAATCTTGAAGGTGCAATAATGCTCATATGTTCTGGTTTTTCCTACAATTCTTGGTGTTTTTCGGCATACATCGATCAAATGGCTTACTCTCTATTTAGGTTCATTGCAGCCGTTGGAAGAAGATAATTAATGAAGAGAGCGAGATGAAATCATATATCAGCGCCCCCTCCAAATTCTAACATGTTTGAAGGTTAGAATTTCCACCTTGATATTTAATTAGTATTGTTGTTGCTCCGTTTTCTTGCGCAACATAAGTATAAGAAGTAATTGAGTCTGAGAAGATAGAATGATTACCTATTTTATTGAACTATATATCCCTCAATTTTAATATTGATACCGGAAACTATTGCAGGAACTAACAAGAGCAATGGATCAAATTCAGAAACTAAAGCGACTGAACATGCCCGTAGGAACGGAATGGTTTTGCCATTCCAGCCTCTCTCGCTTGCATTCAACCATGTGAGCTACTATGTTGATATGCCTGTTCTCTGTACAATTCACCAACCAAGTATGTATTTCAGCTATCATTGTTGTGTTTGTTTATGAATTAACATAATTTTCTCTGCAGCTACTGTTGCTAAAAACAGGAGGGCGAGTAATTTATGCTGGGCCGCTTGGCTACCATTCTCGCAAGCTTGTAGAGTACTTCGAAGTAAGCATGTCTTAATCTAAAAAGATATTAAATGTATGGATATTGAAACTATGGATGCAAAGAACATTTAAAATCTAAACATAATTGGAACTGCTAAGCCTTTGAATGCTTTCAAAGATAGCACGAGATTCCCAAGAGTCTTTGTAGATTAATATTCTTTAGAGATTACTTTACTCTTTGAAGGCAGGGCGATCCTAGGAATCGTTAAGATCAAAGATGGTTACAACCCGGCGACATGGATGTTAGAAATGACTGCTCCTGCTGTTGAAGATCAACTTCATATTGATTTCGCAGAAGTCTACGCCAATTCTTTAATATATCAGTAAGTTTAACATACATTGTCCTCTAGTTTGAAACATATATTTACTTTCAAAATGATGTTATCTTCTTGTAGATATTGAAAGAACAACTTTTTACCGAGAAAGAGCAGCAGGAACGTGTTCGCCATTGCCCTTCGCATTTTCTCTAGTAAGTTTATACTTATTCTTTCAACAAGAACAGATTGAGAAGGCTTACGATTTGTTAGCTACTAATGGAGCTTATATGTTATATATAATTAACCTTTGTTGTAGGTGGCCGTCGAGACTATATATGTGGCTATTCAAGCGTCGGTTTTCACTATTCCTCAGACAGTAAGTTTTCTCGAATTACCATGTACAACTAATAGATACATTTTGTTGGCTAAGAGTTTGGACTTCCATGCTAACTTCTAGCTATACTAAACTAATTTGGTTGTCTTGTAAGAAACATTACATATATACCGCTATACCAGTAAAATGCTTCAACCATTCTTATGATTTTACTATATCGATCGAATACCCGCATTGAAATTGATCAATGCACCATATTAAATCTTGTACAGATTATAAATAATAGCTAGACATGGTTAAATGTTGGTATATGTTTACACCATAAGCAACTAATATTCTAGAGAGAAGAATAGATTATGATATCTTGGTTGTCATCCTGAAATGACACAATTAATGGAGAGAAAAGATGAGAAGATAACATGATCATTTAATTAGGAAAGAGAGACACTTCAAACATTTCATTAATTATATATGTGTAGCAACTTTTCGAGAAGCCTATTTGTTTGATTTGGACATGACTGTGTCTATCATTGAAAGATAAGTCTATTTAATGCAGTTCTTGATGTTAAATTAACAAGAGTCCCCTTCATACTTAATTTCTACCCCAATTTACATTCACAAAGACAATTAGTCAGGCTTTTCCCTTCTAAAATTCTCACACTTGGAAAAGTATTTGAGACTCTTCTTGAGCTGAACTGAAGTTATATATATTCACCAAAGACAATAGGCCCCAATACAAATAAATGAAATTGGCTGCATTGCCAATTACTAGTCCAAATTTGAATTTGGTTACAAATTGTTAGAATTAGTTAATGATATTCAATTTAACGGACCGTTCCACACCATTTTGATCAAACTAGCTCAATTTCAAAACTGATATTGATTTTCCTATTTATTTGAGACTAAACTTAATTAGAATAGTAGGTGCAAATTATGATAATGATAGACCATTTGCATTAATATTTAGCAATATATATATATATTTATGAGACTACATTGCTTTGAGCTATTATAATAGCATTAATGACTATCCTACATTAATTTGTTGCAAAAAAAGGCGGTTATATATATATATGTGTGTGTGCCTTTAAGCCTTTATTTTTGGCTAAATCTCCCAAGTATGCCCTTATTACCTTAAATGAAAAAAAATCAAAATAAGGACAATTTCGGAAGTAAATTATCAAATCTAATTTAATTGACGGTTTCACTATTGGATAAAACCTTCAAAATTGCAGTTCCGTAAAACGAATTAGACGAAACCGAAACCGAAACCGACCGCCGTCCTCGATTTCTTCTTCTTCATCTTCTTCATCGCCACGCCTCTTCTTCCTCTTCGTCCGATTACAGACCGCCGTCTTCAACGATTCGCCGAAATAACAGGGACAAAACCAGCTCTGAAAGAATTGAAAGAATGTCTTCCTCTATGCTTGATGTTCTTCGTTTTCTTCCTATCCCTCTCAGGCTCCTTCAAAGCCTTGATTACCAGCGCGGCCGCGGACGGCACCACCGACACCTTCGCCTGGCGGTTCTGCACCGTGAGTTTCACCGTCACTCTGAGGCCCTTCCAGTCCTTGGCTGTCTCCTTGGCTATGTCCTCTCCGATCTTCTTCGGCGAGAGGCCGAGCGGTCCGATCTTCGGAGCCAGGGAGCTCGCCGCGCCAACCTCGCCGCCGGTGACGCGGACGTACACGTCACCACCTGAGATGGATCGAACTTCGGCGGCATGTCGGAGAGCGAGAGCGATTAGGGTTTGGACGGAGGACGAGACGAAGAGTGTGGAGTGGAAGAAGAGCAAGTGGTCCTGCCGAAGAAGAAGAAGAAGAACAAGGCGCCGGCGTCGGTGGTGAGCGCGAGGAAGCAGGAAGAGGCGGAAAAAAACGCGGATCGGCGAGGCGAGCGCGAGGAAGCAGGAAGAGGCGGATCGGAGAGGGGAAGAAACCCTATTGCTTTGATACCATGAAAGAATTGAAAGAATGTCTTCCTCTATGCTTGATGTTCTTCGTTTTCTTCCTATCCCTCTCAGGCTCCTTCAAAGCCTTCATTACCAGCGCGGCCGCGGACGGCACCACCGACACCTTCGCCTGGCGGTTCTGCACCGTGAGTTAAGAACATCAAGCATAGAGGAAGACATTCTTTCAATTCTTTCAAGCTCCGCCACCGCCGTCTTCGATTTCTTCTTCTTCAACTTCTTCATCGCCACGCCTCTTCTTCCTCTTCGTCCGATTACAGGTCCTGAAAAGAGATATCAAGAAAACCAACTCCGCGAGATCTTCAATGCCGACCGCATCGTCTTCGATTTCTTCTTCTTCATCTTCTTCATCAGTTCGTCTTCTAGATTTTTTTTTTGAGATTAGAATGTTTTGGGGTGTAAATCAATGACTTTTATTTTCTAATGGTTTTAAATTTTTCAAAGTCTTAATTTTTTTTGAACCATTCTTATGTTTAATAGAGCCTTCAATTGGATCACAAAGCAGGCGTCAAGTGATTTAGTGGGTTGATCTACAACAAGACTAGACATTTCTTGAAGATCCAGGACACAATTCTTCGGCCTTCATGCGTTATAGAATGGTGGTACAAATTAACTCTCTCTTCTTCGGGTGATGTAATTTTTAGTTTCTTTTACCCTTTGCTGGCTTATTTATTTTTCCAATGGTTTTTGGTCCTTTGTCTTCTTTGGGCATTTGAATGGTTTTACCTATATCTTCTTGATTTTTTTTTTACTTTACCTTTAACTTGATTTCCTCTCTTTCACTACTTCTTGCTATTATTTCCTGTCATCAAACAGTTGAGGAATGAGAGGTCAAGGACGCTCATACATGACATTTTTTTTCTATGGATTTTTAAAATTGCTAAATTTTTTAAGTCAAGTTCTTTTTATCATAGCATTTGTGTGATTTCGCTGACACGACAAGGAAAAGACGGTGTTTGAATGAATTGATCAGCGAATGCTAAAATATTGCAATTTGTATAACTGTGTGTTCCCATCATAGTAAATTTGTTGACTTTTATGATAAAATGATCAAAAAGAGTCCCAACTGTGTTGATCCTCATCAAACGCCCCATTGCAACTGTTTAGACAAGAAAATACGCACTTGAACGTCCCTTGGAGGTAGAAATTCACTAAGAAAATATCAATAATTTTCATGGAAGAAATATCTCTCGAATGGTATCAATGTCATGTCCCTTAGAGGTAGAAATTTGGCAAGAAAAAATCAACAATTTTCATGGAAGAAATAGCCTCGAATGTTATCGATGTCCCCCTTTTTTGGGTTAGTGGTAGCAATGGCTATTTGGGATCTAACAATGGCTGGGGGCTGTGTGGCTGTGAAGGTTCGTTGCTTTTTTTTTTTTTTAATCAGAAGCATCACTATCATCCATTTGAGACTATAAAATGCCTAGAAATGAATTTTCTAATGTCAATCTATATATGATGTAATATATACCATTTTTTGGCATTGATGTATAACATTTGGATGTGTACAACTCAACTTAATTAGATGGGTGGAATTGAAAAATGATCTCTTTTTGTCAATTCAATGTTCATGTGTTTTAGTATTTTTTTTTTTATCGAGACAACTACGAACTGCTTTGCGCTCATTTGATAATTACATATGACAATAAATACTAACTTCTCAACCCAAAAATTTACCTCTTCTAAAAAACGCAGTAGAAGTTTTGTTAAACATTTCAAGAGGTCGTGAGTTCGACTACCACCTAAGTTAATAAAATAAAAAATATTTAACATAAGAAAAATAAAATAAAATAAGTAAAAATTACGGAAAGGTTAGGAAATACTTTTTTAAGTGTTTAATCCAAGTAAATCAATAACCTCGACATACCATTTATCCAAAAAAAAAACTAATTGTTTTAATTTATGAAAGTGGAACTTAGACCATGCTTATTAGTTTGTTAAGATCTTCACTTTATTTATTGAAAAGGATTTATTCTGCTTTATTGCTACTTACTCATTTACTATCGATGGTAAACGATTAATTATTTTTGCAAATATGAATCAAAGGTAGAAGATTTTGTACTATGAGTCACAATACAAAAAATAATAATTGGTTCACGTGCGTATCTGTAACACATTGAATACATTCCTTGCAATATCTGTAACACATTGAGTCTTGACTTCATCAATTTTTCCAAAAACAGAATCAAAGGTTACCTTCCAGAAAATTGTTCATGCATTAGATCGGCAATGCACACTGCGAGGCTTAGCACTTCCACAAGCATATGCCCCTGCTCCCTCTATTAATCGAGCCTATGTAATGGCCATTGTACTTGGTTCCATACTCATATTCTTAGTTCTATTCTTTGGATTTTTTTTGCTCCGTGATATTATTTTTGTTTTACTTAAAAAATTCATGTCGTATAAATGTTGATTAATTTATATTACTCTCCTATATAATTTAGGTTTGATGATCACATAAGTTTGGTTGAGATATTTGTCATTTACTCCAAACTTCTACACGAAACACCTACACATGCAACAATAAAAAAAAATTAAACTTTAATTTTTTCTATTGTGGTTTTTCTGAAAAAGAAAAGTTCTCAAGTGTTATCAGAACATCTCTATTTGCTTCACGTGCAACGCACGTGCCAGATTGACTAGTATATATATACTAGTTTGAAGATATATATTGGAATTAATTTCTAAGAATTTATTAACAAAATTTAAAATTGCAATTAAAATTTAAAAATTAGAAATACAAGTACCTTTTTTAGCTTATCAATATTCTCTCTTGTGATTGAGATAAGATGTGAATGGAAAAACAAGTTAATCATGCTAGGACATTACTTCTGAAAAAAAGTGTATTGGATTGATGAGAATGAGTTCATGATTGATTTGGAGATAAAGAAAAAAAAAAAAACGTGTAGTGGATTGATAAAGAATTAGAGTTTGATTTGGATACAAAAGAAAATGTTGATTTGGAGATAAAAAAAAAACATGGGCAAATAGGTAAATTTCATTACCACTCAGATTAGAAATACAAGTACATTTTTTAGCTTATCAATATTCTCTCTTGTGATTGAGATAAGATGTGAATGAAAAAACAAGTTAATCATGCTAGGACATTACTTCCTCAAAAAAAGTGTATTGGATTGATGAGAATGAGTTCATGATTGATTTGGAGATAAAAAAAAAACGTGTAGTGGATTGATAAAGAATTAGAATTTGATTTGGATACAAAAGAAAATGTTGATTTGGAGATAAAAAAAAAAAGCATGGGCAAATAGGTAAATTTCATTACCACTGATTCGCGCTTTTATATATATGATAGATATATATATATATACACTTTTGGTTTCCTACGTGGTATCCTATGTCAAGCCTGTATATATGGGAAACGATCTTCTCAATTCATTTTTCAGACTCAAATTTAATTAAGACCTCACTTAATAGGAATCGAGCATATTACCACTTAGACTAGTCAATTGTTAGTTTTTCATGCGTACTTTATTTATTTACATTTTATACAAACTTCAGCAGAAGTCATACAATTAATCTAATAGTTTTTAATTCACAAGTTGACAATTTTAGTCTAAAGTGAATTGTTTATTGAGGTCTTAGGGACCTTTAAATAACATTAATATTCAAAATGTGAAAAACGACCTTAATTCCATGATAGCATGGAAAGATTGAATCCACGTTATAATCACAAAAATTCAATCCTTGACAATTTTTAAATTCTTTCTTGTCACATTCAACACAGTTGGAAACCACAATATCGTAAAATAGAAGTTCAAGTGTCTTAATAATACATAATCAAGTTGAAACTTGAAAGTGCTTCCCAAACCAATCAAAGCACACGCGTGAAAACGACTCTAATATTTTCCCTTCAAAATCAAACAAGGACTATACACTCACGTTCATTCATACATGCAATCCCACCCACTTCACAAGTCCAGTTTTGCTCTCTAAGGAGCATAACTGAGATTTTTATTTTTATTTTTTAATGTTGTAGTGTCCGCCATTACTTGTGACTATTTCACAAAAAAAAAAAAAAAAAAAAAAAAACCACTTCATCCAATAAAAAGATATACATCGAAAAATTAGGAGATTCGGATTTAAAACTTCACGGTAAAGGCCCACTTATTCAGTATTGATGGAGAAATTTCAAAAAACCGAGTTCGAAATAGAAGAACAATATAATATGATTGATCGAGGATTGAGTAAGAAAACGGTCGGGGCTTGCCCTAAGGAGGGCGAGTGGGCGCACCACACCGAGCCCCCGCCCTCCGACCGAGGGTCGGCCCCATTTTTTTTTAAAAATTATATAAATATATAAAATATATTTTTTTTTCTAATTAAAGAAGAATTCTAGCTTATTAAGTGATAAAATGTTGTTTAACAAATCGTTCATATAATTTTAAAATTAATTTTAAATTTCTACTTGTATAAGTTGCTCTTCCAACTTATTCTCTCTATCTTAGTGACATTAATCATTATCTTCTCTTTTGCATTTTGTGTGTGTTATAACACTTTACTTCTTTTTAAAGTATTATTGACTTTTGAAGATGTTTTGAGAGTCTTTGATCACGTTATTGTGCTCAATTGAGAAGTTTTTTTATGTGATTTGAGTTGTCTTATATAAGAACTAGTGTATGGCACGTGGATGATAAATAGGAGCGATTAAAGGTTAGATCGAGATAATTTAGTAGTAATTGGTGGAATTTTGAAATCTTTAACTAACTAAAAAATCTCTTTCTTTCTCTCACGTTATTTTTTCTCTTTTAGTTTCCACTTTCAAACTCCAGTTCCCAACCAATTAGAAAAAAAGGAAAAAGTGAGTTAAATCAAGATTTACTCAAATACCCTTAATTTTATTTTCTTGCCAATTATTCCAACCAATAAGAGAGAACCTTTTGAGGACAATTTTGAAAATAAAAAATTTTTAGACTTAATAGGATGAGAATGAAGATTGACATTATATATATAATATAGATAAGAAATTGTTTTTTTTTTTTTTTTTTTTCATCATACATCTATATTCTATAATGAGGGCCTCCATGTTATAATTTCGCCCAGGGCCCTTAAATATTCTAGACCGACCCTAGATGATGCTCACGGTCTGATGACAATATATAGTCTTTCAAGATACAACGATCACGCTAACGATCGTAACACTCCAAACCACTTGCCTACAAACCTACCGATGATTCTAACACTCTCTTAAACACAAACTATATATTATAAACTATATAATAATATATAGTTTGTGTCTAAGAAAATATATACTGTATTTTGTTAAGCTCAACCTATGTTAAAAAAACTTGACATTGTAAAAACTGCCATGAAATGATTACAAAACGATTTAAAATTTTTTAAAGTGAGCCATCAAAGTTATTTGGCAAGCGCCCCATTGGATTTCACACTTACTTATTATAAGTCTTATTTTTCTTTCTAAGTAGCTCATGCGAGTCTATCCCAACATCTCATGCATGTATCTCGAGGTGCATCGACGATGCTCTTCGTCCGATCCGGGTGTACAAAAGTGAATGCACTATAGAATTTTCCAGATCTTCTAGACGAAATTCGTCACAAAGTTCTCCAGTTCTTAAGAACGACAGATCTTCCTCGAATCCAGAGTCTTAGCATCACAAACCAACCCTCGAACGAATCCGACACCAAAACCAGATCTCAAGAATGCTGCCAATGATCAACGCAGATCTCGATGAGGATTCGAGAGATCCGCCAACGAGACTCGAAAAGCCGAAACGTCGTCGCTCAAAGTCCACCAATGAAGACGATGGCAGTTTCGTAATATAAGGTAAGTTCTAAGGGTAGTTTGAGGACACGTGTTTTTTTATGGCAGTTTCGTTATTTTATTAAGTTTCGGAGTCATTTTTATATAAATATATAAAAAAATTTTTTTTCTAATTAAAGAGGAATTCCAGCTTATTAAGTGATAAAATGTTGTTTAACAAATTGATCATATAATTTTAAATTTCTACTTGTATAAGTTGCTCTTCCAACTTATTCTCTCTATCTTAGTGACATTAATCATTATCTTCTCTTTTGCATTTTGTGTGCCTTATAACTCTTTACTTCTTTTTAAAGTATTATTGACTTTTGAAGATGTTTTGAGAGTCTTTGATCACGTTATTGTGCATCAATTGAGAAGTTTTTTATGTGATTTAAGTCGTTTTATATAGGAACTAGTTAATGGCACGTGGATGATAAAAAGGGAGCGAGTTAAAGGTCGGATCGAGATAATTTAAGAGTGATTGGTGGAATTTTGAAATCTTTAACTAATTAAAAAGTCTATTTCTTTCTCTCATGTTATTTTCTCTCTTTTAGTTTTCACTTTCAAACTCCCCAACCAATTAGAAAAAAGAAAAAGTTAGTTAAATTAAGATTTACTCAAATACCATTAATTTTATTTTCTTGCTAATTATTCCAACCAATAAGAGAGAAGCTTTTGAAGACAGTTTTGGAAACAAAATATTTTTAGACTTAATAAGATGTAAGGAGGATTGACATTATATATATAGTATAGATAAGAAATTGTTTTTTTTTTTTTTTTTTCATCATACATCTATATTCTATAATAAGGGCCTCTATGTTATAATTTCGCCCAGGGCCCTTAAATATTCTAGATCGACCCTAGATGATGCTCACGGTCTGATGACAATATATATTCTTTCAGGATCGATACAACGATCACGCTAACGATCGTAGCACTCCAAACCACTTGCCTATAAACCTACCGATGATTCTAACACTCTCTTATACACAAACTATATATTATAAACTATATAATAATATATAGTTTGTGTCTAAGAAAATATATACTGTATTTTGTTAAGCTCAACCTATGTTAAAAAAACTTGACATTGTAAAAACTGCCATGAAATGATTACAAAACGATTAAATTTTTTTAAAAGTAAGCCATCAAAGTTATTTCGCAGGCGCGATTTCTAAGTAGCTGCTACGAGACTATCCCAACATTTGTATCTCGAGGTGCATCGACGGTGCTCTTCGTCCGATCCGGGTGTACAAAAGTGAATGCACTATGGAATTTTCCAGATCTTCTAGACGAAGTTCGTCACAAAGTTCTCCAGTTCTTAAGAACGATAGATCTTCCTCGAATCCAGAGTCTCAGCATCACAAACGAACCCTCGAACGAATCGGACACCAAACCAGATCTCAAGAATGCTGCCGATGATCAACGTAGATCTCGATGAGGATTCGAGAGATCCGCCAACGAGACTCGAAAAGCCGAAACATCGTCGCTCAAAGTCCACCAATGAAGACGATGGCAGTCTCGTAATATAAGGTAAGTTCAAAGGGTAGTTTGACAACACGTGTTTTTTATGGCAGTTTCGTTATTTTGTTAAGTTTCGGAGTCATTTTTAAAACTAATCCACTAATCATTTGTTTAAGCAAAAAACGAAGTCTAAAACCAACGACGGCCAACCATTACGCGTCGCCTAATCTTTTTATCAAACAAAAAACGAAAGATCTCTACCGTTAGATTCTAACTCCCCGCATTCTCCAAAAACAATCCAAAGGTGCAGCACACTTCCGTACGTAAGATCGACTGTACGAATCACTGTAGCGCTTATTAGAGTCTTAGCATATGTCTGACTTGACTTTCTATGCTCCTCACATTTTCACACCACGTTGACTTTGACTCTCTCTCTGCGCGTCATCATGTAATCACACCTTCAAATGGTGATATAGAGAGAGCTCAATCAACAACAATCATCATCGATTCTGGCAAAATCAGGAATCACAAATCATGGGTACTTCAATTTTTGTGACTCTTTTGTGTACAATCCTTGTAATTCCATTGAAAGCATCATCAACACCAAGAACAGAAGCAGAAGCACTGATGAGATGGAAGTCCAGCTTGTCATCATCATCATCATCATCATCATCACTCCCTTCACGGTTGAATTCATGGTCCCTCACCAATTCTACCAATCACTGCAAATGGGTAGGCATCAAATGCAACAATGGAGCCACTGTTGAGGAGATCGCACTCACAAACATGAACCTATCTGGCACACTAGACAAGTTCAACTTCTCTGCCTTTCCAAACCTCACACACTTTGCACTCAATCTCAACTCTCTCAATGGTGTCATCCCTCCCTCCATTGCCAACCTCACAAAACTTGCATTTCTCAACTTGGGTGGCAACAATTTCTCTGGTATCATACCTCCAGAGATTGGAGAACTGTCTGAGTTGAAGTTTTTGGACTTGTCACAGAACAGTCTTGAGGGTCCGATTCCTTATCAAATCAGTAGACTTCAGAAGGTATGGTTTGTTGATCTTGGAAACAATTTATTGGATTCTCTCGATTCGTCGCGGTTTTCGAGCATGCCTAGTCTTACTCATCTCAATTTGTCCTACAATGACTTCATCAGTGGTGAGGTTCCACCTTTTATTTTCAAATGTAAGAATCTTACTTGTCTTGATTTGTCAATCAATACATTCAACGGTTCATTGCCTAATGAGTTGACAAATCTAGATAGGCTTCAGTATCTTAATCTTACTAACAATGTCTTTGAAGGAGTATTGCCCGTGAATTTGTCGAAGCTTACGGCTTTGAGAGAATTGCGGTTAGGAATGAATAAGTTTTCGGGGTTGATACCGGAGGAGATTGGTTTACATTCAAATCTTAGGATTCTAGAGCTGTATAACAATCCGTTAGGCGGGCGGATTCCTGCTTCATTAGGCAAACTTGTGATGCTTGAGAGGCTTGATCTCCATGCCGCCGGATTGAATTCCACCATTCCTCCTGAGCTCGGTCGATGTAAGAATCTTACCTACGTAGACCTATCGATAAATTCCCTCATTGGATCTCTTCCTCTATCATTGTCCAATTGGACCAAAATATCTGAACTAGGCATCTCCAATAACCTTCTCTCCGGTGAGCTCTCGCGGTATTTGATCAGCAACTGGACACAGTTGATCTCCTTGCAATTCATGAACAATTCTCTCAATGGAACGATCCCGCCGGAGATTGGCATGTTATCTAAGCTCACATTCTTATTCCTCTATAAGAACCGTTTTTCGGGCCAGATACCTCCAGAGATAGGAAACCTCAAAAATTTACAGTCTCTTGATCTCTCAGAAAACAGACTGAGTGGTCCAATACCTCACACAATAGGGAATCTTACTCAACTGGTGAAGTTGAGTCTTTTCATCAACATTCTCAACGGTTCTATTCCGTTCGAGATAGGAAACCTCACCTCTCTTCAAGATTTTGATGTGAACAGCAATCAATTAACTGGAGAGTTGCCTAGCACAATATCTCAACTTGAAAGTCTCACTTCTCTATCTCTATTCACCAACAATTTTTCTGGTGTGATTCCAAAAGATTTCGGCGAAAACATGTCCTTGACCTTTGTTAGTTTCGCGAACAATAGCTTTTCTGGCGAGTTGCCTCCGGGGCTGTGCAACAGCTTCTTGCTGGAGCAGTTTACGGCGAATGGAAACAACTTAACTGGTCCATTACCCGAATGCTTGAAGAATTGCTCGGCGCTAACCAGAGTTCGACTTGAAGGAAACCGATTCACCGGAGATATATCAAGGGCATTCGGCGTACATCCTAAACTGGTCTACATTGATCTTGGTAGGAATCAGTTGTCGGGGAGCTCTCGCAGGATTGGTGGGAATGCAAAGAACTTACTTACCTTCACATAGATGGAAACAAAATATCTGGCAGGATTCCTGTAGAGATCAGAAAGTTGAAGAATTTACGCGATCTAAGCTTGTCTTCGAATGAATTAAGTGGAAGAATTCCTGCTGAACTCAGTGAGCTGAATTTGTTATTCAACCTCAATTTGAGTGGTAATCACTTCACTGGGGAGATCCCTGTTGGAATCAGCAAATTGACAGATCTTCAAAGGCTTGATTTGTCCGAAAATGCGCTCACTGGAAATATACCTAAAGAAGTTGGTAGGTGTGTTGGACTAATTCAGTTGAATTTGAGCAACAACAATTTATCCAGCACAATGCCGTTGGAGCTCAGCAACTTGGTGGCATTACAGGCATTGTTAGATCTCAGCCATAATTCACTGTCTGGAACCATTCCTCGGGCCCTCGAAAAGTTGACATCACTTGAGAAACTTGATCTTTCTCACAATGAGCTATCTGGTGGAATACCATCCACTTTTTCTACAATGTCTGGTTTACAGTGGGTGGACTTCTCATATAACAACTTGACAGGTCCTATTCCTGATGCCGACGTCTTTAGGGAACGGGGTTCGTTGCCTTTTGTAGGAAACTCAGGATTATGCGGCGTGGAAGAAGGTTTATCCCCTTGTAGTCCCGCTATCTCCAATCGTGGCTCCAGCAAAGATCACAAGAAACTTGTCATTGCAATTGTTGTTCCTATTGCCTGCCTTTTGATTCTTGCTATCTTCATAATTGGAATTCTGATCTTTTCGCGTAAGGAAAGGAAGTCGAGAGAAGAAACTATGAGTACTAAAAGAACCGAGTCGTCTGAATCATTGATATGGGAAAGAGAAGGAAAGTTCACTTTCGGCGACATTGTCAAGGCAACCAACAACTTCAATCATATGTACTGCATAGGAAAAGGAGGATTTGGGACTGTCTACAAAGCACTGCTGCAGACGGGTCATGTCGTGGCTGTGAAACAACTTAATGTATCGGACTCAAGCGACATTCCTGAAATAAACCGTCAAAGCTTCCTAAATGAGATCCGCATTTTGACAGAAGTCCGTCACAGGAATATTGTCAAGCTCTATGGATTTTGTTCCAAGAATGGATACATGCATTTGGTGTATGAGTTCATTGATAGGGGAAGCTTGGGAAAAGTTCTTCGTGGAGACGCAGCGGGGAGGCAACTGGATTGGATCACAAGGATTAAAATTATCCGAGGCGTGGCAAATGCAGTTGCATATTTGCACCATGATTGTTCACCTGCAATAGTCCACCGAGATATCTCAATCAATAATATTCTGCTGGAGGAGGGGTATGAATCGCGACTTTCGGACTTTGGAACAGCGAGATTACTCGACCCAGATTCATCAAATTGGACATCAGTTGCTGGGTCTTATGGCTACATGGCACCAGGTAATTAGCTTTTCCTTGTATATCATATGCTCTTTGTTTGCTCTAGTTAGCTGAAAAAAAAAAAAAAAAAAAAAGAGATTTTCTCCTCATGATGCTTACCTAGTTCTTACATTTTTGCAATGTTCAAGCCTTGTTTTCGACCATATTGTTGTATAATTCAATATGCTTCTTATTCGAATATTTTGCTTTCATAATGTGCAGAACTAGCCTACACGATGAGGGTAACTGAAAAATGCGACGTTTACAGCTTTGGAGTCGTAGCACTAGAAGTGATGATGGGAAAACATCCAGGAGAACTAGTCTCATCTATATATTCATCACAATGCCAGGATCAAAAGTTGCAGGATATTTTGGACCAAAGGCTACAAGCTCCAACAGGTCAATTGGCAGAAGAGGTGGTGTTTATCATCAGAGTCGCCCTTGCTTGCACGCGAACAGATCCGGAGTCTCGACCTTCAATGCGCTTCATAGCTCAGGAGCTCTCTGCTCACATCAAGGCATATCTGCCTGAACCATTAGGCACAATTACCATGAACAAGCTTGCTAGCTTTCAGAAGTAGCAAAATTTTCATGCTCTCTTGCATAGGTTCAGTGCTAGTTCAACAAGTAAATTTTACTGCAAATTTGTAGTTGTATACCTAATTTTGTGGATTTCAATACTATATAGTGAGGATGTATGCATGTAAAATATTACCTTCTCATAAAGCTAAACCAGATTCCCAGTATGATGTTCTTATGATTTTTTTTTTTTTTTTTTATTATATCCGTGAGTACCTCAGTGGCCCGGACAATCTTGACGCAGCGGAGAATCGAACTTGGGACTGTGCCCGGTGTGGTTAACCCACACAATCCCAAGCTTGCCTTTACCGTTGGGCCGCCATCCGGGTTGGCGTTCTTATGATTCACAATCTACAACAATTGAAAGTTTCACAGATTTTCACAAGGGCATGCATGAAAATGATTGAAAACAAATGAGAGATGAAGTTGAACACAAATGTATATTACTTCCAGCATAAACAGTACAAAGGTAAGCGTTTATATTTCAAAAGCAAAAAAAAAAAAAAAATTACAGTAAGCTGTAATGCCATGCTTATACATAATCACTCAAGGAGGAATCAAGAAACTGCTGATTGATACAGAAAATGAGGGAACAGCAAAAGAAATTTTCTGAGGTTAACACTCCACTCCACATTGCTTAAGGAATGGTCCTGTTTGCTTCGGCAAGAAAGGATCGATTCGGACCCAAACCAAGGAGAAAATCGAGGCCAGGAGAATTGACCAGAGAACTACAATGGTAGGAGTCCTGTTTTGCCTCCCCATCAGACCCTTGAGGAAGGGATAGAGATGAACGATCACCCAGAACGCGAAGAACAACTTCCCGAACAAGGGACCCCATGAGCCATATCCATTGTTGATGGCATCAGATACTCCAGCTACAACCGCAACCATGTTCAAGATGATCAATGTTGTTGGTGGGATGAGAAGAGTAGTCCATTTGAAGAGGTAGAGTTCACCGAATTCATCGTCGTCGGCTGTCTTTGAGGTCACAGTGAAGTTGGTGTCAACACCTCCAAGGACCTTTAGTAGGCCTTGGAAGACGGCGAACAGGTGGGCAGAAACACCTCCGATCACCCAAAATTGCTCGTTACGCCACAAATCCTCAATGCTGACATTACTCCATCGAAGCTCAAGTACTGACGTAACTATGATGGATAGGAAGAGAGCCAAGAACCATACGCTAGCGAGGTTTGTCAACTGTGACACATGAAACTCTAGTTAGAGAGATCTGCGAAAGATTTCAAGATAACTAACACTTCCTATAGTTTCAAGCTTTTCGACATGGTTAGTGTACTTACAGTGGGGATGATGAATTTTCCAGTTAGAAGACATACGGCCGGAATGGTGCAGTAGGCGAGTAAAGGAATAGAGGTGAATGGATAGACAATGGTGTTGGTGTAAGCAAGCCTTTGCAACCATTTTAGTTTCCCTCCATAACCATACCACAACGGGCAATGGCGACTAAGGAAAATCTCAACTGATCCAAGAGCCCACCGCAGGACTTGGTGCAACCGATCGGAAAGATTTATAGGTGCAGAACCCTTAAAAGCCGGTCTCTTAGGACAACAGTAGACTGACTTCCATCCTCTACAGTGCATCTTGAAGCCTGTCAATATGTCCTCTGTGATTGAACCATATATCCATCCAATCTGTGAAGAAAACAATGCAACTTTTCAGAATTGTTAATCGATTCTACCAGCCCTGCCTACAAGTTCAACCTACGAAAGAGAACATAAATTAGTTGTTTTAGCAATCTGCAACGGTTGAATCTATGTCGACCATGGTATAGTAAAGCATTGTTCGAACAAATGTGCATCCGAAGAACATAAATACTATTCATAAGTTCAAAATATATTAAGTAGAAGAATCACCTCTTTGCCCCATTCAGTCTTCTCTTCGTAGCCGCAACTAATAACATGGATGGCCTCTTTAATAAGAGATGCAGAATTGGTCCCTTCAGGAAGTCCGCCTTCATCCATGAGCGTCGATGTAATAAAAACAGGTGACTGACCAAACCGCTTCTCAAAGTTCTTCTGCGACATGAGAGATGATTTCTCCAATTCCTCGTATCCTTCTAGGCCTTCTTCTATCTCCTCAAGATCAAACACTGGTGTGGAGCCTTTCTTGTGATAGTTCATTTTCTTCTTCTTGCTATAAAATCCTCCAAGTAGACCTCTCTCTCCCTTCTTCGACTTTGACTTTGATTTCCTTGAACCACCACAACAGCAGCAGCAGCACCATTTGGGCCAGCAGTCACATGTCATCTTTGGCCTCTTTTCCGACACCGGAGGATCATATCCATACAACGCTTGCCTGTTGAAAACACATCCAGTGCCAACATATACTGGTCCTTGGATCCCATCCAAGCCTCTCATATTGATCTACACAATTTTTTTAACATTGGAAACATTTATATCGACTCGAACCTGGTCATACAAGAATTACAATAAATAGCATCAAATTGGAGAAGGGCCTACTTACATCAAAGAATACAACATTGCGATTGGCATATCGATCGTGGCGATCAATGCCATCAAACCTTTGTGGGAACTGAACATAGCATAGCTTCTTCCCCAACTGAGGATCCATCAGAAAGCACATGGCTTCCCTTACTGCTTTACTGTTGTTGACATAATGATCACAATCAAGATTCAATATGAAAGGAGCATTTGTAAGAACAGCCGACACTCGAACCTAACAGATAAGAAGAACAGAAGAAAATTAACACATTAACAACCAATTTAGTTTGCATGAGATTGATGAAAGTTAACAAACTATATTCATGATCAGTACCAGAGCATTCATGGCACCAGCCTTCTTGTGGTGCTGATAGCCAGGCCTTTTCTCACGAGATACATAAACAAGCCGCGGCAGCTCCTTGCCTTCCACATCTAGAGCACCAGCACTCCCCAAGTAGACCTGCAACAGACAAATGTCCCTCAAATTGTGCCTCTCCCAATTAACATCAATCAACTAGTTTAGCATTCTTGACAAATTTTGAAGAAATTACTGTCAAGGGTCATTTCTGTTTCATATAAAGAAGATCTACGACAGACAAACACCCCAAATTACGCAATCGATCGATCAATCCAATAACACACAACAATGTATATCATCAAAAGCAATCATTTATAACAAATTTCATCAAAAAACAAACCTGAATCATGCCGGGATGATCGCGGGTGTTGTTCCCGGGCCAAGGAGTCCCGTCCTGCATCACCCACCCCTCCTCGGGCTTCTTCTGCGCTTTCGCCACCAATGCATTAATCCTCACCTTAAACTCCTCGTACTCTCTCTGCAATCAAAAACCAACAACCACCCATTAATCCAAAGACACCCACAAACCCGAATCCCCCAAAATTCACCAAAAACTCAACCATTCTCCCTCTAAAATCAAAAACCCCCAAATACCATTTCATTCGCATACACCCACAACCCCATCAAACCCTCCAAAATTCAACAAAAACCAACAAATTCCCATTAATCCACACACACCCAAGAACCCAAAACCCCATCGAAACCCCAATATTCAACAAGAATTGAACTAAAAATCACCAAAAACTCAACAGAGCAGAAACCCAAAACCCCACCAAAACCCTCCAAACTTCAACAAATACCCATTAATCCACACACTCCCAAAATCCCAAAACCCCTATTAAACCCTCCAAAATTCAACAAAAACCAAAACACGCCCATTAATCTACAGACACCCAAAACCCCACCAAAACCCCTCCAAACTTCAACGAAAAACAACAAACACCCATTAATCCGCAAAAACCCAAAACCCCATTAAAAAAACCCCCCGAAAATCGAACCAAGATTCACCAAGAACTGACCTTCATGGCCCTCCTCTCCTTAACAAAAGTGGGCTGCACCTTATCCTTCAAGTAATCAATCTTCTGATTAAAGTAAAACTCAGGCGCCCGGGGCTCAATCCCATGCCTCTTACAGAACGGCACCCACCTCCTGGCGAACTCAGCCGTCTCAGCCAAGGAATCAAACAAGAGCATCGACGCGCCGTCGTCCGACACATAACAGCTGACCTTCTCAACCGGGTAGTCCGCAGCCAGTATCGACAACACGGTGTTGGCAGTGATGATAGGCGGCTCCTTCAAGGGGTCGACAGTGCTGACGAAGAAGTCGACTGGGGAGAGGCTGTTGTTGTCGAAGCGGAGGGCGAGGCGGTCGAGGTAGGTCTGGCGGTTGATGGGGAGCCACTTGGGGAACTGGTCGAGGACCCATGAGAGCGCGAACCAGATCTCGCAGACGACGGAGATGAGCCAGAGTGGGTAGGCGTCGAGTGCAGGGGTGAGGATGCGGAAGCGGAGGAAGAGCGTTAGGATTACTAGACGGATTATTATTACTATTCTGTATGGGTTTATTTTTGATGAGGGGATTGGGACCTTTCTCCATAGTGGCTGCCTTGCCTCTGCCATCCTATTTGCCACGTGTACATTCAAATAAAAAAATCATTCATTAAAATTATTAATTAATAATAATAATAATAACATTTTTGAAAAAAAATTAAATTAAATTTAAAATGGGACCCACTTTGAGCACTGATGAGGTGGGGGGGCGGCAGCGGCGCGCACGATGCACCTCGAGAGACGTACCGTGATTAGATCGGGGCGGGGTAATGCATTACCCCTTACGCATCTCGATGTGTATTACAAGACAATCAATTGAGTCGGTGCCCTAAGTTGGTGCTCAAAGTGGTTGCTATAACCGGACTCATAATAAAAATTAAAAAATTAAAATTTAGGAGTAAGAAAATGCATGAATTTTTTATTTAATTTTTTTTATTGTATTTACTAGATCTAGATGGATATGAAATGTGGAACAAAAAGATCAAGTTAGGGGTTGATTTTTAACTACATAGGAGCGAAACTAGAGCATAATATGGGGCTTCATATCTATAATTATACTCCCTCCAAATACAAATGTAAGTCGTTTAAAGTAAACGCACAAGAATTAAGGAGTCATTTAATTGTAATGTAATATTACTATATTACATTTATCTTTATTGATGGCTTTTTGAGTGGCTTCTCTTCAATGTCTTTTATTTTATCTTTATTGCAAAATAAGTAAAATATGCTTAGCAATTGGAGAACGACTACATTTGTGTGGGAGGAAATATATGATTTAAAAGAAATAATTATATGAGTAATGTACAGGTAGTAGAACGTGTCGGTTTGCCTTTCCTTTCATTAAGTTATAAAATTTGAAAATCGTTTGAAAAAAAAAAAAAGTTTTGCGACTAAAACTGAAAAAAACGTAAAATTTTGTGACCATAAGTGAAATAAACGCATAATTATTGCTTATTTTGTTTTTATTTGGTACTTCTCAATCGAATTCAAGTCATTACTGAGGTTCTAAGTTTGAATCTTCTCTTCGCTTCTAATCATTTAGATGGAAGAGAATATAAAACTTGGACAATGGATAATTAGAGGATGACTTTAAAAATAAAGATAAGTAAATAGTGATAGCATGTTAATTAAGCAAGAGATGCTAATCTAAGAAAATGAGGAGAGGGTAGTACTCATACAAGTAATCATCCTCTTCTCCTTGATCATTTGCTCCATCATCATCTTTGCTCACAAGACCTCTCTTTTCTTGCTTTGCCTTCCACTTCTCCACTCTTTCTTTCCACTCCACATTGTTCATATCTTTCTCTCCTTCAATATCCTTTCCAACAACTACTCAAAAATACAAAATCATCAACACATAAAATTGGCACTAATTATATGAAATTTAATAGTTGATCAATTAAAGCACTAAACTCACCACTTCCTGCTATTGAAGAAAAAGCAGGGCCATTGGGATGCCATTGCTGTGGATTGTAATCCCCATTTTCCTGTACCATAATTAACCACATCGACATTTAAAGGTCCAAAACATGTAATTTGAGGTGCATTTGAAAATCCGTAACGAAGATGCTACAATGGCACCCTAAAAGTCACACCCTAGTGACGTAGCGTGAGGACCCCACATGAAAATGGAAGTACATAAAATAGTTTCGGTGCATAACACACCAGGGTGTGTATCACAAGGCGCGCACCAATGACTCCCAAAGATGCGAGACATGCACGTTGCGTCGAGGGGTGTGACACTTGTGACTTTGGGGTGTAATTGTAGCATTTTCCAATGCATAAATAGTTTGCATGCCATTCCATTCATCCATTTTTGTTTTGTGAGCCTCCATCCCGAATTAGTTAGACTTAGTCCGTTAAATACGAATTAAACTCTTCCGCTGCGATTGATGCAATGCAACATATTAAGAACAAAAAATTACAAAAGAAAAGATTAATTAAATATTTCCTTACAGATGGAGCAAAAACATTTTTTGGTGATGACTATCATGCTGATCATGATCTGGGTATTCCTTCTTATTATTCTTATTAATCTGAAACTCATCTTCAAAACCATCTCCATCTCCATTTTCCTCCTCATCCCCTGCAACTCTAGGGCACCCTAAAAATTAACCAAACAAAAGTGCCTCATCAATTAATCAATATATACAAATATTCATCATTTTCATGTAATTAATTGCACTCACTCAGTCATATATATCAAAACCTTTGGCAAAAAAAATCACATATATCAAATACATATCTAATTTGTATATATATAAGAAAATGATAAAATAACACACTTTGGGCGCACACTCGAAAGCGCGCACTTTATTTTTTAACCATTTATAGTGTTTTGTCAAATGTGAGGCCCGTGCCTTGGGAGACAAGAAAGAGCCATAAATGGCTAAAAAAATAAAGTGTCTTGTAAAAGTGTGTTATTTTATCATTTTTCATATACATAGACTCCGCTAAAGACACCTCAGCAATGTATAAGGGCAACCCAACGATTTAATTTTTTTGGACCCTCTTTGAATATGATTCTTATGCATTTTACTAAAACTTATATGTTGGTTTGCCCTTGTACACAGTCGAGGTGCCTTTAACGTGTTTCTATGTATAAGATATAGATTTAATTAAAATCAACCAAAATGAACCTTTGTGACGCTTGTAGCGTCTGTTGCACTGAGGACAGCACTGGTGCCCATCACTCCTCTCATACTCGTAACACGCCCTACACACTGGAAATCCACACTCATAGCACGCCACAAACACCTCTCCATCTTCTCTCAATCCAATCTCATCTCCACAAACTCCACAAATTCGAGTTTGTGACCTTCCCTGCTCATATCCAACAATCACACAAACAAAATAATTTTGAACAATCTATGTATTAGTTTTTTTGTTAAAAAAATGTTACCCTAATTATTAATGCGACATCAATAAATTTCGAGTCGTATCTCTTGACTAAGAAAATGAAAAACCGCGAATTTTACTATCGTATGCATTAGTATTAGTTTATAAATTATGATAATTCACATACAATCTAAGAACAAAGCCCATGGTTTTTAGACTCTACAGTATTCCAAAAATACTCATAAACACACAAGCGCGCTTACACATACACACACACATATATATATATATATATATATATATATATATATATATATATATATATATATATAGAATCATGTCTCTTGACTAAAAAAATAAATACCCGCGAATTTTAATCATGGTATGCATTAATATTAGTTTATAAATCATGATAATTCACATACGATCTAATTAAGAACAAAAACCCGAAGATTCTAGACATACATTAATCCGAAAATACGCGCAAACACACATATATACGTAGAAAGATAACATTTTTTGTTGTAGTACCTGATCATGTCGCTTCGGGAGGCCATGAGAGGATGAGAAAGGAAGCTAGAGATGGAGGTTGAAGAAAATGGAGAGATTCTCAGAGGAAGAGAGAAGGGAAGGTTAGAGATTTTAAGGAGATGATGAGTTGATAGTGTGTAGTGATCAGTTGTACCAACTGTGAGTTGGGAGGTCGGTCTTTGAGTCGAAGAGACGTTATAACGTTTTGATGTCACATCCAAGCAACATAATATTAATAGATATATATATTTTATAACTTGTCCTAATATATGTCATCATAATATGGGTGACTTAGACTTGAAGGAGTTTAATTGTTGCAGAAGAGATCGATGAACATACATGTGTTCGATGGTCTGAATTAATAAGCAACCAAACTCGCGTTATTCACCAAAAACAGCATATTAGAAGATGTTAGGTGAAATTCAGCTTAAAAGATATAGAGGTGACAAAAAATGGGATTTGAAACCAGGTTAAGTAGCCCAATGGTTTGATACGACTAGACTTGTTCAACGAGCGGGCTTAGGCGGGCTCGGGTGAGCCTAGGCTTGCTTTTTATTTTTCAAGGGCGCATCGTCTCACCCAAGCCCGACTTTTGATGTGACGGCCCAAGCCCTTGCCCAAGCCCGGTATGAGCTTGTTATTATTTTTAAAAAACTAAACATATTTATTAAGTTTCGAGAGTTAGACAAAAAAAGTTGGTGGTGAAGTGGTTAAAACTTACTCAAATGAGTGTAAAGGTGTAGGTTTAAACTTCACAAACTCACATGTAACATTACTTTTATACAATATACTAATTTTTATATAAGGTATAAATAAAAAAAAAATATCATTCTTATTCAAGACGGGTCGGGCCTGGCTAAATTAAAGTATAAATCCAGGCCCACCCATTAAATAGGCGGGCTTAAGCGAGCTTAGTCTGCGGGCTTGTCTTGAATTAATGTGAGACCAAGCTCGACTCATGTCGGGTGGGCCTAGCGAGACCTAGCCCGGTGAACATTTATATTTGGTATAGGATTTGGGAATAAGATGTTGCGGGTTCAAAGTTTAGTAGGGGCGAAATATATTGATTGAATCGAGCTATGCAGTGAACATTTCTAAACTCAGCTATATATATGCTCCCAATTAAGGGTCGGGTGTGGTGGAGTGGCTACAAATATATAGGGCTTCGGTACTCTAATTAAAGTAGCGGTATTGATAGGTTCGATTCAAGGAAGCTGCACCATTTTCCTTTGACATTTAGGTTAGTGGTAGGGCGCCCTCCTAGCTTATGGGATTAGTCAAACCTTAATTGGGTGTGGGCGATTCAAACACCCACGGTCATTAAAAGAAAAAAAAAAAAAAAAACCTCCAACCACCTGATTTTCAATTTATTAGGCAATGGTAGCTTTCTTAGACCCAAATGAAAACGGTCTAGATTTTATATACATCAATTATGTAATACATTCAATTTAGTTAATATTTAATCCAAGTTCATCATCTAATCTAGCTTGATAGAATAATTTCACTATGCATCCTGGTCTTATATTATGTGGACACATCGAGCTCACTAGACTCACCTAACTAGCTAGGATGTATAAGTTTAGTGTGACCACTTAATTTATACAAGTTTACTATATATATAAGTTAGAGGTTTGTCCACAAAACATTAGTAAGCTTGAAATTACTCCTTATAAATTGATAATTGAGACAAAATATTGTTTCTTAAAGGAGCGAGCCAAGTTGCTTCTCAAAAAAAAAAAAAAAAAAAAAAAAAAAAAAAAAGTTTCAAAAAGTAATGAATATTACCTAAATATTGTATTTCAATATTACAACATATATACAAAATACAAATTATTATATTACTATTTTAAGCAATCAAATTACCATTAATGATGTTTTCAAAAAAATTACCAATAATGATAAAATACCATTTTTTTTAAATAAATGATTGATAAAATACCATTTTAGACATCTTAAAAATACAAGTGTGATATTAGTGTATCTACATGTGATGAAGTTGCCTGTTAAATGTTAAATTTCTTTATCTAGAAGATAGCTTGTCCAATATCAATAGTCCAAATTAAGATTCGAAATTTGAATTAGGTGCTTTGAAAGGGTATTGCTCATATCGAGAATCAAATTCAGTTCGAGACAAAATGATTGTCTAAACTTATTCCAAATTAATAGAGATTATGTCTAAACAAGTTATAGCTCCTCGTGGTCTTACATAGATTCTTATGGCTATTTGGTTCGTGGGATTAGCCGGATTAGCTACCTTTGGACTAGTTAATCCATTGTTTGCTTGGAGGATTAACTAGGCCAGCGGATTAGTTAAGAGGCATGGTAGTGGATTAAACAATACCACCATTTTTGGTGGGATTAGCTAATCCATTGTAAGTGAAAGAGGAGATTACCACTTTACCCCTCACATTAACACACAACCAAATCACAATTCCCTGATCTCTTCTCTCTTCATCTTCTTACTTGCCCCCACCTCGCCTCCCTTCATTTTGTTTTTCTTCTACCTAACGCTCACCTCCCTCTTTTCTCTGTTTTCTCTTCTCCTTCCTCCTCTCGCCATTAATGGCGCAGCAAGCGGCTCTCGCGCTTTTTTTTTTTAAGCTTGTTTGATTGTTGTTCGTGTTGTTAATCAACTCTCCTCTATCTTATTTTCGATTTCACAATCCCCATACCATTTTAATACAAAATCAAATTGAAATTTGATGCTCACTTTGATCGATGTACCCCTAACGAGTCTCGATTTTGCTCTTTTTCGTTCTCCAATCCAAACGAGCGAGAGAGACAAGAGACCATGAGACACGAGAGAGATATGATTGAGAGAGATGAGAGTGTGAGACAATCGGGAGAGAGACAAGCGGTCTTCATTGGAGGAGATGAGAAATGTGTGAAATGGGGGGATTTTGGTGTTATTTATCTAAGGGTATTTTGGTAAATGTACATGTACAACCTCATTTAATCCCAACCTTAATACTCCCAACCAAACAAGATACACAAATGAGACTAAACTATCTAAACCTATGTGTTAGTCCCATCACTAATTAATCCCATGTGTTAGGATTCACTAAAATGTGAACCAAACAGAGCCATTAGAGTCTGGTATTAGTTCGAGCGAGGGAGGCGACGACCTACGAGTCAAGGGAGGCCAAAATTTCTTTTTAGATTGTGAAAATCCTCTAGAAAAATCAAACTTTTAAAAAATTCTCTCTTTTAACTATTTGAAGATTAAACTCCCAATTATTTTTAAAAATTATAGTTTTGTTTAAATTTTAACTTTAATAATAATATAGTCAATATTAACAATAAATAAATTCAATTAAAGATAAATTGGAAGTGTTAATAGGTGGATTAATTGCATTCTTACTTTCCATTTTATAATAATCAGAATTGATAATAAGTTAAAGATAAAAAAAATAATATTTTGTCATTAATTTATAAAACAAATCAAAAAGGAAAAAAATTGAAATACCTCAAAGAAAAAAAAAGCCATCGATCACCATGGTCAGTGAATACTAATTTGTGGAATGACTCATAATCAAGTGCAAACATTATAGAGATAGCTTGATGAGAACTTATGGTATGCTCGCTTCACCTTCTTATGTTGGATTAGCCACATTGGATTGCTAATCGGTGTTCACTTCAGCGGATTAACTAGGCCACGAGATTAACTAATACTCAAGAGAGGTGACTAAAGTCACTACTGAGAAAAAACCAAATCAACAACAAACTAATCGATCTTTGAATTGATACGGTTTTGTTGCTAAACCACTCTACTGCAACAAATCAAGCAACAAATAGTAGTTGTTGCTAAAATCTTTGTTCTTTGGTGCAACATATTAGGTATTCTATTATCGTTTGCCAATGACATTTGTGACAAATGTCGTCATTTGAAACAACAACGCAGTGCATTCTTGATCGAAGTCGATCAACCTGACGAGATGTGTGTCATTTGCAAATTTGTTGCTATTTAGCGTATTACGAAACCGTCTGTCATTGATTTGCCTAGTAGAAAAAAAGACACATTTTGTCGCAATTGTTGCAAAAACAAATTAAAAGCTATTCTTGTTCAAAAATGACAGACGTTATCTGTCATTTGACAAACTTGATGTCCAAAAGAAAAGACGACATGTATGTCGCAACTCTGTTGCTATTCAACAAATGACAGACAATATGTCGCTAAGCGGTGCCCATCAATGATGCATAGACGACTTGTGAGAAATTAGCGACATTTCGGAGCATATCCCGTCAAATCACGAAAATTAAAAGGAACATGAACAATATTCGACATGCAACCAAAATATTCCAACACAAATTAAAATAACATCACATCCAATTTAAGTGAAATCGAAGACTATAAATACTCTTCTTAAGCAACTTGAGATGTAGGCTACTTATTTAAAAAGTATAGTTGAATCTCAACTTAAAAGGCTAGGTTAAGGTTTAATATAGTCGGATTTGTCCATAATCTAGCTTTGATCAATGTAATAAGTAAACTATAAAGCAAAATCATTAGGATGGAATCAAAGAGAGTTGTAAGATTAAAAAAGAAGACAAGGAAGCCAAATACAAGATAGAGCACTTTTTCAATCAAATATAAGGTCTAGTGTGACTTTTAGCAAAACTCATTCTAACACAAAAGGTGCATTCATTGAGAATCCAATCTTTTTAATATTGAAACATACGAGGATAGTGAGACATCTAAATGTAAATTGAAGTAAAAACGTGCTCATGCGATCTTGCATCTTGGGCCAACTTTGTTTCATGAAAGATTATTGATAAGGACATGTGCTTTGGTTCCCCTGTTCCTTGTATAGTAAGACCAATATTTGAGTTTTTCTCACTTTCCACTTTCAATGGCATAATCACTTTTAACTTGCACTAGTTTACATAAAATTTGTGTTGTTTGCAATCCAATATCATGAATTGAACCATAAGATTTCCTAGATTAAGTTTAATTCCAACATCACTTATTCACAAAGTATAGTGCTATTTCAAGAAATGTCTCCACTTTTTGTAATGAAGTCTCAGTTAAGGTTTCTTGATTAGATTCAAAAGTTAAACTAGCTAGTAAAAACTTATGACACCAACAAATGTTAACTCTAACAAAAACTACCTATAAAAAATTTTGCATGAAAAACATATAGTGGCATTATTATTTAATACAATCACTTGGTCTTTGTAAAACCAAAATACTCTCTCAATCAACCCTCATTCTCCAACATTAGATGCGAGAGAAAAATAAACATAAAACTCAACATGGGAGTTGTAAAGTAATTATATCTTACCCAAAGCAAAAACAAATAAGCCTTGTCAACTCATTCTCTGTAAGCAACACCAATACCAAATGCCACCGCACATACCGCAAATGAAGAATCACATCGACTACATTAGAAGGAAAAAATGTGAAGATATACATTAACTCGTAATTAAAACTCACCATAAAAAAAGATAGAACATCCAATGATTATTGCCATGGCGGTGGTCGCGGAGGCGCATAAGTTGCGACATAAACTCATCATGATCATCCAAAAGATGATATATATCCTCGGCATCTCTTTATGTGGATCGGTCTAATGTCCAGTGGTGGTCATCCAGGTGTGCGGGCCCGAGAAGGTGCTATGTCGGTCGTCAAATGTCCAGGTTGGTCGTCACTCCGAGGACCGAGAATGCTCAGAATGTGGTGATAGTGGAGGTCGTGGTGTCGGAGGCACGTGGGGCCTAATACCAAGGTGTTGCATCAACAATGCCTCAATACGTGCTAAACGGTCCTACATCTCTCGATTTTCTTCTTGGAGTTCCATCTTGTCCCTATGCATTTATTCTTGTCGTTCCATTCGCTCCTTCAGCAATGTTTCTTGCAACCTCTGGTGGTCCTGCTGGAGCTCTTCGAACTCATGAGGTCCATACGCTGGTCCTCGAGATGAGCTTGTTTCCCCTAAAGATATGCAACGATGATAACCTTGTGACCCTAATCCAGTAGACACGTCCCCTTGACTTACGGCACCACTACGGTATCCTCGTCAATCGATGTGTCGGGACCAGGGTGGACATCTCCTCCAATCTCGAGTGAGTTCGACCGCATTAAATTAATAAACTAATAGTTAACTCTATTGTTTTCTTTTAAATTGATGTGCTACATGTGTTGTCTCGAAAACTATTTATATGCAATTCATATTACTTACATCAATCTTCGCGGATCTCTGATCGACGAAAGTTTGGCCGTCATGGCCATGGGTGTGGAGGTGTCGAAACATCTCCTTGCGTGTGGGACGACGTTTAAGCTTCTTCTCCTACAAGCGAGTTCCAGGATTAGTAGTTTTTATTTCCGTTCATCTACATACGAAACTATTTATGTATGTATACGTACCAACGTATCACCATGCTGTCTCGCGGATATACTTCCAGCGCTATGCAACGAAATACCAGTGCCCGGCCCTCCCACCTCGGACTTTCTATTCGTGCTCATCTGCTCGGACTTCTTCTTGAATGCTTCATTTGTTGCTCGTTTTCTTTTGTAATGCTCAAACACCTCCTCCTCTGTCAAGTAAATAGGTGTTATTCTCTTCTTCGCGATTAAATATACATTGCCGTGTCTGGGATGGCCGCCTTTCGACACCACGCATCATATATCGCAAATGACATTTGCAAGTCCCAAGTGAAGAACACCTACAAATGAACAAGTAATGAACACATTCTCATTTCTATAATCGAAACAAGTTTAAATAAATTCACTTCGATGGTTGATGAGAAGTTCGACCTTCCACCTAAGCCGACATATATCTCGTTGGGATTGTGGAACATATTCCCATTTTCACCCTTCTTTGAAATATCCATTCTTGAAGACTAAACTCATCTTCCCCGCCGCCACGGAAGAAGGGTGTAACCTACCATTTCAACATTTAAGTTAGTCTAGGAAAATAATATTTTTATATATTAAGTATATATATTGTGGATATTAATATACAAGCCTTGCTCAACAATGAGATGAATAAGAGGGTTTTCGCCTTCTATAGGAAATTTGTCGGCGGTGCGAAAAAGTATGGGATCTCCTCGATTGCGAGGTGGTATCGATGAGCGCAACTTTGTTAGTTGATAACCTCGCGGATGAAGTCCTATGTGGTGTTGGGGGTCTACGAGATGTAGAAGTGTGCTCGTCGCCTACTCCGGGAGAATGAGCGGGATGAAATGAAGGTGATGGTGTGGCGTTGTAACGCCCTAAAAATCTAACTCGTACCACGTGTCATTTCGAGGGTCATATGTGGGGCCCACTCGTCGTGACCTGGATCGAAATCGACGCGAAATAGAGTCAAGTTAAGGTTTAGACACGGTGTACTGTGTTTCGGAGTGCAATGGTATTTTCGTCAATTTTTGGTGGCGGGGTATTTTTCGGGTTTAATTCGGACAAAAAAATCAAGGAGATAATTATGAAAAAAAAATCTCATTTAAACGGATAAGAGAGAGAGAGAGAGAGAGAGAGATCGGATAAGGGAGAGAGAGAGAGAGAGAGAGGAGAGAGAGATAAGGAAGAGAGAGAGAGAGAGAGAGAGAGAGAGATAGAGGGAAGAGAGAGACGATGGAGAGAGAGAGAAACGACGAGAGGAGAGAAGCGCCGGGAAAGGAAGATGAAGAAGGGACGGCAGCTCGCGGCGACAGGCCATCGAAGGGATCGACGCAGGTGGCAAAGGCTGCGGCAAGCAGCAACGACGAATTTGAACGCAGCAGCGGCAACTGGCAAAGCGATCGCCATGGCGATTGAGCGAAGCCGCGGACGAGTGGCGTGGCTGTTGTGCGACGACGATGTGAACTCATTTTCGCTACCTCTGTCCGATGACGATGTGAACTCATCATCTTCTTCATCGTCCGCATTCGTCTCAAATTCATCGTTGTCGAGACACAATTTCACTTATCGGATCAACGGAAATTTATCGACGCTAATGGATCTACATCTACTTCCACGATGAACATATTCTCATTTTGATCGGTTTGAAATGCATTATCCGAGATGGCCATTTCGAACTAATGACATTGGTTTCATCTATGAACTTTGGTTGAAGCTTGCATATAGCTAACCAATCACTTCGTTCCCTTCTCCGAGATAGAAGGGTAAGGAAAATAATATACTTGATGTGCTTGCATTGCCAATATGAAAGGCTCGTACCTATTGAACCGAAGCGGTTTTTATGTACTTCAACCAAACTCAATTTACGAAGAAGTCGTGTACCATTTTGAGTAGGATCAAACCAATCACATTTAAACAACATTGTTCGGAGTGACCCATCATAGTAATCAATTCGAATCACGTCTCTGAGTACACCGTAATAGTCGATATCGTTTCCGTATTTGACGCATACACCACTATTTTGTGTTGTCTTGTTCCTACTTGTATGACGAGTGTGTCAAACTTATATTCATTAACGAGATATGCAGGATAACTTGTACATGAACGCATTGATCCTTGTGAAATTTGACGAATCACATCCGGCACATCTTTTTGTGCGACCTAATATGTAATATTACAATATTAAAATCTTGCATTTTACATTATGAGATATTCCACATCTAAACCGATGTGAATTAGGTGTATATAGACTATTATGTACATATTGGAAGAACCACGCCGCAAATTGTTGCTCAAGTTTGATCTCAATAACATGATCGGTGATGTTTGGTTCTTGCAAACGAACGATAGACTTGAATATGCTACGAAAAATGATACGAGATTAGACATCGCATAGAAAAAATATCGGAGGAAAAATCACCCGGAATTGTAATACCTTATAAACGGAAGTACTTAGGGCAATTTAGTAACACATATTGATGAGTGCAACATACTCCTCGACGCGTGAGGTATCGTTTCCTCGCTTTGCCCAATGGTCGTCTGGATGAATGAAAATTGAGAATGCACCATTGTTAACAACAATCGGACATACTCCACCAACATCATTTCGTTGGATTCATTCGTGCGTTAAAGATCGATATGATCCTCGAAGTAGAAGGAACAAAAAGAAGTTGATTCCTCAACTAAGTAAGCATTACATATCGACCCTTCAACTTTTGCCTCGTTTCTAACATTGTTCTTCAAATGCTTGAGATACCTATATGATGAGAGAAAACATTTGGACGGTATGTTCGTTAAATTATGTAGCAATAACCAATATAACCTAAGATATTAGTTATTCAATACAATAAATGTTTATTGATTACAAAAATTACCTTTCGAATGGATACATGCACCGAAACTATCTTGGTCCGGTGATATGGGCCTCGTATGCTAAGTGTATGGGAAAATGCTCCATTGAGTCAAAAAAACGGGTGGGAAGATTTGCTCCAACTTACATAATATTTTGGGAATGTTAGAGTGCAACAGATTCGATTTGCGCCATATTAAGGTTCCTAGCAGATCAAGTCTCGAAAAAATAAACTTAACTTGCTAATTGCAATCCACACTTTATCATCTAGTAGTTCACGAAACGCAATAAGAATCAATCTCTGCATGAACACGACAGTCATGACTTTTCAAGCCCAAACATCCTCATTTGTTTGGCGTCCACACATCGACTAATATTTGAAGCATATCCATCGGGAAAGCGTAAGCGTCGTATCCAATCACACAAGACTTCTTTCTTACGTTTATCGAATGTATAAGACGCTCTAGGATATGAGTTGGACGCAGGTCATATTCGAGGAAAGACCGATTGCAAATATCTTTTAAATCTAGTCTCGACTTGGCATTGTCCTTACTCTTCCCAGGAACACTCGTAATTGTATTAAAAATGTTGTCGAACACATTTTTTTCAATGTGCATGACATCCAAGTCGTGCCTAATGAGATTCGTCTTCCAATAAGTAAGTCCCAGAATATGCTTCGTTTCCTCCACCCTGAATACTTGGCAATCTTATTATTCACATGAACGGATTCGATTTGAGTTACTTTCATCAGTCCCAAAGCTTCAATTTCAGCCAAAATTTGTTCCCTGGATTTTATTGTCGGTGGTCCTTTTCGACAAGTTGTATCACGTCTGAAGCCGTTCTTGTCACTTCTTAAAGTGGAGCCACGTGGTAGGAAGCGACGATGACAATCAAACCAAGAAGTTTTTCCACCGTGCTTTAATTGGAATGCATCCGTGTCATCCATACAATAAGGACAAACTCTCTTTCCATGTGTGCTCCACCCAGACAACATATCATAAGCAGGGAAGTCGCTGACAGTCCACATAAGTGCAGCTCGGAGTTGGAAGTTGGTTTTGGTGGAAATGTCGTAGGTAAGTACTCTTTCATGCCACAAATCTTGCAACTATTTTATCAAAGGTTGTAGGAAGACATTAATGCCATTTGTAGGATTAGTCGGGCCCGTGACGATGACCATTAAGAACATGAACTCCTTCTTCATGCACATTGAGGGGGGTAGGTTGTAAGGAGTGAGAATTACAAGCCACGATGAGTATTGTTTTTCGGATTGGCCGAATGGTTGGAAACCATCCGTACATAACCCTAAACGAACATTACAAATTTCGGCACTGAATTCGATGTTCACATCATTGAAGTGCTTCCATGCAATAGAATCGGAACAATGTTGCATGACGATGCCGTCTGAAACGTGTTCCCCATGCCAACGCATGTGCCTCGCAGTCGCTTCAGATGCGAATAAACGCTGCAATCGAGGTGCTAGGGGGAAGTAATACATTTTTTTCGAGCCGCGACACGCCACTCCGTCCTTCACATTTAGTTTGTTCATACCTTGATTCACCGCAAAACTTACACATCATCAACTCGAATTATCGCCCCAAGTAAATCATGCACATGGACTCGCAACAATCAATTTGTTGGACTGGTAGCCCCATCCCTTGCATTAGTCGTTTCGTGTTGTAAAAGCTATCGACTAAACAATTGTTACTCGGCAATGCATCTTTACAAAATTGAAGAATTTCATCGAACACCTTTTAAGAGATATGATGTTCGATTTGATTTTAGAAGTCTCGCGATCGCCGACAATTTCGTCATGTTTGCACCCTGGCCATAGCATTGGTGACTTGATGCGTCTAACATATCATACAAGTTTTCCGTTCCAGGATTTGGACGTTGTTCCTCATGACACTAATTGAAACTCGGACCCGCCAAGTCGTGCACCATCTAATGATACGATGTACAATAATTGGTCGCATGTGTCCCTTCGTGGTCATCATATCTCATCGTATTGCTAGGTTCGTCATGTACATTTAGAGTGTACATATAATCTTCTTTCCCGTGTTCCGACCAACATTGATATCCCGAAACGAATCCCGACGAAGTATATGAAGTTCTACGGTGTCAACATCATAATATGAACGATTACGACACTTCGTATGGTTGCATGGACACCGAATTTTCCCTCGATAGCGAATGTCCTACAAAGTGCGTCTTTGCGTATGCTATGAACTCGTTCACGCCGTTAATGAACTCTCGTCAAGTAAACCCATTTTCGATACGACTATACATCCATTCTCGATTAGTAGACATCCCAATCCTAAGTTTTCCAGTCGATCAATGGATAAATCTTATCAATTCTTAAAAAGGAAGTATATAAATTCTTATAATTTTCTTTATTTTTAAAAAGTAATCCAAATTAATATTCATTAACTTGGATTATATATAATCTCGAGATTTCAAATATAGCTATGTACCTAGTAAGTATCAAGTAAATGACAATCACAATTAATAAACAATATAAGAATGAGTAATAACTCAATAAGACATCATTTTTCGTTGAAATGCACAACTAAACATTAAGTTAAACAATGTATGCATTTATTAATCTATAATTTCGCTTGTCTCTCTATATATACGACATTGTACTAAATCACTTCAAAGTTCATATATAGTCACATGAGAATTAGCAACCAATTTAAAAAAGAAAGGATGCAAAGATTTCTCAAAATTGAAACAATATCACAAGGAAAAGCAAGAAAAGAGATAGTAAGTAAAAATCATCTTTCATTTAAGGAGAACAAGAAAGTATCTTCAACCGTTAACGAATAGAGTGTCTAAATAATCAAGTCTTCGCACAATAATGATTGAATATTTTCTTGAATGTAACACATTAAATTTGTACCACTCACTCACTACTCACTAGCCTAGCCATTTAGCCGACGACCTTTCTAGTCTCCTCCTTGCATAATGTCATAGTTAGGACTACATGTTGTAAAATTTTGGGGTGCATTATCATCATGGTTGTGTTGTAGTAAGGTCTATCGGCTTTTGCATGTTTCTTAGACAATTTTACAATGTATGCATTTTTAATCTCTTTTCCAACTTTCTAACCGTATCAAAGAACATATTTGCCAAATTTGACATAAAATTTAAATGTGCAAAGGGACATATGTTACCGCTTCTTCAGGTGTGCTTCCTCTCCAAACATGCTATGTACAACAACTATGTACTTTTTTTCCTCACCATGAATTGCCCAATTTTGTTTTTTTTTTTTCAAAAAATCCGTATAGTCTCGACATTTCTTATCAATTCTTACTAATAAAGTATATAAATTAATATACTTTTCTTTATTTTAAAAATAGATCCAAATATTCATCAATTCCAAATATATATACTGATCTTGAGATTTCAAATATAGCTATGTACCAACTAAATGACAATCACAATTAATAAACAATATAAGAATATATAGTTATAACTCAATAAGATATCATTTTTCGTTGGAAATGCACAGCCAAACAATAATTTAGACAATGTATAGATTTATTAATTTACTGTATTATTAATCAATGAACATACTATGAACTAAATTTAACAATAGTAATTGCTAATTGCCATATGACAAGCTAAGTGAAAATTGAAACTACCTAAATGCAAATTCAATTCGTTCTAATTGAGTTTTTTGAGGCTGTTTTGATTCGATTCATGCTTTGCATCTTCTATAATCATAAAATCAAACCTGAAAATACTAATTTTAAGTTGGGAGTTATATTTGACTCTGACAATATTTGTAACCAAAATAACCATATTAACATATGACCATAAACTTAGGTTGTTGATTTGTTCTTTTTTAGCAATAGATGATTGAGTTGTTGATTTGTTGCTGTTTAGCAACAGATTGTTGAGTTGTTGATTTGTTGTTGTTTAGCAGTTTGTCGCTATTTTTGGATGCTATTCCACCATATTCTTGTAGTGGCTGGAAGCATAACCTAGGTACGATTTCGTTGAAATATTAAAGGCAAAACTTAGATTTCTTAATTACAGTAGTAAAAGAAAAAAACATAATGATTCAACCGATTCCAAAATAGAAGTATAAGAAAAGACGCAAACCACGAGTGCTCCGGAGAGGATGTACTTGGAATCGGGAATTAAGCAAGGTAGGCCGGGACTATGATTCGAAGGTCCACCGCATCAACTTCCTAGTCGCGAGGCACTCCACGAGTCCGCTATGCCTTCGTGCTAGTCCACCGGGGTGAAGCTGAGCCGACGACGATGTCGATGTGCGAGTGGTGTATGAAGGAAAAGGAGAGAGGCGGCGGAGTCGCGGATGAGGAGACCCGCGGCGGAGTCGGGGATGAGGCGAGCACTAGCGGAGTCGTTGATGAGGCGGTCGCGGATGACGAGGCGAGCACCGACGGAGTCACGGATGAGGAGAGGTGGCGGAGTCGCGGATGAGGAGACCAAGCGACGAGGAGTCGCGGATGAGAGAGACATGCGGCGGAGTCGCGGATGAGGCGAGCAGAGAGTCGATGATGAGGCGAGCATCAGCGAGTCGCGGAGGAGGAGAGTAGCGGAGCGACGCTCGGCCGATGTCGCGTCGGCGTGCGATGCGAGCGGGCGATGCAGAGGAAGGAGAGAAGCGGCGGAGTCGCGGAGGAAGACGATGATGAGAGTGGCCGACGACGTGCGGTGACGGTGGTGGCGATAGTCTTGGCGACGATGATGCGCGAGGCGGTGAAGGGTTTGGCGAGGGTAGTTTGCTCTGAGAAGGGACGATGAGGATATGTTTTGGTGTTTGATTATTTTTTTTTACGACAAATCAGCGACATATTATGACTGTGTCAGATATATGCATCGTAGATATGCGATATGTCGCTGATCTGTAGCATATCAATATACTTTGCTACAGATCAGCGACATAATCATGTCTCTCGCTGATCAGTAGCAGATCTGTCACAACCTCATTTTTAAATATTTTTCACTTTGCTACAGATCAACGACATAATCATGTCTCGTTGTAGCAGAGATCTATCACAACCTCATTTACTCGTATCTCTATGTTCATCATATTGGCGAGAAATGTATAGCGAGAGAAATCACGACAGATTTGTGACGACATACGATCTGTCACAATGTTTTGTCACAAATCATCACCGAATTGTTGCTTTTGGGTCAACCGAATCAAACGGATTTGTCGATGCATAATAATTGCGATCCGTTGTTGTTTAGCAACATATTCTTTTGTCACAATTTTTTGATGCTATTCCACCAAGTTCTTGTAGTGAGTAAACCACCGATTTTGGTGGGACTAACTAGTCCCAATGCTTGTACTTGGGAAATCACCAAATTACCCCCATCCCTCTTAAACAAAATCTTCACAGGTGTTTGATTTGGGACATTTGTTCATCGATCGCTCTCTTTTCTTCTTCGTCGTCTTCTTCGTTTCTCAAACCTCGAAACACGTCCACATTCGTTTCCAAACCCTACTTGTCATTTCAACTCGATCAACTCGATTCGTCTCTCTTTGAGGTCGCTCGATCTGACCTTCTCCTCCTCCTTTGCTAATGGCACCTTTGTTGGTTTTGGACCGTCGTCGATATGATGGAGTTTGGCAGAGATGAAGAAGGATAGGAATGATCTGATGGTTGCAGCGGCGATAGAGACCACGAGTGCGAAGGAGGATGGAGAGAAGCGGGAGAACGCCTTGGTGCAAAGTCTTTGCCGCTTGAAAATTCTACTTATAGTTTGAGATAAATCTTTCTATTCTTATGGACAATCACTATAACATTGCTTGATTAGTGTTGAAACCCATCACAAAGATGATGTTTATACAAACTAAAGTCTATTTTTGTTATTGTGGTAATAAAATGTTTGGATTCCATGGAACCACACCCCACCTGTAGAATCCACCAACTAGAGAACTCAAATTCTCATGGATCCAATTGAATTTCATCAATATATATGTTATGATTCATTGTTACAATTGGGAAGAGCAATAGTACTAATTTCACATGACCATGGCATCTACAATTCCAATGACCATATACATAAAATCCCACCGAACACAACCAAGGATATTCGACAATCGAATTTTGATGAGGGCAGAATGGGGGCATGTTGGTCATTCCACTGGCTCCAAAAAATTTAATCCCAATATCAATACATCCAACCGAACAAGTGACCTATTTGGGACTAATCACTTAATCCAAGCCGCAATCCTAAGTATAAGTTAATCCCATAAACTTAGGACTATTGTATTTGTGAAGCAAACATGCCATTATAGTCATATTGAGAAGGAAAAAAAGCCAACAGTAAAATTTATGCATACAAAAAAAAGCGCATGCAAAAATAGAATTCTCGATTATAAGAGCATCTCCAATGGACCTGTAGATTGGGGGAGAATGTGTATCACATACGATAAAATACACATTGTGTGAAAAAAGTCTTCTCCAATGGGGATGTGGATTGAGAATGTATAAATGACATGGCATAAAAAAGGTAGACAATGTATATTGAACCTCTAGATCTAAAGGGTGCAATAGACGGTTTGCACTATGCCACGTCATTGAAAAACAAAAAAAAAATAATTGACAACAAAAAGAGAAATAAAAAAATAGCAAGCCGTATATATTTGCGTTTTGGTTTTGTTTTTATACATATCTTTACGTTTTTTTTTTTTAATTTTTTTTTGTATTTCTCAAGATATAAGGATAATCACAAATAATTTATACATAAAAAAATAAATACAAACAACCGTGATTTTGTTTCCAAAATAAGTTTTTGATCTTTATACTTAAAATAATGTATATGTATAATCATTTACTAATTATTTTTATATAATTTAATAAGTTAAAAAAAGTTGTCACGTCATGAATAGAAGGTGCAATCCGCATTACCTATTAGAGATCATTTTTAGAGCATCCATAATGGTTTCACACATTTTGAGTGTAATGAAGTGTCACATCATCATTTTATTACATTCTTCTCCACTACACTTCACTCCCACAATAGTTTCAACTCTTCTTTATATACTTTATGGGACCCACATTTTTTTTTCAAAAAAATAAAAAAGATTGAAAAACAATAGTTATTTGAAAAAAACAAAAAGATTGGTGGGGCCCACACGCATTGTTGCTTGCGCAACAGGACATGGGCATTGTTGCTTGCGCAACGAAAACGTCTACCATTGCGCAAGCAACGCATTCATGCCCCACAATGGGAGCGTGAATGCTTTGGGGGTGTAGTTGCAGATGCTCTTATTATGAAATGTGTATCTATGCCACATGATCTAGACTTCTCCTCCACATTGATGATGTGGCGACAATCCACATCTCCAATCCACATTTACCATTGGAGATGCCCTAAACTTATTATTTGTACATAAAAAACAATTAAATTATTCAAATAAACATGGAAGCCCTATAAAAATAAAGATATGTGTGTTTTAAAGACGACGTAGTAGGACGGGATAAGGATGAGGATCACATTGATTAAAACCGAAAATCAAAAGTCATTTGAGAGGGGGGGCATCGATAATTCTGCCTTGGTTTTTTTTTCATAAAAATAATTAAATATAGATGTTAATTAATAATTACTGGATTTTATTTTAGGTTTCATGAGTTTATTGTTGGGTTTTTTCAACCACTAGTGAAGGGCAAACTTTTCATTTTGCACACCTTTATAAAAGCAACTTTTGTTTTTTTAGAGAGAAAGAGAGATCGAGACCATGATTTGTGAGAAAAAGAGATTGGAGAAAATTGATTTGTGAAGCTTTGAAGCCCTAGTTTCATGCATTCTTTAAGTGCTTGATTGGAAGGCCAAACGGACTCCGTTTGAGGCGAGATTCGAAGGAGAGATTCGAGGTGTCGAGCTCTACATCACCATTGATAGAGATCTCACTTTGCCATCTTCTAGGTGACATCCTCCATTTCTCTTTTATTAAGTTCTTTGGCCAAGATTCTTGTTGCCTTGATGATTTGTGATGTTCATGCCTCTAATTTGTGTTAGAGAAGACTTTGTATTCCCATTTGCAATAGTGGAGAGCTTTCATAGGTTTTAGTCACCTCGTGGTTTTATTTCTCACTTTGAAAAGGTTTCCACGTTAAAAATCTTGTGTTGTCTTTGATTCTCGCATTTTTCATTGTTCTTCGAATTTGTTGGATTGCTCAGATATTATGGTTATGGTCCTTATTTGGCAACACAAGAGAGAGGTAGATTCATTGTTAGTGTAAGTTCACCCTATTAAAGTGGTATCAGATAGTGGTTGAAGTTCTTTGTTCCTTGTGTCTAGCAATGGATGACCAAGTGTTCAATCCAAACAAAATGATTAGCTTGAATGGTTCGAATTACCATGCTTAGAGAAAGAAGATGGAGGACACATTTTATATGAAGAAGTATTATCAATCGGTATTTGAGATCGAAAAGCCCGTAGGCATGTCAAATAAGGAATGGACTATCTTTCATCGAAAAGTGCATGGACTTATTCGGCAATGGGTGGATGACAATGTTTCAAGTCATATAGAAGAGGAGATTGATGCATGCGTCATATGGACCAAACTTGAAGAATTGTATGCTCGAAAAACATGGAACATAAAGATGATTTTGATGAAGAAATTCATGGCCTTGAAATATCAAGAGGGAACCCCAATTTTGGATCATTTGAATGCATTTAAAAGAGTTGTGAACCAATTGGCAAAGATGAATATCAAGTTTGATGATGAGGTTCAACCTCTATGGCTTCTTGGCACATTACCGGATTCTTGGGACATATTTCGGATGACATTGTCTAATTTGGCTCCAGATGGTGTTATTTCTTTCGATTCAGCATCGAATGGCATTGTGAATGAAGAATTGAGACAACAATCACTTCAAAGCTCTTCCTCCGAGACAAAGACAGAGGTGTTGGTTACAGAAAATAAGGGGAGAAGCGAAAGCAAAGGTCCGAGGTCACATGATGGAGGCAAAAGCAAGTCCAACAAATTTGCGAATATTGAGTGTCATTATTATGGTCTAAAATGGCACATAAAGAAGTATTGTCAAAAACTCAAGAGAAACAACAAGAATGGGAATGAAAATAAAGATTATGATGGTAAGAAAGATAAAGTTGTTATTACCACCGATGATTTTCTTGTTATGTGTGACGATGATGTGGTTAGTTTTGCATGTCATGAGACTAATTAGGTTATTGACAGTGGTGCCTCAATTCATGCAACATCAAGAAGAGATTTCTTCACATCTTATACATCCGGAGACTTTGGTGATATTAGGATGGGGAACAATGGTTTGTCTAAAGCCATTGGTATGGGTGATGTATGCCTAGAGACCAATAATGGTTCTAAGTTGGTCTTGAAAAATGTGAAGCATATCCCAGATATTCGCGTGAATCTTGTTTCAGTTGGTAGGCTTGATGATGAAGGTTTTTGTAGCACCTTCAATGATGGAAAATATAGGATTTCTAGAGGTTCCATGATCGTGGTTAGGGAAAGAAGTGTTCTTCATTGTATTTAATGCAAGCAAGGGTATGTGATAGTAGAATCAATGCACTTGAGAATGATGATACAATTAAGCTAAGGCACATGAGGCTTAGTCACATGAGTGAGAAGGGCTTGTGTCAAGGCTGGGCCACTCAACCGTGCACCCAGCACCTTAAGTCACAGGCAGTGTGACTTTACCGTCCAGCTCAATGGTACACAACTCACTAAATCTGTGGCCTTAAGCCTCCAGGGCGCAGATTCGAGTTATGGGAGGCGAAAAATTGTGCCCATATTGGTAAAGATATGGGGGGACACAGATAGTGTGGCGGTAAAGTCACACTGCCTGTGACTCAAGGTGCTGGGTGCACGGTTGAGTGGCCTAGGCCTTGACAACTTGACAATTCTGGCAAAGAAGAATGTGCTCTTAAGGGTAAAGAATTCACCTTTGAATAAATGTGTTCATTGCTTGGCAGGGAAACAAACCAGAGTTGCTTTCAAGTCATCGACTTATCATTCAAGAAAGTCAGAAATACTTGATTTTGTACATTCGGATGTATGTGGTCCTATGAAGACAAAGACACTTGATGGTGCTATTTACTTTGTCACTTTCATTGATGATCATTCACGAAAGTTGTGGGTTTACACCTTGAAGACAAAAGACCAAGTGTTTGATGTATTCAAGAAGTTTCATGCATTGGTTAAAAGATAAACTGAGAAGAAATTGAAATGCATTAGAACCGATAATGATGGTGAGTATTGTGGCGCTTTTTGATGAGTATTGCAAGCAACAGACCATTCAACATCGAAGACACCTCCTAAGACTCCTCAATTGAATGGGATAGCTGAAAGCCTGAGAGAATGAACAGAACTATAGGTGAAAGAGTGAGATGTTTGCTTTCAGAAGCAAAGTTGCATAAATCCTTTTGGGGTGAAGCTTTTAGTAGGGTGGTACATGTGTGTGACTACCCCTTCTCAAATTAGGGCATCGCCTGGCCTAATCCCTTTATTAAGCCATAATTTCACCATATATGACCTAATAAGGGACTAGTCAACCTATCCAAAACCCTTTACCTATTTATTATATTTTTTTCTTATTTATGAATATAAACATATACTTATCCTATGTCAATTCATAAATCCGAGTTAATTAATTTTTTTTTACTTAAAAGTTTATTTAGCGGAAGGCTTATAACATGAGTCCTAACAATTATGGAAAAATCAGGGAATAAAGATCACATGCATATATATGATGAAACAACGATATATAACAACATGTGTCTGGTCAAGGTACTAATCACTCAACCCATAATATACAACTCCAAAAGTATATCATATACATATAAAAGTAATACATCAAAAATTAAACCTACAAAGTCGTGTGTAGAAGTGTTCCCCTGGCTCGAGGTAATCTCCGATCTTTACTTTGCCGTCTCACTACTCGATAGATCCGCACCCACCGTCACAAACTAGATGGTGAGTACAAGAAAGTAGAAAGTAATATTGAGATACATTTGTTCACATTCTCAATTATGCAATAAGTATCTAAAAGCATGATAATAGCAACTATGTTTGTAAAGAGAACATACCAAGAGATACTTCAACTAAACAACATGAAACTGACACATGGCTAAGTAGTACTGATCTAGGGCAGGTCGGTCGTGATTTTCATCACATCGGCCTTTCCACTATATGGGGATAGAGTTGAGCTCTACATCAATGTGAAGGTCTAAGCAGCGCTCTTGCCTTTATAACCTTTCGCTGGTGCCAGTCACCTGCGATGTATACTTGCCAACAACCTCGAGTCCCATACCTCATGTGTTGCACAAGTTATGCTTGCCAACAACGCTGGGACTCATTTCCCGTGTGTTGCGCAATATAGTGGAGAAATCTCAATCACCCTGAAAAGTCTAGTGACCCCGTATGTCCGCCAGATTTCTATCACGTAATGACCCAGATACAAGTACTACTTTCATATTCAAGAACAACACAGTAATGGATTCCAACAAAACCATTACATACTAATGCACAAAGGAAATAAATTACAATACTATGTAACACCTACTTAATAACATGTTATTTCACTGACCACATGTGTTAACAATCAATAATGATATAGCACATGAATTGGAGTCAATGAAATCATTTTATCGACAAACTAAACCATGAAAGCAACCTCATATAATGAGAATAAACAAGTAATCATGGCATATGGAGTACAAAAGTAATTCAGTCCAAATGACTGGAAATGAACATATGAATAAGAATGAAATGTAAAGAAATATCTCAATCAGTTTACTTACAATCTACGCAATTTCCTATGCTAGTTCGGCCTCCCGACACCTCGAAACTCGTACTTGAATCCTCGGAATATTTTCCTAGGTTCCTGATATCATATTATAAGTTTTTGAGTGTGTTTGGACCTTTACTTAGGGTATTAGACTCTCTTATAGTGTTTAAGGAATTTTTAAAAATTGCAGTTTTTATGCTGTCATAGACCTAACGTGCTAATGTCTGGAGTTAGCGCGCTAATGACCCATTAGCACGCTACCAATCCTGATCTAGCACGCTAATCTAAGTTAGCGCACTAACTGATCCACCTAGCATGCTATGTGCAATAAAACCCATAACTCAGCAATCAAAATTCCGAGTTTTCTCTACACGTAGGCCATGTTAATGCCTAAGGAACCTTCATACACACTTCTTGAGTTCCATGACATCAACCAAAACATAAAACAACAACCCATACATCAAATTCATGAATTCATTAGATTAAGCTAACTCTATGGTGTAGAGGAGTTGCCTAACTTGATGAACACTAGCTATACTTGATCTCTCCTTCACTAAATCACCAAGTTTTTGTTGATCTTTTTCTTCTCTAGCAGCTCTCATTCTCCAACAGCTTTGCTTCTCTCTTAAGCAAATGAAATGAATAAGTTGAGTTGCTTGAGTTGACCAAAAGCTTTATAATCATGAATTGGATATGGTTGATTGATAGCCATTGATCCTAATGTGTACACGTATCTCGAGACCTATCTAATGGTACACTTATTCACACATGTCCCACTAACTCATGCCAAATGACACCAATAAGTAACTCAATTGGTGTTGAGATGGGTCAATACATGTCTCGAGAAATATCAAGTGACTATTGTTTTAACTTACTAACTTAAATGTAATTAATACTAAATCAACCATAGCCCCATTTATATTACTTATAAAAGCAATATAAAGCTTATACCAACTCACCATATTGTTCTCTACCTCGGCCCCACGCCGACACGCAACTCGAGGCGCATTCCCACACACGTTTTGACACCTATTTACAAGTAGGAATGACTTAGTAGTCTACACATATACAAACCACTAAGCATTCATCATTACAAATATAACATTTACCTCGGCCATCTAAGTTCGGTCTCGACACGTATATCAAAGCGGGTTCCACGTCACGGGTCATTTGATCCGATTAAGAGATTAAAGTCAAATTAGAGATTTGGGCCGTGACAATGTGTTGAATTTGACACCATGTGTTCCATTGAATCTAGAAGTTTTAGAGAAAGTTTGGCAGATAAAGGATGTTTCCTATGATCACTTACAGGTGTTTGGGTGCAAAGCTTTTGTTCATATTCCGAAAGATGAGAAGTCTAAGTTTGATGTCAAGACTAGACAATGTGTTTTCAATGGCTATGGGCAAGATGAATTTGGCTACAGGTTTTATTATCCAATTCAGAAGAAACTTGTAAGAAGTAGAGATGCAGTGTTTATGGAAGATCAAATCATTGAGGACATAGAGAAGAAAGTTAGTTCAATGCCTAATGTAAGTGGTGATTTAGTTGATCTTGAGTTATTTTCTCCATCTCATGCTCAGACACAGATTTTAGATACAGTTGATGGTGATCAACATGGTATCGATGATGTTGATATTCAGCCAGAGGTAGAGTTAGATGATGATGATCATCAATAGTTACCAGTGGTACCGGAGGCTCCAGCTATTATTCCATTTAGGAGATCTGAAAGAGCGAAGTTACATTCTACTCGGTATCCGCCTGACGAGTTTGTGTTGTTGACTAATGAGGGAGAGCCTGAATGTTATGCAGAAGCTATGCAAGATGAGCATAAAGAGAAATGAGTTGAGCAATGGAGGATGAGATGAAATCATTGCATGATAACCATACTTTTGAGTTGGTTAAGCTACCTAATGGCAAGAAAGCTTTGAAAAATAGGTGGGTGTATAGAGTGAAGCATGAAGAACACACTTCACAACCTCAGTACAAAGCTAGATTGGTTGTTAAGGGTTTTAGTAAAAAAAAAAGCATCGATTATGATGTGATCTTCTCGCCGGTAGTTAAAATGTCATCTATTCGAGCTGTTTTGAGCTTAGCAGCAAGTCTTAATTTGGAGGTTGAGCAAATGGATGTGAAGACTGCTTTCCTTCATGGTGACTTAGATAAAGAGATTTTCATGGAACAACCAAAGGGTTTCAAAGTGCATGGAAAATAAAGTTATGTGTGCAAGTTGAAGAAAAGTCTTTATGGCTTGAAGCAAGCACCAAGACAATAGTACAAGAAGTTTGAATCAGTTTTGGGAGCAAGACTACTATAAGACTATTTCTGATCATTGTGTTTTTGTCCAGAGAATCTTTAATGATGATTTTATTATATTTTTGCTCTATGTTGATGGTATGTTGATTGTTGGCAGGAATGCTTCGAGAATTGCAAAGTTGAAGAAGCAGTTGAGCAAGTCATTCTCCATGAAAGACTTGGGTCCGGCAAAACAAATTCTTGGTATCCATATTTTGCAAGACATAAGTTCTAAGAAGTTGTCTATGTCACAAGAGCATTATATAGAGAAAGTTTTTGAGAGGTTCAACATGAACAAGGCTAAGGTAGTGAATGCTCCTTTAGCTAGTCATTTTAAGTTGAATGCTCAGCAGTGTCCTTCTACAAATGAAGAGAAGCAAGATATGGAGAGAATTCCATATGTCTCTGCAGTGAGAAGTTTGATGTATGCTATGGTATGTATGATTTGGATATATCATATACAGTTGGTGTGGTCAGTAGGTTCTTATATAATCTAGGACGAGAGCATTGAGATGCAGTCAAGTGGATTATGAAATATCTACGAAGGACTATTTCTTTGAGACTCACTTTTGGTAATGGGAAACCAGTATTGGTTGGTTACATGGATGTAGATATGGCCGGTGATTTGGATACTCGGAAGTCCACTTCAGGTTACTTGATGACTTTCTCAAAGCGGGGGCAAGATCATGGCAATCCAGATTGCAGAAATGTGTTGCACTTTCTACTGCTGAAGCCGAGTTCATTGCAATAACCGAAGCATGTAAAAAGTTGTTGTGGTTGAAGAAGTTTCTTAAAGAAATTTGTTTCAAGCAAGAAAGATATGTTTTATTTTGTGACAATCAAAGTGTCATTCACATGAGTAAGAATGCTTCATTTCACTCGAGGACTAAGCACATTGATGTAAGGTATCATTGGATACGAGATGTTCTTAATGACAACTTACTTGAGATTGAAAAGATTCACACTGATATTAATGGTTCTGATATGTTTACAAAGGCATTGCCAAGTTTAAAGCTCGAAGTATGTCGTGACATAGCGGGATTGATGATCCCTCCTTCACTTAATTGAAAAAAAGGAGATTGCGGGGTTTCTTCAATCATTAGTGAAGGGAAAACTTGTCATTTTGCACACCTTTATAAAAGCAACTTTTTATTTTTAGAGAGAAAAGAGATACCACGATTTGTGAGAAAGAGAGATTGTGGATAATTGATTTGTGAAGCTTTGAAGCCCTAGTTTCATGCATTCTTTAAGTGCTTGATCGAGAGACCAAACTGACTCCGTTTGAGGCAAGCTTCGAAGGCGAGATTCGTGGTATCGAGCTCTACATCACCATTGGTAGAGATTTCACTTTGCCATTTTCTAGGTGACATCCTACATTTCTCTTTTATTAAGTTCTTTGGCCAAGATTCTTGTTGCCTTGATGGTTTGTGATGTTCATGCCTCTAATTTGTGTTAGAAAAGACTTTGTATTCCCATTTGCAATATTAGAGAGTTTTCATAGGTGTTAGTCACTTCGTGGTTTTTACTTCTCACTTTGAGAAGGTTTTCACGTTAGAAATCTTGTGTGTTGTGTTTGATTCTCACATTTTTCATTGTTCTTAATTTGTTGGATTGCTCATATTGTGGTTGTGGTCCTTGTTTGGCAACACAAGAGAGGGGGTAGATTAATTGTTGGGGTAAGTTCACCCCATCATTTATAAATTATAATCCGATCATCTATAAGGGACAACGGTCGCAGTTCTTCAAAGTCAACTTCGTATTAGTTGAATGTTTTTTCGCACAATTATTATTAATGAATCAATGTACTTTTATCAAGGTATTTGGTCCTATGTTCAATTGAATGTATTGAGTTATTGATGATGATGATGAATGAGATTTCTATATATTTTATTTAAAAAAAAAAGCAAAACGTGTTTTAATTCCCATAACAAAATTTGCTAAGAAACTTGTATGTCAAGTAGTATATGAGTTTTTTTTCTTTAATTTATCAATGGTATATATGTGAGTCATGTATTGAAGTCGAGATCAAAGTCATTTTTTTCCAATGAAATTAGTTATATATTTCATAAGCCATCAAACAATGTTGAAGGGGGATTAACCCAATCCAATTGCTATGCTCCTTTAAAGCAAGTTTTGCTGAGCCATTAGCTCGCGTATTATGCTTTTTGGGTAGAAACTAGAAGGAAAATGATTTAGTGACCCAGTTTGGGGCACATAGTTTTGTCGATTTGAAGCTGAGCTGGACAAGGGATCCCATCGACTCTCAAGTACCAAGTATTTTTGATAGATTGAAATCGTAGTTAAATTTGTTTTTTTAAAATAAATTTCGTGATGACCGTCAGTGTCAAGACTGAAAAAGCTCTTTGTGAACCGTTTCAAATTTCATACTTGAAATTTGAAAATCGAAATCCTCACCGTGGCCTGGTTCGTCCTTTTTGGTTTTTTGGCTTAGGGTTTAGAGAAAAAAAAGGCTGGAACCTCTTTTTCTCTCTTGTTTTTGGGTTCTTAGCTTAACTTGGTCTTCTTCTTCGTGAAGATCAAAGGCTACATTCACATAAGTTTTTGGTGAAGATCTTTACTCTTTCAATGTCAAGCCAGCCAAGGATGAACCAGTCAGTTATTCAGACTGTACCTTCAATCACGTGCCTCCATTCTAGACGAGGACGAACCAGTTGCACACCCCTGCCAGTCGCACACCCCTGTATCTCCTTTGTCTTCTCGCCTCCTTTTCTGCTCCTTTTTGTTCGAACCAATCAGTTCTTCCATACAAGGACGAACCAGTCCGTTGGTTAGGCTATGTAAGTGAGCCCTAAAAAGTCGATCAATTAGGAGCTTCGTGAAGAAGACGACCATGGGGTGCTTGCCCTTTCTTTTGCCCCAAATGAGGGGATTTAGGGCTTGAGACTTTTTGAAGGAAATTCAAATTCTCAGCTACAGTAGCAAAAAATGGGTCAAGTTGACGGTGTGTCGGACCAAGTTGTATTGTTTTCATTTTTTCTTTTCCAAAAAACTTGAAAATCGTTTTTCTTCCACCCTAACAGAAAGTGAATCTGTCAAACTGACAACCCAACAGTCGGTGGGATCCACTGACTCAGTACATAAAACACGACCCCAAACTGGGTCACTACAGCATTCTCCAAACTAGAAATTACATGGATCTTGGTTCTTTAACAGACTTCTGATGTCAAACACAATAGGGTTAAGATCTTCATTCTGTGAGCCGGGTCTATTAATGGCTTGAATGACTCTCCATGCATTTGAAAAAACACTTCTCATTTCCTTAGACTCTGAGCAATGTTGCAATGCATTCAGTATTGTCCATCATTCAGCCACTTCAACCGATGGTGAAGGACCATATGCCCAACTTAAAAGCCCACATATTTTTGTAAACATTGAGTAGCCTTTAGACTTGTTAATTGGCACTTGGGTCAAGGTTCTTAGGCCTACATGCCCAGCTTAAAAGCCCATATATTTTTATTGCAAAATATTAAAATTATTTAATTAATTATTTTTTGCATAGTTTTTTATGTAATTTTTTAGCTTAATATGTAGTATGTAAAGTATTTTTTGTTGTTTTATAATTACTTAAAATAATGTAAGATAAATTATTTTCTATATAATATATAATTTGTGTGCTAAAAAGATAAGATGTAGCATAAATGGTAAGACTTAAGACCAAGGATCAATCCCTATTAGCATCACTATATTCTTAAACATCATATATATATATATATATATATATATATAAAGAAATTCTACTATGGTGATTTTTTTAAATCACCATCCATGATGATTTTTATTCTTGACCATTGGATTTAAATCCAATTGTCAATTTGATAGCTACATTAATGACACTTCAATGTGTGCACAAGTACCAAATTGGATTGAAATCTAAAGGTCAAAAATAAAAGTCACCATATATGGTGATTTTTCTCCATCACCATGGTAGAATCACCTATATATATGTAGTAAAATAACTTGAACTTAAGCTAGGAAAGTAAACAAACAAACTAGAACAAGAACAAGAGAAGGTAGGAGAGAAATGATACAACTTTTATTCTAACATTGGTGTGTACATTACATAGATATGAGCCCTTTATATAGGCCATTACAAGAATACCAAAGATCATAGTTTGTAATTACAAAAATAAATTACATTTAAATGTGTAACCATTAGTGGAATACAAATGATTGAATATGAAGAGACATCCACATCCCATTTCATTTACAACAATATATATATATATATATATAAAAGTATATTCGGGCTCGACTTGAGCTTTCAAGGAGGCCCAACCGATGGTGAAGGACCATATCCCAACTTAAAAGCCCACATATTTTTGTAAACATTGAGTAGCCTTTAGAATTGTTAATGGGCACTTGGGTCAAGGTTCTTAGGCCTACATGCCCAGCTTAAAAGCCCACATGTTTTTATTACAAAATATTAAAATTGATTAATTAATTAATTAATTAATTTTTGCATAGTTTTTTATGTAAGTTTTTAGCTTAATATGTAATATGTAAAGTGATTTTTGTTGTTTTATAATTACTTAAAATAATGTAAGATAAATTATTTTCAATATATAATATGTAATTTGTGTGCATAAAAAACATAAGATCTAACATAAATGGTAAGACTTACAACCAAGGATCAATCCCTACTAGCATCACTGTATTTTTAAACATCATATATATATATATATATATATATATAAGTATATTCGGGCTCGACTTGAGCTTTCAAGGAGGCCCAACCCACTTAAAAGTGGGTCTAATCGAGTTTAAGTTGGGCCAAATTTTATTTTATTTTTATTAAAGAAGGATTGTTCGACCCCGATTATTTGTCACAAGTTTAGATGGATAGGGCAACCCCTGAGCCCATGAACAAGTCTAGTAGCCTTAGCCTTTGACCATCAAATTAAAGGAATGCCTTTCATCCTCACTACACATTAACATTTACATGCATTTCGAGATGGAGACACTTCTAGGCCTCAAAAAAAAAGAAATTAAGATACTTCTAGAAACGATTTTGTGTGTGAACTTTAGACATTCAACTTGTCAAATAAAAAACTTTGAAGACAGTCTTCCAAGTGTTCGGTTGCTACATGTTCCAATATACGTAGAAAACGGTTACATTACCACAATTACCACTTAAATTCCAACAAACCCTTTACGTGTCGTTAGATACTCCTCGAGTTACGTACAACACAATATCCAACAACATATACAAAAGGTTGTTGTAGGTGTTTGTGGCACATTTGTGGTCCCTATATTTAATTGAACACAATTTATGGGACCCAAGTTTTTTACAAGGCAAAGAAGTCACATAAAGATTTTCATGCAAGGATACCAAAATTGTGGCTTTGGTTTCCTCTCTCTGCCCTCCAAAGAAACAAGAGGCTCTCACACTTACAACAAATACCAAATAGCCTATAATGGAATATGAGCAATTAAGAACCACTAGTTTCACACATTATATTATGAAGTGAACAAAAGAACACAAAACCTTCTAGTGCAAAAGAAGAACAAAAAAAAAAAAAAATGGCTAGTGTGGTAACTGCAACTACATTGAGCAAAGGAAGCACATTAAGTTCTAGTTTCCATGGGAGTTGGGGGACTTCATTTATAGGTGAAGATCACTCATTGTTGGCCTCCAAGTCGCGGTTTCGAGTGGCGGCGCGACCGATAAGGCCTGCGACGGTTATGAAAAATGTGAATGAAGGGAAAGGAATATTTGCTCCACTTGTGATTGTCACTAGGAACATCATTGGCAAGAAGAGATTCAATCAACTAAGAGGCAAGGCCATTGCCTTACACTCACAGGTACATATGCTTTTTTTTTTTTAATTATGTGGAAAAATTTTCCATGGAAAATGAACTAAAAGACTAAAGTAGATCTAATTGTTTAAGCCCTTTATTTTTTTTCTTAGAATTTGGTTCCTTTGTTGGATAGTTTATGAATTTGAAAATGAGAGATAGTAATTGAAATTCCCCTGCTCACCGTGAAATTTTTTTATACATTTTTCTAGAGAATTCATTACTTTATAGCTTGAGAAAATATTGGTTGATTTTTTTTTTTCCTTCTTGAGGTAAATTTTTACAACAATGCTAAAATAGATCAATTTCTAGGCCCTTAACTTTGTACAAAAAATTATGCTAAACTATCTATGTTCAGGGCTTTCTGTTGCTACATTTTTTATTTTTTATTTTGTGAGTTCTCTCTTGAAGTCATGGATTAATTTTCTTGTAGAAAGATACATGAACATTTTTTGGAAATTATTTTCCAGGTAATCACTGAATTCTGTAAATCAATTGGAGCTGATGGGAAGCAAAGGCAAGGACTGATTCGATTGGCAAAGAAAAATGGAGAGTGGCTTGGCTTCCTTGCTTAATTCACAAACCCTTTTTTTTTTTTTTGTATCAATCTCTTTATATATATACATGAGAATTGAGAAAAAGCTTTAATGATAATGTATGATAATGTAGTTCTTATATTGTTTAATGGAAGTTTTTTTTTTTTTTTTTTTTCATTTTCCTTCTAATGAAAAAATTTCCCACACAGTATAATGTTTTTTGTTTGGTGGGAGAGAATTTGAATCCAATTATAATGCTAATTGTAGAGACTTCTGTCATATAATTTTTATTAATTCAATCTCATGCACAGTGTATATGTGTATAGTTCATTTTGGTGTCACTTCAACAATTCCTTTGAGATAGCACCACCACACAAATTCAGTAAGTTTAGATAAGGTCTTGAAAATTTGTGGTGCTAGTGCAACCAGAATTCAGAGTATTGCCCAAGAAACATAATACAAAGAAGTAGACAATATATTTGATTTCCTCAAAAAAATTTGTGTAACTAAATTTGGTCACAAAATGTTCAATACAACAACTTTAACAAAAAAAAAAAAAAAAAAAAAAAAAAAAAACTATAACTATGAGAAAACTTCAATCTCAACTTAATTAGAGTCTATTACATGAATCAAACTCTTATATTAGGCCTCAAAAAAGAACTCTTCAACTAGGGCGTCTCCAACCCCTTTCCACCAAAATAGTGTAATTTTTGCACTAAAATAAAATTACAATGGTTTATTAATGAGGAATTTAAAATGATTTTTAAAACTCGAAGAATTCGAACATTTGGACAACTAGGATTTAACATAAATCGGGACTCGGCGAGACACACTTGTCTAAATTCTAAATCGGGCCGAGTCTCGATAATGCAAATGCTCGTTTATATCAAGAGCAGCTCGAACACTGTTCAAACCCAAAAAATTGACACCCCTACTTAAAAAGTGTACTCACAACTTCATTTGAAGTTTTTATCAAAATGAATCAACATAACATTAGGGAGCGACAATTATCCCCTCATTACCCTATATCAGCCCCCATTTAATTTAAATCATTTTTGAACTAAAAATGTCTATATGCAAAATTAAATAAATAACCCCGCTCTAAATTATGAACCTATTTCATTTCTTTTTGGCAAAATCTATCTTTTGGTCCTTGAACTTTAAACTTTTTATGCTTTTAGTCCCTCCACTTTCAAACTACACATTTGATCCCAACTTTCAAAAGAGTGCACATTTAGTCTTTTTTTTGTTGGGACCGTTAAGTCCAATGATGTGGCTAGCGGAATTGGCTACGTGGCCAGTTTTTTACTGAACCGTCGGTTCAACCATGAACCAAATCAAATCAAAAAAAAAAAAAAAACCAACAACTTTTTTCCCAAATGAAAAAATTCCTGCCCCACCTTCGTTCACTTGTTGTTTCATCCTACCGTTTATCTTCATCTACACCAATTCGATCAATCCTAAAACAACCAATCAACAATGCACAAAAGCATTATATTGAGAGACAATTCTAAGTCAGTCAAGTGAGGACTCCATGAAAACTTGTCACTAAGGGTGAACACGGATTGCAATAATCAGCGGATCCAATACAACTTGAGCCAATTATTGCTAATTGGATCAATTTTTTTATCCTTTGGCTGGATTAGATTGAGAAATTACTAATCCGCATGGATTGGACCGGATTACGGATCCTACAATAAAAAATCGCGGATCGTCTGATCCAATCTGTTTATAACATAAACACATATATCTATATATGATTATATGTACTTAGTATCTTGAAGAGCATTAACCACAACAATCAACTCTAAATTAAAACCCTGACTTCCTTAACCCTAACTACCGACATTCCCCTCCCCTATCTTATCCGCGGGACTGCTGCCCCATCTTGTCTAAGAGTCTGTCAACCATTTCTCCTTCTTTTTCATTCAAGAGCTCTGGCGACTCTTTTCTCTCATGTTAATGCACTTTATAGGGCTTTTTTTTTTCCAAATCCATTCAATAGTCACAATCAACAACATCAATCACATCAAAAAGTGATATTTTGTTTAGTTAATAATCAATCTTTCATATCTGCGTTGATCCTCGTGTTTAATTTCTTCTCATCGTTTTTTGATCACTATTGTTGTTCTCTTTTTGAGTTTTATAATTTAGTTTGATTTGTTGGAAATATGGTATAAATTTGTGAGATGTATGTATGGTATAAATTTTTGTGATTAATTTGATTAAGTTTAATTTCATGAATCTTTCGATAGAAAAACGTCAATCCGTGGAACTTAATCCAGTCCGGTCCGCATTATGCAAATTGGATTGAGTTAGATTGATAAATTATTTGGATTGGACCGGACTGTAATTTTTCAATCCGCAATAATTGGATTGGATTGCTGATTGACCCTAATTAGACTGGATCCAATCCGTGTACACCCCTACTTGTCACAGTAGGCATGACATTTACTCAAACACCTTGTGTGCACTTTTAAACTAACCATCAAATAATGATTTCAGTTCTATTAATTCCCTATTCAACTGCTCTGCCCCAACATTTTCTACGTTAAGTGGGTTCGTCTCCTTTTGCGTGAATGAACACTCTCTGCACTTCATTGGTAAACTAACCTTGTAAAAGCGTTGAAGAATTGGGTTTGTTAAATGTGTTTTCAATTTCAAATTTGAAGACTCTATGGATACATCACAAATTGTCCAAAAAAAAAAAAATACAAAAATTGATTGATTAAAGTTTGTTAGTATAGCAAAAGCAATTGCAAGTCTCAATTGTGATGTGAAAAAAAAAGTAATTTAGAAGAGTGGATTATAATGACTTCCATTCTTAAGCCATCAAAGCCAGATAGTTAATTGATGGTAACATTGAGAATGATGTCACACATAGAATTCAAGCTGGATGGAAGAAACGGCGGAGTGTAACAGAGGTGATTTGTGATCGAAATGTTCCTACTAAGTTAAAAGGAAAGTTTTATAGGACCGCAATTAGGCCAGCTATACTCTATGGAAGTGAATGTTGGGCGGTAAAGCAACAACAATTACATAAAATGAACGTAGCAGAAATGAGGATGCCTAGGTGGATGTATGGTAAAACTCTTAAAGATAGAATAAGAAATATAGAAATTCAAAGACAAGTATGAGTAGCACCAATTGATACAAAGATTAAGGAAGGGCGGTTGCGGTGGTTTGGTCACATGCAAAAATGCCTACAAATGCCCCAACTAGAAAACTTGACTCAATAGAAACGGTAGAAATTCGACGAGGTAGGGGGCAGACCAAAGTTAACATGAGATGCATTAATTAGGAGGGATTTGAATGGTTTGGGAAGCTCACCATCAATTGCACTTAATCGAGCACAATGGAAAAGTTTAATCCATGTAGCCGACCCTTGTTAATTTGGGACTAAGGCTATGTTGTTGTTGTTGTTGTTAATGACGAAGATTGTCAGGAGTCCCAAGTTGAGATCAACCGAAGTGATCTCGAATAGTTTGAAATCTGAGATGTTCGGTATACATTTTTTCTTTTTATTCCTCTCATTGATTGGGCAAAACCAAGAGACGTTCGTGAAAGAGAATCAAGGAGGGGGAAGATGAAGGTGGGGAAAATGTTTTTTGGTTTTTTTTTTGAGATTGGTTTGATCCAGTTGGCAGTTGAACCAACGGTTCAGTAGAAAACCGGGTACGTGGCTGGTTCTGTTAGCCACATCAACAAACTTAACGGTTCCAATAAGAAATGGACCAAATGTGGCCTCTTTTGAAAGTTGAGGAGACCAAATGTGTGTTTTGAAAATTGAAGGACCAAAAACATAAAAGGTTCAAAGTTCAGAGACCAAAAGACGTGTTTTGCCTTTCTTTTTCTCATTCTACTTTCCGCTATCTAAACCCCTCCCTAAATGAAACCTTAAACTCATCTTCAACTCCTATCTCACTCAATACACTCGCCTTCCCCTCTTCTACTTAATTACTTTATATATTACTCATCTCGTTTTCGAGCTTTTTACTTGATTAATACGTTTGGGAGGAAAAATTATCAATCCAACACACCCACCAAACTATTTCCCCATCTAACACACTTGTAGCCACGTCAGCGCCACATCACGCGCCACGTCAATTGGTTATTTCGGTCACTGGAAAACGTGAGTTAAAGTCACGTTTTCCAGTGGATGGAAGTCGTGACTTGCAATCACGACTTCTTTTAGAAAAAAAAATTTTTTGATTTCCGGCTTGTTTGATCACTTCACTGTAAATTTATTTTGCAATGTGTTTCTTATGCTATATGTTACTCCTTGCAGCCCCAAGGAGGAAGGCCACATGTGCATCATGTCCACAAGCATGCATTTTCCCTTCCAATTTGCTCTTGTGCTCCCACTCTACTAATTCATGAAATATGATGACAAAGGTATTTATAATTCATGAGAGGAGATCAGTGAGAATCCAAAAATTTTAGTACCTTTGTCATACATATAAAAGCATACACAAAGTTTCAATACAAGAGGTTGAACACATCAAGGAAAATAAGGCAAAACTCGTAAAAAATAAAGAAGTTGAAAGTTGAATTGATATAAATGATGAATTTGGTAGGTGATCAACTACAAAGGAAAAATGAATAAGGAGAAAATGTCTTATAACGATATAGAAAAAGTCCTAGTCGACCCCAAATAATGACTTCCGAGTCCACACCGTGTTCTCTTGACGACTCGGACATTACGGTTTAACGCAATGGAATATCCATATGACCCACATCACCCGGATTTTGAGCATCTTTCGGTTGAATATCATCGTTGTCCCGCATTCCGCCATCCCGAGTACTTGTACTCCCGAGATAAATTCATCATTATTGGACTTGCATGAAAATGGCGCGAAGATGTAGGTGCCGTGTCAAATGGAAATGCTTCCATAGCCTCGAATGTCATGTTGGGAGGAAGCGAAGGAGTATGTGGAGTCCCAAACTCGTTGAGAGGCACCGATGGAGTATACAATGGAGTGTCATGCCTCGAAGGTGTATCGGCATGGGAAGAATGATGAGAAGCTTGAAATGTTGGGCATATTATGCATCCGATAATCTGCGTGTCTGCGATCAAAGTCGATGCGCCTACATCTCTAATACGTGCAATAGATACATCATCACCCGGTGTCAAGCGATGAATTGAAGTAATGCCATGTGCCTACATATGAAACATTGATGAAATTTTATGCGAAAGTACAAGGAAAACAACTATTTGGCAAGGATTCATGATCGAAAAAAAATCAAATTGTACTTACCAAGGCCTCAGCAATAGCTCCACGGGGAGACATGAATCGTCGTGTAATGCGACGATACCATAGCATATACGGGTTGTAAAAGTCCATTGGCTCCTCTAAGCTTTCATCAGTTGCAATATTGGAGGCACGTTCGTTCCACATGCAGACATAAGCATTATGTTCTACGCTCCAATCCTTATCCGTCTTCCCTCTCAAGTCAATCTTATGTAGCTGAATGTTTGTGCTCTGTAAAGGTGGTATCATTTGTCTGAGACCGAATTGGCGCATGACTCTATCGGGATGATACATTTCGACTACACAGAAGAAAATCAAAGGTGCCCTCGTTCGCCAAATAGCACGACCACTTTGCTACAGTAGTAGGGCCATTATCACTGCCTCAGGATACGGTTCCCATATTACCTGTAGTCAACAAAACATTTTGAAATGAATTAGAAACGCATTTTAGATGATGTTTCCAAAAGCACTACGTGGAGAAGTAATTATGTATATCTCTTACTTCATCGGGTGCTTGCATGTCAATCATTTCTCTGTACTTCGTCAGTACGTGCATTGATGTTCCGTTGTCTCCAAAGCATGTTTCCACCTTCACAAATGAAAAAAAATCACGCAATGCATGTATGTCGGCACATGTACATAAATATGAAGAAATTGAAATTATAAAGTGAGAAAATAGTAATTACCTATGACCAAATGGAGGAAGTGGAAATAATTCTTCGTTTTGTAATATGTCGTCTCGAAGAACGTTACCCATTATTGGTGCAAGAAACGGCAACCTATCTCATGCCCATAATTGCAATAAGATGACCGGACTCGCTATCTCGGCTCCATCAATGTCATTTGCAAGACATAATTGTCCGTATAAGTGAGCCGAGTTGCACTACCCCAATCTTATCTTGTCCAATTTGCCTCGAAATCTTCCAAAAATTGCAAATATGTTATGTGAACGAGGTTGTTCGACTTGTCTGCAAATAGTGTTCCCCCTAGAAGCTGCAGGATGTATGCTCTCGCATAGCGTTGCACTTCCACTTCATTAGCATTGTCAGGGAGGTTTGGAAACCACCTTGAAAGTTGGCGAATTTGAATCCGCCCTCCAGTCCTGTTATTTTCGGGGAAAGGGAATCCGAGTTGTGTGAAGCACAAGGCATCGTAATCTTGGTCGACGCGGCCAGTAATTGGTAATCCATCGACCGGGCAACCCCAAGATGATTTGTACATCTTGGAGGGTTATAGTCATCTCGCCGACTGGGAAATGGAACGTGTGAGTTTCTGGCCTCCACCTCTCTACAAAGGCAGTGATTAGATGCCAATCAATTGAAATGAAGCCTACTCGCGCGATCCGTAAAATCCACTTCCGAAGATGTCCAACTATGCGTGGATCCGATTGGACCAACCTAGGTGAAGTGTGAGAATTACGCCCGATAGTCAATATACCAGGCTCCTATGAAGATATGAGATTTAAGTGAAATTAGTTAAAATGTGGCTATGCGGCTAAAAAATAGAGAAACATGCGAAAATAAGTAATCTGGGTCCATTCCAAACGCGGGTAGATCTACGGAGAGCTTGCATAGTCAAAACCGAGTCATCTATAGGGCCAGGATTAGGGCTGACAATTCGTGTCAGCGATTCGTAAACGTGTCGTGTCGTAAACGTGTCGTGTCATAATTATCCTAAACCCGCACACGACACGTTTATTAAACGAGTCACTATTTGTAAACACGACACACGACACGTTTAATAAACATGTAACTTGTTTATGACACGTTTAACACGTTTATTAAACAGATCATATTTTAACCTGTTTAACTCGACTCGTTTGTGTACCTGTTTAACACGTTTATTAAACAGATCATGTTTAACTGTTTAATTCGACTCGTTTGTGTACTGTTTATCAACTTTGTTAAACATACTACTAGATTAATGATATCTCACTACAAAATCAATACAAACAACATAAAATATAAAATTATAAACGCATCTAATACAAGGAAAAATTAAAAATACAAGTTCTCAAATAGTCAAGTTTAAGTTTAATAACCCAACTACAAGGTTATATGAAGTTAACATAGAAGTAAGAGTCTAAGAGATAAATTCAAGGTTAATGAACAAAAAATGCTTCGAGTTCTCTAGTTTCCAACAGAGTTTGAGCAAGTAGTTGACCGTGGATCATCACTCACACTCAAGTTAAGTACATCTTCTGTAATACTCTCCAAATCCAGCTTGACATCTTGCCCTAGCCCAGGATCCATATCGCGCTTAAACCAAAAATCATTACAAATGTTGTCATTAATTCCATTGTGCAAATGATATAAGAAGTAGAAATAGTTCATGTACTAACTATAAAGAAATAGTCCATTGTGCAAATAATTCAAATAAATATGACCTTAATAGAATTGCTTAGGCACCCTAATAGAATTGGTGTAGTGGTATACTTACATTTTATATATATATGTAACTAAAAAGCCTAGTGATGAAATTAAGTACCTTATTCTGCAACAAAGAAACTATAATATGCATATAACTATTATATATTATAAACAACTTCCCTAGCTAACTTATAATATAACAGCCCCTAAAGCAACCTTACATAGTTACCACCACCAATGTCTCATCTCTTAAGCGCACGCCTAATGTTCTTCCAAATTTTTCTACTAAAGTATTGACATGTATATGGGATTTTTTGCTTAATTAATACCATACCCCCCTACACCCCAAATCAAACAATTTATACTCCCCCCTTGGGTTCCCCACATGTTTTACATCTCAATATGGGTCAATGACATATATCGACACTAATTAATGTATACATTGTACTATATTAAAATCAAACATTCTATCTATTTAATTAAAAAATTGAACTTATTGGCGCCCACATTGTGTATAGAATTAACATCAAGTAATTGGAAAAAAAACTAAAATTCCCTGATATAACTCACATCAACTAATTGGCAAAAAATATATATATAAACCGGATATAAACAAAAAAACAGCCTCGGATCAAAAAAAAAAAACAAACAAAAAACAAAGGAGACAAAAATAGTAACAACACATTTAACATACAACATAACATGAACCACATGAAGCATAAACACACAAAATCTCCAAAAAACTGATCTTACAAGCGTTGTTGAGTTCGGGTGGGTTGCGGTTCGGATTTGAAGTTGACGATGGAGATAAGCTATGCACCAATGGAGCCAATCTAGTGGAGTTGAGGGAATGAAAAGAGCTCAGCCAGAAGTTGAAGGAACGGATCGTGGGGGAGTTGAAGGAAGAATGAGGCAAGTAAGAAAAACCGGATCTCGAGATCTCAGGTATTTGGTTTGTTCAAGTGAAGTCGTGACCTCGGGTCACGATTTCACTTTAATGGAAATCGTGATCCGAGCTCACGATTTCCTTATTTCGCAATGATAAGGAAATCGTGAGCTCGGGTCACGATTTCCATTATAATGAAATCGTGACCGAGGTCACGTCTTCACTTTAACGGAAAAAAAAAAAATTGAAGTTTAGCCAGACGTGGCGCGTGATTAGGTACGACGTGGCTACAAGTGTGTTAGTTTTGTAAATAGTTTGGTGGGTATGTTTGGTTGATAATTTTTACTCCCAAATGTACTAATCAGGGAAAAAAGCCTCTCGTTTTCTCTTATACTTTCTAATCTTTACACCCCTTCTCATCTCTTTGTCCATAAATTCAACAATTCATCGTCAAATATAACATCTTAATTATAGTATTTGATTGAGATTTGATTCCTATTCTTGAATGGTTAGAATCTTTTATTTGTGTTGAATCTTAACTTTTAAGGATCAAAGAATCAATCTTAGAATGCATATGAAGCAAATTGAGTTAATGGAAAGAAAAAGATTATTTACAACAAAAAATTGAAGGTCGAAGATAACAAACATGAAAAGAATAATTTCTTTGAATAGAGAGAGGGACAAATATAAACTATAAGTACAATGAAGAGTTTACTAACAATTAAAGGGAATGCTTAAAGCATGAACTAACTTATCGGGAGCTACAAATATCATTAAATTAAATGAGGGGCTGATATAACATAGAAGGGCACTAATAGTAACTCCCTAACATTATTTTGTAGATATTCAGTGGGATATAATCCCAGACACTATATCCCCCCCACCCCCCCCCCCCCCCCAAAAAAAAAAAAAAAAAAAAAAAAAAAAAAAAAAAAAAGGAAAAAACTTTCAATAACATTTCTTGATCAAATCTCTTCGAATGAAAGAACAAAAGGTGTAATTGTAATTGTTCAACAAATTATCAAAAATCTCAAAATTGGTGCAACACAAACTCATACAGAAAACATGCAGCACAAGCCTCCAATGCTCAATGAGATTCTGGCTCACAAGAGAAAAATAAGTTGATAGAACCTAATGAGAACTTGGTTCAACCGATTATAGTCCGAGGGCTCGCTCACACGGTGTATCGACCTCGGACTGATTTATCCCTTCTTGAATCATCCTGCAGTAACCAAAAATATCAGTTTAAAATTTCATGGAAGTTATTGGAGAACATACCTTAAGTAGTAGGTAGATTATTGAAATGAATACTCACATGAAAGCTGTATGTGATCTTGTCGGTGATATCGATAACATCCTTCCACTTCCTCCCAATGCTCATCTAAAGTAATGGGAAAGCAAACCACCACAAAAATTTAGGCCACAACGATAGAAAACAAGATGGAGAGAGATGACATTGGCCTACTTGTTAAAAGCTACTCCCTCCGGTCACAAATATAAGTCGTTTAAGGTAAGAGCACAAAAATTAAGAAAGCCAAGTGCAATTTACATAGGCCCTTTGACATTAAAGGAATTGAAGAATTGAAGAACCATAAATATATAAATTTTATAAGAGTATAATTGGTCAAAAGCAATAAATACACTCTCGAATTCCGAAAATGACTTGTAATTTTGACCAAGAAGTTTTTGCTAGAAAGACTTATATTTTGACCGGAGGGAGTATATCAATGTGTTGAAGGATTGCATTAGTGATTTACTTTCACCGGGTAAGGTGATAGAGAGAAATTGCGAAAATAACATAAAATGATGCACCATACATATTTTTGAAAGAAATAAGAACAACATCATCGCACATGACGGGACGTCAATGTTTGCACCCTTTAAAGGGTAAACACAACCTTAAGTTGGTAAACACTGCAAGTGATAAAACAGTATGAGAATGCAAGACATAATGCAATGCAATGCCCTCATCCCCTGGCGAAGCACAACTTTCTGATAGTGCACCATAACATATATGATAGCTCTTAGCTCGCTAAGATTTGAATTCATATAATACACTCCAGGAATCATTAAAACTTTGCATTGGTCAGCAGCTGCCAAAATATTTCCTCAAACACTTCAAAAAATTGCTTTCACCCAGGTCTTCCACAGGAAAAATTTCACTGCAAAACTTGCATCATACACCCTCAAGGAAGGATAAAATGAAGGTGCAGGTACAATCTAGGAGAGAGAATCTCCTTCTAAGAAACCTAATACCACACAAGTGTCTTCCTTTTCCTAATACCTCAAACATACTAATATTGCCGTCATGTGAACTAGTTGAAGAGTATTTGATGCTTTGGCTGGTGAATTGATTTTCATTTTGATGATACCTTGATTACTCAAAAGCATATTTTAGGACCCAACATAACCTACAAGCTCATAGAAGATTGAGTTGAACTCTCAATCATGAAATTTTATCCAAGTGCAAATAGAGGAATCTTCCAAGAGCATGAAAAGAAAGAGGCCACTTCAATATATAAACTCGTTAAATCCCTAAAGGTAGAACTTAAAATATACCAACAATATCATACATCTACAATGTCGACAATATCAAAAGCCCCAATCTCAAATTTGTTGGGATCAGCTGCATGGATCAAATGCTTTCAAGCAGCTCAATTCAATGCAATTAATGATGTGCTTTGATAGCTCTTTAATTGCTTCATACCAAGTTATCTTATATGTTATAACTCATATTTGCCTCCAATAACATTAGATTCCTATAATTTCTACTATGTTGAGTTCTCTAACTTGACTATTTATAGTCTATCCTTGAGCATGTCCAAACCACCTCAACTGCCATTCCCCAATTTTTCCATCCATTAGGGCATCAACAATGGTTACAGACTACACCCAAAGGGAGTGTAAGGAATGTAGTGTGGTGCCACCTCACCAATCCACTAAACTCTCTTCTACTGCACTTCTTTCCCACTATGGATAAATACTTCACTACATACTTTTATGAGACTCACAATCACATCACACCTTTCATTTTAAAAAAAGTAAAAAAAAAAAAAAAAAAAGATGTTCATATATTTGGATGGGTTGAAAAGTCAATCTTTTTAATTTTAAATTATTATTGATGGGCCTCACGTGCGGCTTTTCTGCCCTCAGCCTCACTCATTCTGTATGAATCTGCAATCTTACGCGGAGTGTAGAGAGTGTGGAGAGTGGGTGTGTAGTGGAACACCACATGTCTCATTACACAGTTTGATGACAACCATTGTAGTTTCCCTTAGTGCTTAATTCCTACTTTTCTTTGAATTTTCTCACTTCTTATTCTATCTTTGATGGTTTTACCACACATCCACCTATGGGCAACTACAATGGTTGTCTTCAAACCGTGTAGCGGGACACGTGGCGTCCCACTACACACCCACTCTCTACGCTTCCCATACAGGAGCGTGGAGTGCTCACTCTGTGTGTGTTTGCAAACTCACACAGAGTGAGCAGGCCCCAGTGCAGAAAAGTTGCGCGTGGAACCACCAATAATAATTGAAAACTACAAATTTTGACTTTTTAACCCATCCAAATATTTCAACAACTTTTTGAATCTTTTTTTTTGTTTTATTTTTATTTTTTTAAATGAAATGTGTGATGTCATTGTGGGTCCCATAAAAGTGTGTAGTGAAATATTTAACTAAAGTGGGAGAGAACTGTAGTGATGAGAGTTAAGTGGATTTGTGAGGTTGCACCCCACTACACTCCGTTTGGGTGTAACCATTATGTTTTTTTTAAGAGTATGTGAAACTGAAGCCCTAAGGATCATATTTTACTAATGCCTTATTATACATTTCTTGCAGAAATATTGAATATGAATCGATTTCTAGATATTGTTTTCACACAAAAGAATTCAACCTTATCAAATGTTTCTCATCCACGAAACTTTTTTTATCAATGCAAGTTAGCACTTGAGGAAATGCACAGACAAGGCACATTGAGAAACTCCCAACTAAAGCACAAGTTGAACCTAGGTCCAGATGCAATGCATAGACATCTGAGCCACGCAACCTGACTAGTGAAAAAAATAAGATACCACAATGATTTCTTAAGAGACTAATCAACAGATATCAAGATGACACGAACAGTTGAAAAAACTCCAACAACATATTATTGTATCTTATAATTCATTATTCATGTTCTTCGAGGATTCAGACTAGCATGAGAAAGGAAAAAAAAAAAGTCACATTTCTAAAACCACTATAGTTTAAGTACCTGAGCAGCTTCATTAGGTGCTGTCTTTGTCCATAATGCTAACTTGTCTTGCCTTTGACGCACGCTAGCAACGACACCACAGATCTCTTCACCATCATCAAACTGCTCTCCAATCAAAGCCATCAGCTACACAATGAAAAGAGAATGAGAGCATGAACGCTAAAATATGTGAAAAAAAAAATATGCATCTACCATCAAATTATAGAAAGCAGAAACATATGAGTAAAACAAGGTAGATTAATACAGTTTCAAGCCACATGGCATCAAGGTTTTGCTTCCTTGAGCTGGTAACAGTCCACTTTCCTCCATTGGCACACTCGGGATCTTCCCATTTAGGTTCAATCCCAGCCTTGAACATATGGAAATCACCATTTGCTGTCAACTTGCTGGGTCGAAATATCTGATCATACAAACTGCAAGACAAATATCTCAGCTTAAAATACCAGAATCCATTCAAAATAGACACACAAAATTACAGGTCTTAAATTTAGTTAAAAAAAAAAAAAAACAACTAGCAAATTATTGACAAAAGTGAGAAAACCAACGTAAGTATATGCAAATTGATCTGCATAAAGCACAATGAAACAGAAGAAACATGAACATAAATCACAACAATTAAATAGCAATCAACAAGCATATACACATGCCAATATGAAAGCACTTCTAAAACAGTGAAAATAGCAAGACAAGGAAAAAGAACCCTACATATCAACCACTTCAGATGCATAAAGATATGGAGGATTGACATAAATTTTGCAAAAATTAGTTGCATAAACATGAAATCTTGACGGAAACAAAAAAAAACTAACAAAAGAAATTATCAAAATCCCCAAATAAAAAAACGTGGAAGTACAATCAAGCTAGGTCAGATGCATAAAAACATGACCAAGACAAGAACATTTACTATTATTAAAGAGATCACAAACCTCAATCCCTAATTAGTTAGGGTCGGCAACAAGGATCGAATTACAACAAACCCCACAAAAGATTAATACAAAATTAGCCACCACAAGCAATAGCATATAAGCTTCTTCGTCAAGGAAACACCAATCTTGAATCTTTTGCACACAAACTTAAAGGGAAGCCAAATCAAGCTAGTTTGATCGCACAAAAACAATCTAAAAGTAGCTATAGATAACAAAAGAAACCAATTACAGCAAATCTCAAAAATATTAGACATCATCAACAAGAACAGACAAGTAATTTCATCAAAGAAGCATCAATAACTGGGTATAATCAAGGGAAAACAAATAAAAAGCCGAAACCCTACCAATCATTAAAAAGTTGAGATTTCTGATGGGATCAAACACAAACCCACAAAACCCAATTTTAGGTCATTAACTAGAGATCAACAAAGAAATCAAATTACAGCAAATCCCACAAAAAAATTAGACAAATCAGACCTCGTCAACAAGAATAGACAAGTTATTTCATCAAATCAAAAACTGAAACCCTAATCACTCAAAAGTTGAGATTTCTGATGAATTAAACAAATCCTTCAAAAACCCCAAAATCAAGCTAGTTCGATCACAAAAACCCCCAAATCCTTCAAAAGCAGAAACCCTAATAATTCAAAAATTGAGATTTCTGACGAATCAAACGAAACCCAGAAAACCCAATACGATTGGGGCATCAAAGAAGCGTAAACACTGAAACTTTATGCGATTGAGAAGGACTGACCACCAGAACTCTTCAACGGTGTCGAAGGTGTAGAGCTTGCGAAGAGAGGTGCCCCATGCGGCGCCCTGTCTGGTCTTGGATTGATTGTCGAACCAGAACGTCCATTTTCTCTCCAATCTGTGCGGAATCTGAGTCTCGCTGCTCACTTCTCCTACGCCGCCGCTCGATTCCACCTCTGTTTCCACCATTATCGCTTCTTCGACTCTTCCAATCTTCTTCTTCAACCCTAACAGACTAGTGAAGAGGAATTCTGCGTTCCGAGTATATATTGAATAAGAGAAACTCGGATTCAGACGCTGAGATCCGTTCGATGAGAATGGAGATATTAAAAGAAAAGCATCTCGATGTACATCGGATGTTAAATCAACGGATGCTAAAGCGATATGGAAAAGGTTTCACTTTTTTGACCAAATATAGAAAGTCGAGAAAAAAAAAATCTCACTAAACAAATAATAATAATAAATAAATAAAATTTTTTTCTAACATTTTATGAAAGGTTGAAATTTATCCGGAATATATCTCATCAACTGGTACATTATGTCTCAATTTTAGGTCATTAAAATTCAGATAACCAACGGAGCGTAGCTTATTAATTTGGTATAAAAAGTTTGTGTAAGAGGTTGACGGTTCGAATCAGAAAGATGCAAGATGATTTTTTTCTCATAAAAAAAAAATAAATGGATAAAAAATCTATCTCAAGTAAAAATAGTCAAAATGTTGAATTGAAGCTTCAAGAATTTTTTATCGATTGAAAGGAGTAGAATTATCTAAGGTTACAAAATTAATCATACAATTTCTTGAAGTTTTTACACCGAAAATGTCATCAAGCATAATGACTTGCAAACCAAAGGGCGGAGCCAAAATCTGGTGGGTGCCCGTTTCAATAGCAAAAGCATGGTTTGCCATCGAGTTCTTCGAGAATAATTTTTCGATGCATCTTATGAAGTGCAATATACTTGTTGTAGTACAGTAAGAGGCTAAAAAAGGATAAAAATAAAATAGAATGAAAATAGTTTTTTGAAATGTAAGAATTAGTTATAATCAAAAAGAAATTAATAAGAGAAAAAAAACAAGAACACCTAATTTTCTCTAGAATTACTTTCTTTTTGAGGATTATAAAATTTCTTTCTATCTCTTTGCCATCTATTGCACATAACAACATTTTATTACCTAACTTTTTGGATATGATAACAAAGGTAGATTCTTCTATCCTCATATGTTATTGAACAGGAAGAAATACAATTCTAATTCAAATTTTGCGCGAGAAAGACTTCAAAATGAGCTCCGAGAATCACCGAACTCAGAACCTTGTCTAGCCGAGGCAATAAGGTGCATCGCGGCCATATAAGTCTTAGATTTCTATGAGCAAAGTCGAGCCATTTTATTATGTTTAAAGAAATTATTACATAGTGCTCATTTCTTTGCACTGCACGTCCTTTGGGGGTAGCACATTTATCTTTGTTGAATATATTGAACACACTTTTAACCTATGAAATTGTTCCTAATAATGTGTTAGAAGTTAGTCCTAATTACTAGCTCAATATATCTTCTAATGACGCTTCACTCAATATCCACCTTTCTAACACTAGAATCGATATCTGCAACAATATAAACAAAGAAAGGGCATATCCTGTATGAGGCCTGACAAAGCGTAGATTAATCAGTGCAGTTGAACATCACATGCAATGCGTCAACAAATATTACATTGAGCACAAAATTTAAGAGGTTCATACAAGGAAAGACATGCACTTCCAGCGATATTTATCAGAAATCATCAACACTTCCAAGGATAGAGTTCCCATTGATAAAACCATATAATTACACTCGAACTGCCCTGACGATAATGATGTGAGACATTCAATACCTGTTTGGCATCTAATTCAAGAAGGCATTCAATGTACTCCATGATATTACCATGGAAGTTTAAGAACAAAGATATTGAGGATTACAAATTCAAAATTATATTGGACGTAGTCCAAAGCCTACACAAACTCTTAGTACACCAAATTAAATATTAAATAGGCTAGCTCATATACGTAGTAGGGTTTTATCTCAAAAGACTTTGGTACTAGTTAAGGGGAGATCATCGCTTACATTTAATCGATGTGGGACTAACTTTCGATCCGCACATCTTCAACAGGTGCAGTTATATTCAAATTTCAAAGTGTAATTTCAAAACCAAATGGGCGCCTTGCCAAAGCATTGATCGGCTAAATCTGCTTTGCAAATGAAAATTTAGAATGAAAATGTAGACCTCACATGGGTACGTAGTACCAGTGCAAAGTTGTAAAAAAACTTTCATGAATGTGGCAAACCTCGCTGCATATAAACCTATTGTTGCAAATAACATTAAATTAAATGAGGGCTGATATAACATATAGGGGTACTAATAGTAACTCCATATATTTATCCTCTATAAATTATTAAAGAATCCATATTCAAGCAATAAAATGTTGCAAATACATAACCAACAATCAGTTAGTTCGAGTGATAAAGGGACTCGGTTCTCGAAGTCAAATTGAGTTGGGCGGCCTAGTATGGAGCCAGATAGTGCCAGAGCGTTAATTAGTCGGTGCAGATAAATAAAGTTGCACATCAATAAAGTCTCATGGGCTCAAACTTATAAAGAAAGATAATCTGAATGGCAACATGATTGAAATCTATAGTAGTTATGGGAAAAAATATGTTTAGTGTTGTTTGAGAGAAATTTTAACATGCAAGGAATTATATCAGTTGGGATTCTTGTCCATGAATCTAAAAAATCATACTCTTTTGTTTTCTTTCAAAAGCAGACTGAAAATGTAAACCCAAGCAAAAAAAAAAAAAAAAACCCAAATGGGTAAAAGTGAATGAAAAGCCTAGACCAAAAATAGAGATAGATAAAACACTACAAATCAAAGGTAATCTAAGAGACACATAAAATCATAACAGAAATTTCAGTAAGGGAGAGACGACGAGCGCTCGGCAGCGTGGGAGAGCGAGCTGGTAGGTGGGTACTCGGTAATGAGCTTTTAGGGTATTTTCGACATTTCAATGTTATCCGAACGTCACTGAGTGGGTCAGTGCTCAATCTCGCGGTCACCGAGTAGGTCGGTGGCTTATCTCGGTCCAAAGTAGGCGCATGTAGCATCTTCAATGCTGGGGTGACTACTTTTCCCACTCACTTTTAACATTCGGCACAGCTATGTGCACCTCACAGTTTACTAAGGGCAAACCACTTTTTTTTGCACTTGATCACTTCCAAAAATGCATTCAAATGAAATGACATAGTTACCCCTCACAACTCCCACAATCACTAACACGTCCTTCTTTCATTCTCACATTGTGCACCCCACACAAACCGTCAACCTTCGACTCCGACGTTCCCCTCCAACCATTGACGACGCGAACTTACGATTTAAGAGCCCACTACTATAGTAAGAGTCGATTTCTTCAATGTTGTCGCGTCGAGTTTGTGTTTTTGAAAATTTCAAGTTGGGTTGCACAAGGGGTATTTTAGGAAATGATTATTTTTTTTTGGGTGCCCTCATCTAGTGATTTGCCCTTAGTAAATTGTGAGGTGATCGCTAACTTTTTGCACGCCTTTTAACATCAGGTTATGGGGTGACCACCTGATACATCTTAAAATACACCCGCGCACGTATCGAGGTGTATCGGACGCCCACTCCCACCACACACTTAGTGCTAAAAGTGGGTGCCAATTGCCAAAAAGTCGGTTATTAAAGCATTTTCTTATTCTAAATAGATACAAATTCGTACATGTCTCTGTGTCCCTTGTTTCGAGGGCGCTAAGGGCACCCCACCATTTAATGAGGGCACCCGGTTAATGTGGGCACAAACTCGTTTTACAGGGCACCCAAAAATTAGCCCCGAACTACGAAAATACCCCCTCGTGCAAACCCCAGAGCACCCCACCACCCTCGTGCAAACCCCCGGGCACCCCACCACCCCCACCACCACCACCACCCTCGTCCACCGAACTCCTTGTGGAAGAATTCATTTGTTTTGAACCGACCGGTGAGAGGAATCCCCGAAATCGTGTTCTTCGTCCCTCGCCGTGTGTTTCTCATTCGTTGTTCGAGTTTTACGCATTTTGTAGGGTCGGTGTGTGAGCCGATTTCGTCTCCAAATTAGGGCTCGGTTGAAGATCGTCGAATTAAGTTACATTTGGTAGAGTAGTTGTAATGTGTGTGTGGCGGTTTTTTCAAATGTAAAAAAATTGAGAAATCGTGGTTCTCGGCCACACAGGCGAGAGACCGTGTCAACTGTCTCGGCCTTGGCCGAGACAGAAGCTAATATTTTTGGGAACACGCAGTCTCGGCCACGAAGACCGGAAGAGTTAACTGCGTATCGGTTGTCCACTTCCGAGAGGTCTCCAGTAGGCTCGGTCGTCATAGGACGAGAGTCAGGCGAATTGAAATGGTCAATCCATCTCGGTGGTGTACAACCGAGACCTTTTTATTGGACTCGGTTGTACGCGGCCGATATATTGGAATACTTGTCGGTCATGGGTGACCGAAAATATGGGTTGTTTCACGAACCTGCTTGACCGAGACATCAGAAATGGATGAATTTGAACATTACAGTTTGAAAAAAAATTTGGTTGTATGTCAAACTAACAATACAAGATTGAAAATCCATCACGACAATTTGCACCGAAACTTAGTTAATTATAAATCTCCGTAACACTCAAACTGACTCTAAAAAGGGTCCATCCATAAGTAAACAACAATCAAAACACAACAACAATCAAAACACAGCACAACATTTGCATATACATAGAACATTTGGACGAATTGGCAAAATTTCTAAATGTTTAGCCGTTTCGGTACAAGCTTTAACCTACGGTGTATCTAAATCTACAACATGTATGGTGGCTTCATGATCAGCAGTTGCAATGGGCGCGATGTCTCGAAAAACGAATCCATCTCGCCAACCTTTGGCGATCCTCAACGTACCGATCCCACGATGGATATAAGGATGGCATGCGGTGCATTCACACGCAATCGCACTGTCAAAATGAACAATAGAACATAGAAGATATTGTCACAAACCCGATTAAGGGGGAAACAAACCAATTCACAAAAAATCATAGAACTTACCCTAACCCAATGGATATTCCTTCATTTGCCATTGCAATGATAAGTCTGTTGTGCAATGACGACGGTGGAGTACTACGTAGAGGTAGGAATGTGGAGGCACTCCCATGCGAGAGGTTGACGAGAATGACATTGAATGCGGTGGATACTAACAATCCCATGTCCGGAAGTGTCAACCATTCTTTGAAAGATGCCCCCCTCTTGCTTCTGCGGGCAATGCACCGCATTCTTAACAGTCTCGAAACTCGAGCCAAGCACTTCCCGCCAAAGGTCTTCATATCCGATAATCTCATCGTACATCCTTCTACGCACAATCCTCCACCCGTCTACGTCGGCAAGTCGAAGCCCAGAGGCTATACACCGATATCCACAATTTCCATCGGAAACGACATCGATAATGGCCTCAACATGTGGCAACCAATTTGGTTCTAAGCAATGACTATAAGCTATGTTAGATCCACTTTGCGTGCGTCGACTGGCACGACGCATTTGTGGAACATTGACTTTCTTCTGCCTAGAAGCTTTTGTGGAGTGGGAGGACTCAAATCCGATTGGAGACTGGGGTGCCTCCGACACAGGGGTGCCTCCGATTGGAGACCCCGGTGTCCTCCCACCCGCATCCTCAACTTCCTGCTCGCACTCCACAAAAGACGAAGGTGGACTAATCTCCCTAAGCTGCTCACTTTCAGTCCTCCCCCCGCATCCTCAAATTCCTCCTCCCCCTTATCCAATCTTCATGCGGTGTCGTGATTGTGTCTCCCACAAATCACAGTGACATACCATAAGGAGTCAAGCATTTTCCTTGACGTTAATTTGGAAAGGGCATCAACATTTCTTCATACCAGTGTGACTCCTCGCCTTTTCATCATTCCTTGATTTCTTTAAAAATTTTGCCGCTTTCCCCTTCCCTACTCTCTGAGCCGGTCCCTTATATGTCTCGGACCTCTCATGAGCAATTTTCACCCTTCCCCTGCGCTTAATGCCCTCGGCATCCGAGCGCTTCGTTACTAACACAAACTTGTTCTCACCACCAATCATTTGGAGCCATGAAATAGCCGCTTCTCGAGAGGGGAATGGCTTAGAAGGTGTAAAAGTGTCCTTGTAGTCTGGAAAATTACTAGATAACGACATTACCTGCAATACAAACAGTGTAACATTATAATCAACCAAAATGTACAGCACAATCACAAAAAACCCAAAAAAACATGTTCTCGGTTGTACAGGTCCGAAACTTTCTTCAGAGTCTCGCTTACGTACGACCGATATTTACTCATTACTCTCGGTCGTTCCAGACCGTGACCTATGTGAATTCTCTCGGTCCTCTATGAGCGAGACGTTACCATACATCTCGGTCCTGCGAGGCCGAAACGATCGCGCACCCAGACAGAAACTTCGGATAACCGCAAAAAAAACACAAAAAATTTGCAAAATTACCTCAAGGACGACCTCCTCTGGCACCGAAGCATTACAATCCTCCATTATACAGTGGAAACAACTTCGGATTTGAAGAAATTACCAAACCCTACGTTGACAAACAAATCATCATTTTCACTGTTATACACAACTAAACAGTTCTAAAAAACCCGAATATGGTTGTCAAACATTGTTACCTCGCTGTCGGACGAGCAAGAATCGATCAGCTCTTCGCCAAACGCAATGTGGCTGTCGCTTTGTGCTTCAAGCTTGCTGGTGGGGTGCCCTAACTCCTTGTCAAAATGGTTTGTGGGGTTTAAACCATTATATATATACAAGGGGCAAAATGGTCTTTTCCATTTTTTGGAATTTTTTCAAATAAGTTGGGTGCCCTCATTAAATGGTGGGGTGCCCTTAGCGGCCCTCCTTGTTTTTAAGAAAAAAAAAGTCAGGCTATGCATAATGATCATGGCACCCAGGGAAATTTTTGTGAAAATTGGTTTTGAATGGAAATGTCAAAAATGTCATCTCAAACCCAACTATTCACTCATGATCTAAAACCTTCTTTTCCCGCGCACCCCACCTTCATACAAGCCTCCAAATTCCATCAAGTGCAATCGATCCCTCGTCTCGTGTGATCGTTTCTCGATTCAATGGGTTCTGGACATTGTAAGTATGTTGTTACTGGATTTTTGGTGGTTGTATCATTTGGTTGAGTCATTTTTTAAAGAGAAAATAAAGTGAGTTTGTATTGTAGGGTTTATAAGATTGATCGTTTTTATATCACGGTTAACGTGTAATGGGTGAAGATAAGGAGTGGGAGACGAACGTAGAAGAAGATAAGGTTTATTTTCTCTATTTTTTATGTTTTTTTTTCATTTTTCAAACTGTAATGGAGACGTGCAGTACTCGGCCACACAAGATCAAGACAATACATACGGTCTCAGTTGTATGTAGCCGACACTCTAGGATCAGTTTTGGACTAATACAATCGAAACCTGTAGTGAAAATGTGTCGTTAGTTTCAGTGGGTAGGTACCGTGACATGATGCATAGTCTCAAACTTGTATAGGCGAGTCTTATTGATGATTCTCGGACCTGTGAAATCGAAACAATATGTTTTAATTGTTTCTTCATTTTTTTCATTATCAAATCTTACGATACGCATACCTTGTTGCAGGAAAAGCTATCCACATCATCCACATTTCAATTTGAAGACTACACAAGTCTTTTTAGTCGTGAAGAACTATTCGGGTCTAGGAAGGAGGCTGTTGAATGAGTTCAAAACTTGAGATGGGAAAGAAAATTTGTATTGGTTACGAAGAAGTCGGATGCTGGAGGGATTGGCCGTAGGGGTAGGGTGAAGCTTGTTTGTGAGAAGTCTGGTACATATATGGGTATTTCTCAAAGAATAGGGATATCTAAAGTGGAGAAACTTGAGAAAAAAAAATCAAATTTGAACATAACAAAAAAGGGGAGGATAAGACAAGGCATCACAGTGGCACCAAGAAATGTGAGTGTCATTTTCTTATTTTACATCAAGGAAGAGTCGAACTCTTTATGGTATTTGAATGTGCTATGTGGGCGTCACAACCATGAGACCGCGAAGTACTTAGAAAGGTACTCATATGTCGGTCGATTGACTCAGGACGAGAAGGTTGTAGTGGGGCAAATGACTAAGGGGAATGTGATGTCAAAACAGATCCTGAACACATTGAGGCAAAGGGATAAAAACAATGCTTCTACTCTTCGTACGATTTAAAATGCACGACAAAGACAACGAGAACGCAAATGCAACAATTATTGCACTTATTGGAGCAAAATAGCTATTTGTCGTGGCATAGAAAGGATAATGATACGAATGTCGTGACCGACATATTCTGGGTGCATCCTAACTCTATCAATTTGGTGCGGTGTTTCCCTTTGGTCCTTATCACTGACTGCACATACAAGACCAATAGGTACCGTGTAACGACCCTTAAGTTTACACCTGCCACGTGTCACGTTTCAGGACCGTTGACTAGATTATCATGAGTTGAAGTACTTGTCGAAGCCCCCAGAGTTGACACCGAAGTAAATTTTATTTTTCTATGGTGTATATATTATTTATTTATACCAAATGTAAATTTCTAATGTTCAAGTGTACGTTTATTTTGTTGTAGTGAATTTGCGAGTAAGGTATACGTGGGGCATTCGGTGAGTCGAGACATGAGTGGGGACGTACCTCGAGTTGCGTGTTGACGTGGGACCGAGGTAGCGGCTTATGGGGTAAGTGTAATTTGAATGAATTATAGTGGTGTATATAGCTTTAATGTGGTCACATTGAAAATTCAAATAGAAGCCTAAGTTAGTGAATTTAAATCAAAGGCTTTAGGATGTGCATCGAGACACGTAATGACTTATCTCGAGATCAAGTGAGTCAATGTTTGGAGTCATTTATGCATGACTTGTGGGACAAGTGTGTGAAGGTGGTCCACAAGTTAAGCCTCGGGATACGTAAGTGCACATAGATGTGTGGCTATTGTAAAATCAACTCCAATTATATATAACCGATTGGTCAAACCAACCTATCACTTATCATTTTCATCCTCAACGATTTGGCAAGGAAGAAGAGAGGAAGAGAGGTTGCTAGAGTGCTCAAGAGGTGGGGGAAAACTCAAGAAATCAGTGAAGTGAAGAAGAATATCAATTGTATCAAGCTAGGTACTCCATTAACATAGCTTGGTCAATTCAATAAATTCATATATTTGATGTCGTAGGGTGTTGTTTTGTGTTGTGGTTGATGTTAGGGACCTATAGTAACGTCCCCAAGGCATCACCATGGCCTATGTGTGGAAGAAACCCAGAATTCGAAATGCATAATTACGGGTTCTGCTGCACATAGCGCGCTAGGTGGAAAATTTAGCGCGCTAATATTGATTAGCGCGCTAGATATCAGAGTTAGCGCGCTAATATCAAAAATTAGCACGCTAATGTCAAAAATTAGCATGCTAATATTGATTAGCGCGCTAGGTGTATGAGGTAGCGCGCTAATTACCTTGGCAGCACATAAAGTTGAAATTTTCCAAATCTCCAAAACACTATAATTTGGTCTAAAACATGATATAGGTCCTCACGAACCTAAGGGGAGGTCTCGGGAGTTCGGGTGATCGTTTTGGGGAGCGTGTCCTGTGGCGGTCCCAGCCGCCTCGGGGTGACGTGTCTTCGTGTACTCCTTGCCGGCTGGCCCAACTACACGTGTCCGGCACCTGCCCGTCATCTTTATGTCTCGTAATTAATGTTCCTAAGTGTAATATTAGATAAACTAGTATATCATCCTTATATTCTTTGTCCCATACCAACTGTGGTTTATCTAACTGTTTCAGTTGTTACCTAGTTGACAATTTATTGAGATCCTAAACATAATAATGGGTTGTATTTTAAGGTTAACATATTCAGCGGAAGTTTTACTTAATACCATTTAAACAAGATAATCTAGCATGATAAACATTGTTCAAAGGCAAAACCTACTGTGGAAAACCCTGAAAAGTACTATGTATATAAGCGACATCACCACAACAGGTATATATACATGTACTGTGTGATCTCAAGTCTCCCAATACCCAAAACATACAAAATATCAAAAATAAACACGTACAAGTAGGTCCTCGACAGTGGGCAATCGGATGTAGTCGCCTAGGATCCCCTTACCCTACTGGTACTAGGATCTGCACTCAATCATCACAAAAAGACAGATGACGAGTACAATAAGTAAAATCCCAAGGAACTCCTCTGAGCATTCATATAATAAAATAAAGGAAATACAAGGAATATTGTCAAGTAAACATGCGGAATGTAAAACAGGCAACTGTAAATGGCTTATCGCATGAATAAACAACAGACAAGCTAACAAATGTGTGTGCTCACTCCAGAGGGACTAGACTGTATTTCGGGTCACCAAGTTCCCACCAGTGGTCGCGTCCAGCTGGCCTAACACTTGGTCCTCGTGAGCTGGCCAAATCCGTGAGTCGCCGACACGTGCACCAAGGCAAGCCCAGGTCGCCGTTCACTGAGGGTCGGGTCACACGTGCTACAGTCCAGTGCCTCATGAACACACAACAAGGAAATCCGAGGGAGTAAACGTCCAAATATCCTAACAAAAAGATGAACAACAATGAATAATAGAAACAACATGTAAACAGAATAAATACTCAGAGTTTTTCAGTTGAGTTTTACAAACCTCACACCGCTCTCCGACCTCCCCGGACTCCCGTACCTGACCCGTCAAGCCCCCTGACACTGAGCTTCGGTCCACTAAGTCCATGAAGTCCATTTTTACCAGTTTAGTTTGTTTACAGAGGTGTAGATATGTATTAGGTGGAAAATATCTAAAACAGTCCTAAATTCCCATTTTCATCTGTCGTTAGCGCGTTAATTTGTCAACTTAGCGCGCTAGTTTTGAGTTAGTGCGCTAAGGGGGTGTACCTAGCGCGCTAGAAATTTTAATTAGCGCGATATTGTTTTTCGTTGCGAAGAACTGCGGCACACTCAGGACAGTTAGCGCGCTAATAGTTCCAATCTTCTGGGACAAAATTCTCAATTCGAAAATTCTGTCATAGCCCTCTCAATTAGCTATTATAATTGGTCTATTACCCTCTCCTCATCAAAATAACTTCAATCCATAATTGAGAACACTCCAAAAACCTCAATGTACATAAATTCCCACAAATTCATGCACTCATCACACTCTCCAATTTCATCAAAACTAGAAATTCTACCAGTGATCAATCCTCTAATAATACGATCTAAAAACATGAAATTGATGAACTTTCTATCACAATTCAGAGCATACATCAGAAAATTTAAAATTCTACCAAAGCAAATGAAAATGAGTTCAATTTAAAATGTAGGAGATTAGGAAAATGATTACCGTTAGATTACTTGGTTTGATGCCTAGGTTGTTGAATTCCCAGCTCCAAATCTTATCTTCTTCCTCTGATCTATTAGTTTGCATGAATTTGTATGTGAGTGTTGTGATCAAATACTCCACTAACTTTCATATATATATATATATATATATATATATATATATATATATATATATATATGTTAGTTGGAATCAATTGTATGTACGTATCCCGAGGCATATCTTGTGGTTCACAAGCATGATGTCATATACTTCATGGTGACTCCAATAGCATACTTATCATCTAGTAACACTCACAATGCTCACAATGCTAATCTAGATGTCCATATCATGGCCTCTTTTATTTAATGTAAACTATAGGCTTCCATTTATTTTATCTGTGTCACATTACATTAAGCCTTATCCAATCATATGGCTAGTGTTTTATTTAGCAAATTTAAATCAACTCATGGTCACACTAACCCTCGGCTACTCGTACCCAGTGCCTCGCGTCTCGACACGCATTTTGAGGTGTGTCATAGCCTATTGTTCAAGTTTATTTAATTAGCCTATGGTTACATTAATTATACCAATTTGATAACATATGGTTACATTGATCATGTCAATTTGATAGCCTAGACATGTTTATGTAAGTTTATTGAGCATTCTCTAGTGTACCCGTATATCGCCTCTCGATACCCGCATTAGCACGCACTTCAAGGCAGCTACCCGTCACACAACCTCACACGCTCTCGTGATTCAACATACACACATGCGATGTATTTAACCAATAATTGAATAAATTGCACCGCAATTAAGCCATCCAACATACAATTAAACCAGTGTACCTAGTTCAATGTGTGTCCTAGCCTACCCGCGGTGTCCACGTGGATCTGAGCTGGCGTCCATGTCTGCAATTTCGAGATAATTAACGGTATTTATTAAAATGGGCCGTTACATGTCTGAGCCGCGAGGGCGGGATAACGCGAGTCCGAGGAATGTAAGTGAGTAAACCAGTTAAGGAAATGCATAGTAATTCATATTTCGTATTTATTGTCTTTATTGATATGTGCATTTTCTTGGAATTCTATTATTTATTTCTTTGGTTGAGTGTCTATAGCCTAAGTGTGTCAAGAAGGTGCTCTTGGGATTATAGCTAGTTGGGCTAACGTGAACACTACCTGCGGGGATGTAGCTACCCAACCAAACGTGAGTTCTCCCGAGTACTGGATTATTGTGGATTGTTGTGAATTGTTGTGGATTTAAGACCACTTAGTATGCCTCTTTTGATTCCTAGGCACTCAGTTTTCATCGTACATATCTACCAGTCTGTTTATCATGCACTTTTATCTTGTCTTTTAACACCTGCATGATATTTGGACTGTTTTTAAATGATTCATGAATTATTGTTTATATCCTTCTAGTTATTACTTTCTACTTTACTGTACTCATCGTCTAGTTTATTACGGTGGGTGCAGATCGGACATAGACAAGCAAGGGGAAAGGACCGGTGATCGGTGATTTTCTTTGAGGACTTTTTTGGAGCGGTTCCTTCCTTGCACTATAGTATGTTTCGCCATTTTTGTTGTACTTATTGTATATTATTGCTTTTGAGTACACTATGACATATTGGGATCGAGTGATATGGGATATGCATGTTTATACGATGATGTCAGGGTTTCACACTGTAGGTTGTTTCACTTTTATTTAAATCTAAGTTATTTCATCTTGTCTTAAGTTTAATTCCGCTGCAAACTATTTTGTAAAAGACATAACATAATAACTCAACGTCAAAAGACAAATTTAATGAGAAAGGAACTATTGGAGGCTGACTAGGCCTACATTGACTTTGCAAGGATTGACTCGGAAGTCTACGTGGGTTTAGGCCGGGCGGGGCCTAGTTTTATGGGAAGTTGGGGCTGTCACATACCGCATGCCACTGTTGGAGATTATTGGGGTGACTTCGACTGAGGTCACTTTCTCAGATTGGTTTTGCTTTTATGTCGTCGAAGAGCAAAGATAGCTACTTATAGCCTTTAGAGATTTTTAAAGCAAATATTGGAGGGTTGGTCTTCATCACTGATAGAGAGTTGAGACTTATCACTGCAATCCAACAAGTATTTCCCCAATCGTCTTACCTACTTTGCACGTGACACATAAATTGAGATTTCTTGACCAACACCAAGAAAATGCTTACAAGAAATGAGAACTTCACACTTTTTAATGATAAGTGGACGACATGATGTATGCGAAGTCTGATGCCTCATTTGACCGTAGGTATAATGAGATACAACATGATTACGGAGATGTGAAAGGGTTGGTTGACTATTTGGAGAAGACTTGGGTTATGGAGTCTAAAGAAAGATGTGTTTCTGCTAGAACAGATAAGATTATGCACTTCGGAGATACAACGACGCAAAGAGTTGAGTCTGCGCATTCAACTCTCAAGAAACATGTTTGGCATTGTCAAGCAAACTTGAGGCACTTTGGGGTGTCATTGATGGCATGATAGACAACCAACACAACAAGATAAAGGCATCATTTGGGCGGAGTTTGAATGTGGTGCAACACGGCTTCATGGGCCCTTTGTATCGTCCTTTGCATGGTTATGTCTCCCAAGCAGCACTCAAGTTGATTCGTGAAGAATTAAAGCGTGAAGAGCATGTCGAAAGCGATCAATTTCTTTGTGGTTGTGACATACGCTCTACACATGGTCTTCCTTATGCATATGAGCTTAACGTACTTCTTTTGGCCAGTTCACCTATACCACTTGAGGACATACCTAGTCATTGGCAAAAGTTGAGTTTGATACCTGTGTAACGGCCCGTTTTATTAACGTCGTTATTCATCTCGTAATTTCAGACATAGACGTCATCTCAGATCCACATGGACGTCGTGGGTAGGCTAGGACACACGTCGACCTAGGTACACTAGCTAATTGTGTGTTGGATTGCTTGTTTGCGATGCATTTCATAAATTTATTTGTTAATACATCGCATGTGTGGATGTTGAATAGCGATATCGTGCGAGGGTGTGTGACGGGTAGTCGCCTCGAAGCACGTGTTAACGCGAGTATCGAGAGGCGAAGTACAAGTACACTAGGAAAACTCAACAAACTTACATAAATATGACAAAGTTATTAAATTGAAATGGATAATGTAACCATAGGCTAACTATATTGAAATATAAATAATAGACTATGGCGCGCCTCGAAATCTGTGTCGAGACGCGGGGCACCAGATACCGAGTAGCCGAAGGTTAGTGAGACCATGAGTTAGTTAAATTGGACAAATAAAACACTAACCATATGGTTTTATAAAGCTAAATTTAATGTGACATCAATTAAATAAGCTAAGCCTATAACTAGCACTCAATAATGAGGACCATGAGATGGATGTCTAGATGAGCACAGTGAGTAATACTAGGAAGGGAGTGTGCTATTGGAGTCATCAGGTGGTGTGGGACAGCATGGTTATGAACCACAAGATAATCCTCGAGATATGTATGCACACTTAATCAAGACCAAAACTATATAACAAGTGAATGGGATTTCATTCAAATCTACTCAACTACCCAAGGAAGAAGAAGGAGTTCAAGCTGGGAAGTCAGGACATTTGAGATCAATTCAAGAGATTAAACCTAGGTAATCATCTTCCTCATCTCCTATACTCTTCAATGGACTCATTTTTGCTATGTTTGGTGAAATTCGAAATTGATGGTGAAATTTCTGATTTGTGGTTAAAATTTGACGAATTACATATTATTAGATCATATTCATAGAGGATTTACCACTGTTTTAATTAGATTTGATGATATTGATGAAATTGGGAAGTGGTGTGAATGCATGAATTTGGAGAATTTGGGTTAAAATTTATGTTCTGGAGTATGCTAGATGTTGCTTCGAAGTTGATATTGTATGTAAAGCATGTGTAAACCAATAAGGTAGCCAATTGAAAGGAGAAAGACAGAATTCTTGACTTGAGAATTATGTCACAAAGGATAGATAGCGCACTACCTGGGAAGGTTAGCGCGCTAATCGTTCCGGGTTTGCAACTGTTCTTCGTCCTAAAGAACAGTAGCTCGCTACATGAATTCCTAGCGCGCTACCATAACCTAGTGCGCTATGTATACCCCCTTAGCGCGCTAACGACAAATTAAATATGGATTTAAAAGGTTGTTTTGGTGATTTTTCACTTAATACATGTATAAACACTAGGAAATAACCTAAACCTATAAAACTTGGACTTTAGGGACTTGGGGAAAACGTAGCTCGGAGTTGGGAGCTTGTCGGGTTGGATACGAAAGTCTTGGGAGGTCGGAGAGCGGTTTGAGGTTTGTAAAACCCAACTGAAAGATTCTGAGTATTTGATTATGCTTTAAATTTCATTTCCATCATTTCTTGTTGTTTTAATTATTCCATTCCGTTACTTGGACGTGGGTTGAGGTTACTCCTCCGAATTTTCCTGGTTATGTGCCCATGATACGCTGTATTGCAGCACGTGTGACCCGACCCTCAGTGAATGGCAACCTGATCTTGCCCTTGGTGCACGTGTCGGTGACTCAGCGAATTTGGCCAGCACCACGAGGGACCAAATGTCGGGCCAGTTGGGCGCGACCATTGGTGGGAACTTGGTGACTCGAAGTACAGTCTAGTTCATCTGGAGCGAGCACACACATTTGTTAGCTTATCTGTTATCTATTCATGTGATGAGCCATTTACAGTTGCTTGTTTATATTCCGCATGTTTACTTGACAGTATTTTCTTGCATTTCATTTACTTTATTATGCGAATGCTCAGAGGGGTTCCTTAAGATTTTACTCATTGTACTCGTCATATGTCTTGTTGTGATGATTGAGTGCAGATCATAGTACCAATAGGGGCAAGGGGATCCTAGGCGACTACATATAATTGCCCGCCGTTGAGGACCTACTAGTACGTGCTTATTTTGATATTTTGTTTTATTTTGGGTATTGGGAGACTTGTAATTACACAGTACATGTTTATATACCCTATTTATGATATTGTCGCTTATACACATAGTACTTTTTCGGGTTTTCCATTTTAGGATTTGCTCTTATTAATAATGTTTATCATACTAAATTACTAACCAAATGTATCAATTAAGGTTTTCGCAGATATATGTGTTAGTTTGTAAGATACAACCCACTAGTATGCTTAGGCATTAGAATAAACTTTTAACTACTTAAGGAGAATAAGTTAAGCAAATACTAATAATCTACTAACTAATTTGATAAAACACACGTGGACACGAATTCTTAGACAATAGGTGGCCGGGCAGGTGGCGGACACGTGTAGTTGGGCCCACCTGGCAAGGAATACACGGAGACACGTCACCCCGAGGCGGCAGGGCCACGATAACCTGAGCAACCTGTGGGTCGGGTTGATTATAACTTCAAAGACGAGATCCAGAGAGTCGTTGATTTGTTAGGAGGTTGCATTGATGAGGATGCACATTTAAGGATCGTTCAACAATTGAGAGAGATTAGTAACCCTACATCCACATCGGTGATTCCACCTCCTGCTAAGGTGAAGACAAAAAAGAGATCAAACATCAAAAAAGGAAGTAAAAAACATTGAAGAGAAAGCCCGATGAAGACGATACATCTACAACAAGACTTCCTAGTGGTTTTGAATATGTGCCCGGTCAAGAGAAGTTTGCTTGTTCGCGAAAGAAGCAAAAATCATATGTTGCCAAAATATACCGAACCCGTAGAGCTTCAATGGGTCTGTTTAAGGTTGGGTTCATTTCTAGCATTCAATCGGATTGGGTTCCATATGTTGAGAATGTGACGGCCCCAGTTCCACAATCCTAAACTAGGCCCCGCTCGGCCTAGACTTACGTGGACCCCCGAGCCCGTTTCGCTGAGTCACGTAAGCCTAGTCAGCCTTCCTTTACCATTAACCATTTATCAAGCAATTAAAGTTGACTTAATCAATTAGTGAGTTATCATAGTTTTAGCATAAGCAATTAAACCTCAAACTAAATGAAAAACCTCTAAGACACAAGTTCAGATAACCTAGAGTGTGGAAATCCCGAATATGTATATCATCATCAATGAACATTCAGATGAGAGTAAACACAAAATATACATGCCCAAAATCTTTCAAAAACCTAACTCCCAGTGTTTCAAAACAAGTATATCTAATAATACAAAAGAATCACCTATATCAGACAAGTGGAAAGGACTACTTCGGTATCCTCAAATGATATCTCCTAGCTGTGGAGCCTTCCCCTTGCTGGACTGTGGATCTGCACTCCGTCAAACACAAGAATGACGAGCCCAGGTAAGTAATGCCAAGCAGGACATATATACAACATTTCAAAATAAATAAATAAGTCTAATTCATGCGGATAGAAAGAAAGGAACAGGGAACACATGAATATAAAAGACTGCAAATAAATCAATCGATAAGTGAGGGTCCGGAATACGAAAGCCGAATAGCAAGGAATCCCGACCAAAAGGTCGTTGAGTCGCGGCAAAAGCTCAGCTGACTCGGGCTCAGGACGAAAAATAGCGTACCAGCCCTAACTCTTGCGACTATGAGATATCCACAGACCCGGATAAGTGCCCCCAACGTACATTCAATTGGGAGATATCAACGGCGTACAGATAAGAGCTCTTATCACAAATAAATAATAATCATGACTCACTTGCCAATTGACCACTCAACCAATAGAAATTTCAAAAGAACTGATGAACAGAGCAATAATAACAAAGTTTAAAGATCGAGAAATAACTGTAAAATTTCTTAGCTGGTTTACTTACATGTATCCAAGCTAATAAGCACTTAAATCGGCTCCGACACGCCTCCAAATCTGTACCCAATACCCGACACTAGTAAACTATGCCCCTGATAATCATATGGGCAAATTTATATTGTGTTAAAGCCTATTTAAGAAATTTTTAGATTTTTAAATCCCCAAATTGTTCACAACAACAACAACAACAACATAGCCTCAGTCTCAAATAAATCCCAAAATTGTTCAACTTCAAAAAATCATAGTGGTGGCACACTTTTTGAGGAAATTTTTTTTTCAGTGTAAAAACTTCCGACAACTTCAACCAATTATTTAAAAATCCCTAAATTGGTCCAAATCGAGTTCGAGACCAATTTCTCAAAATTTGGGCTAATCCGCCCATTTCACGCTTTTTGAGGTAAAAACCCTGTAAAAATCTCGTCCGAAATTCCAAATATTTTATTTTTTCATAGAAATTCATCAATTTCTATTTATTTTGTCGACATATAATTTTTTCAGAATTTTCTCCAATTTTCTGGCATTTTTTACCATTTTTTTCTATTTTTTCTAAATTTTCTCTTCTTCCTTTTTTATTTGGGTCGGGTCGACCCTAGCCAGGGCACTGGGCCTGGCACGCCCCATGGGCTGAGCCTGGCCCAGGCCCTTGGCCCGACCCAAGGAATGATGCACACGCACACGCACACGCACGCGCGCGCGTGCGTGTGCATCTTCCACAATTCGATTTCATTAAATTTTTTTTTTTAAAAAATCCGGGATACAATCTCATAATCAAAACAATAGGGAGATCACTCCCTTGCACTCTCTTCATCTTCCCAATTTCATCAAAACTCCATTAACAACCAAAACAAACCAACAACAACATCAACACTCAATTCATGTTTTTTTTTAAATGAACAAGCTATGTTAGTGGAGTTACCTTTCTTGATGAACTTCCAAGCTTAATTACCAAGACTCCTTCAACCTCCCTGAATTGCTTGATCTCCACTTCTCTCCAATGATGAGACTCAAAGAATGGTCAACAATTTGACTTATATGTATTGGATAAAGATTGAACTATGGCCACACATCTATTTGTGCACACGTATCTCGAGGCATGTCTAAGGGACCACCTTCATACAATTATCATCCAAGTCATGCACAAATGACTCACAAGTTGACTCCATTGACCTCTTAATTTGTCAATGCGCTTCTCGAGACACATCATGTGGTCATTTAAATTTTTCACTAACTATAGTCATGTTAATGTTTATATTTAGGGTGACCACATTAGCCACTTATTAAACCAGCATAAATTCACATTTATCTCACATTAGACTTACCCCATAAGTCGATACCTCGGTCTCACGTCGACACCCAATTCGAGGTACGCCTCCGCTCGTCTTGACATCGATATGTCCCGCGTGTACCTTACCCGCACATTACCAAATTTAATTAATTTAACTTGTTCAATCTTTGGTATAATAAATAATACAAGCATCAACAAAAATACCATACCTCGGTGTCGACTCTCGAGATTTGGACATATGTATCACGACAAGTGGGTCCCTCGTACGCCCTGAAATGACACGTGGCACGAGTTAGATTTTTAGGGTCGTTACCGAGAATACCTTCGATGTGGCTAGCGATGGTCATTGTGGCTTCAGGTGTATTGCCACCGGCCTCGGTCTACCCGATAGAGATGGTTGGAGGATAATTAGAGAAGGCATTCTCCGTGAATTGGATAAAAAAACAAGTTCTATGGGGTGAAGTTCTAAGAAAAGGCTATGGAACCTTAAGGAGTTGCGTGGATTGCAATGACATTGAGGAGGTTGGATTGGAAAAGTGGATGACTCTTCCCAATATGGGTCTTTTGATTGCAACCACTTTAAATATCATGTTAGTGAATGTTTCATGTGACAATTGTTTGACCTACCTTCCTTTGCGTAGCTCACCGCCATCAACCTTTAGAGAGGGTTATTATTGGGGTCACAAACTTCAACAACATTCATTGGGTTAGGGTAAGTTTCATATAATTCCACTTAATTGATATTTCTTTTTATTTTTCCCTTCAAAGTTTTTAATGTTAAAAACTTATTCTCTACGAGATTTTACAATTTATAGGTGAAGTTGTGCACCCCTTCCTCCCATTTTCCCATTATGGAACACCTTCGTGGAGAGTGATGCTAAGGAGTGGGGTACATGATTCTACATCCAAGATCGCACTCAAGTCATGCAGTCTCAGCAAGGCACGACTGATGTAATAGACTTAGGTGAACCTTAAATTTTCAAACAACTTTGATAGCATTTTTTTGAATGACTTGTATACTTGTGCATTTTGTAAAACACAACATAGTACACATGTTACACTTGTGCATTTTATTTTATGTATGGGGTGCCCTTATAGTTGTTGGGGTGCCCTAATATTTTTTTGGGGTGTTCCGAGAGAATATTGGGTGTATTTTGGGTTTCCATACGTCTCGGTGTCATGTTCACCGACAGGGTACAGGTGGTATCGGTCGATGCCTACCGAGTATAACGTGTTCTATCTCGGTACAGTGCGACCGACAATATACAAAGGTTTGCGGTATTACATGGCCAACATGTTCAGATTTTTTAAAATTCACAATTGGTCGGACATGGGTAGTCGAGACCAGTTAATGCCTTCTCGGTCCTACAGGTCCGAGTCGAAAGGTGTGGTCTCGAACCTGGGGGGGCCGAGAACCTTCCTAAACTGAAAAATTCAAGTTTTTATTAGGTAAACCAATATCATTCACAATAATGTCACACACAACAGAGTATAAGCAAACTAAAGCCACAAACTAAATAATCATAGACATCAGAAAAATACATTTAGTAATGAGTACAACACACTTTATAGAAAAACCCCGCAAACAACATCCAAAACAGTCACAAAGGGGTATGACACACATTTTGAGTTCATACAATTGAACTCTTACTCTTCTTCACATTTTGGGACTGGTATGTGTTCCCGTGCATGCGCTTGGCCTTTAAGGGTTGTGAGGCACTCGAATTAGATGCAAGAAGAACCTTGTCGTATTGGGAATCTCTTGTTAGTGCGGTTGGGGATGTCGTGGTGGTGCTTGTGGCGGTAGTGGTGGTGGTAATGGCAAGACCCTTCCCCATCAAAAACTCCACCACTTCATTCGTTATTCTCCGTGCAGCCTCCATTTTGGTCGTCCCCTCTGGCAAGTCAATCCATGCCAACACGGTGTCCAATGTTCGCCTGTTACGCTGTTGCGAAAAGCACAAACACAATAAAATATATTAGAACACAAAATAAAAATTTTTCCAAACCCGAAACCCGAACATAAGCTTAATAATTACCTCCATAAGCTCATAGTCCGTAATAGTGTCGATCGCGCCTTCGGTATGGGCTAGGTTCTTGATGGCAGGATGTGAAACTCGTACAAACCAGGGTAGGAAATATGGTGTAGCCATGAACTCGAACCGCGCCTTCTCTCCACGGCTTTCAGGGGAGAGTAAGTGGTTCCGCCACCTTTCCCAATTCTCCGATTGGAAGTCGTACTTAACCGAATATTTTTGTACAGAAAGTCCTCGGACAGCTTTAAGAAGACGGTAAGGAGGGTCCGGTATGTCTTGGACATGACCAAGCTGTCTTAGGAACCGCTCCGGATGATACGGCTCCACAATGTCTTTGTACTTAATTGTACTGGAATAGAAGGCCATAAATTTGAATGATGTCATCGGGTCTGACATCCACGTACGGATCCCAAGTCACCTACACCAATCAAAGGAACAAGTTATAATGAGTTCCTTGAAATTTAAAATTGAGTAACTAATGATAGTAACACACCTCACTAGGCCGCAACCTATCTAGTGTCATCCGAATAGAAGCTAACTTATCCACGTTCATAGCAGTCTCGTGTTTCCGTATACACTTAGAAACACGAGGTTGGACGTGGCCGATGTATTTCGCCTTCGGCGCGGCGAGCTGAAATTTAAAGTGGTCGTACACCTATCCCTACGGAGCAAAAACAACAATCACAACAAGTAAGAAATACTAGTATACAATTCAACAACAACATTCGAAAAAAGTAAACAAATGCGAATTGAGTTCATACCTCGAGCAAGATCAAATACCTGCGATCTGTGAAACCTCTGTTAGGGCATGTGCCCTAGGTCAATCTACAAACATTATTTTTCTTATAATTTTAGTTAATAAAATAGAGGTTTTATTTGTTGTTTTATTATAAGTGTTGCATGTTTACCTTATAGTAAGATCCATGGGTATTTGTTGAAATATCTTAAATGTCCATAGTCGGTCATTATAATGGGAACTATAATGAATTAAGACTAGTGTGAATCTTGATTGATGGTCATGTGATGATCATGCGTATAAGGATACGAATCAAGATCATGAGTACTTATTATGGAATAAGATATTGGACCGACCCGCTATGAGAATACCACATGGATTAAGTCATATGTGTTACTCATGATAGGTATATCATTTAGTCCTTCGACTTGAGATTACCATAGACTTCAATATTAGGAGCATGATAATTTGACGCAATTAAATGTTGTCTTTAACCGAACAATTATAAAGATTGTGATTGTTTACCGTGTGAATAATATGTGAAGGTATATAATCAAGATAGAATTTGTCACTTTCGTATAGAGAGAGATATCAGTGGATCTCTCGATAAGATAGACTGAAAATGGCCAAGTCCATGTGGATTGATATGATCAATGTCATTTGGATGTTTTTCAGTTTACTTAAAGATCGAGACTAGTACGATTGAACATTAAGGGTGACTTTCCATGTCTTATGTTTAATCAAAGGATATCGCACGATTAAAGGATAAAATATACGTTATTAATTAGGTTGTATCGATGTTGATATTCATGCTACTTGGGAAATCATAAAGCCTTGCTAGAGACCGCTTATGACTTGTGTACCAAAATGGTTTTTGGTTCACTGCCAACGTCGCATGAACCTATTGGGTCGCACACAAAGAATGGTTTTGCACAATTTCAATTGGTCAAAAGTAATGAATTTTATATGATAAAATTCATGACATAAAAGCCCTTACGATTTGTTATATGATAACTTGTTAATAGGGGCGTATGTGTAATTTCTTAAACTGCGTAAATACAATAGTTGTATTACAAATAGGATTTTCAGTTAGGGCTTATCTACACATATAAATAAAGGGTGGATCCCTAAAAACAAAAAAAGAAATTACAATTTTTCAAGTTCTCTGGATTTAGGGAGAGAGAAAAATCATTTTTCAATCTCTTTTGCGGCTAGCACTCCAAATTGTGGTCATCGTTCGTGTGTGGATTTCTGATAGAGGATGCGCACTTAAACGTCTTGAAAATCGAACAATAAAAAAGAAATCACGGAATAAGGTATGATTTACTTTCGTAGATTTAGTTTAATGGAACTTATTTTCTATCCTGTTGGAGTTTTTCAAAATTTGTTTCGAATTTTTCGCTGCGCATGAACCCCAAAAACCCAACAACTTCCACCCTGGTTGCCGACCCCAAGGTGTCGGTAAAGGTACGCCAAGGCAGCTGCACCCCTTGCATAGCTTCCAACCTCATCCAAATTCTCCAAAAGCTTGAGCAAGGTAATGGAGACTCGTGATCCACTTTTATCGGCAAAAAGAGTGCACGATAAGTGGTACAACAAATATGCACATGCAGTGCATTCCATCTTCGGGTAAATGCTTGGCTTCGCTTTGGGACACCATATACTCTTTAACCATGAGCCCTCTTGTGATGTTCACCTCTTCCTTTGCGTCTTCAACAGTAATCCCGAGGAGCTTGGAAACTAAACTAATCGCCTCCGTGCGAGACTCCTCGGTGTACCTCATAAAGTTTTCCACTGCTACCACTTTACCGGCCATCGGGATATTCAAAAGAAGGCTCACATCCTTCAAGGTGATGGACATTTCACCTAACGACAGATGAAATGTATTCGTCTCTAGCTGTCACCTCTCAACGAATGCCGAAATTAGCTCCTTGTTGCATTTCCTATAGAAGCAATCTATGAGTGGCATCAACCCGGACATCTGAATGAGCCTCTGCAGGTCTTCAGTGTCGGGGTGGCAAGACTGCAAGTCCCACTCAAGTAATTGGGCCCCGTGGTTAATGTACTTAAGCAATGAGCGATGCTGCAAAAACCAAACAAACGAGTAGAATAAATTGTCAAAACTTAGAAATATATGCAGCATGCATCATTTTTTTGTAGGAAACTAAACTTAGAAGAATAAATATACCTCATTGTTTCAAATCGACGCCGCAATATGGTTTTTGAAGCTCTTCAGCAATGACCGGTCAATGGGACCACCAGGTAAAGGAGCGAATGGGTCATCTTCCCTCTCCTCTACATTCCCACCAGTTGCACCACTACTACTCTCGGGAACGGGGCATTCGGCTGTGGTACTCCTATTTTCTTCATTACTTGGGCCCTTCTCCCTAAACTCAGATGATTCGGATGTGGCCCCCCACTCTCATCATGATTAATACGTAGGTCCCGCTCGTGGACCTGTAATGCCTCGTCCTGTACACCATCTCCTTAGGAGAGCGTGCACGTGCAACCTCCTTCTTTATAGTCTTTTGTTTCTCCTTCCTATACGAGGCTGTTTGTAGCTTCCTTCCACCACTAGTATCTGAAGTACACGCCGCTTGTTCCGTTCTCTTAGACTTCCCGTAAACTCGTTCCCTTGAAATACCGGTCTTATTCCGAGCCATATCTGTGAACCAATGAAATAAATAGTGTATTAGAATCATGTCAGAAAACATAATAAAAATGATGTTAAACACAATTTTGGCCCAACGGTCCGAAAACTCACCCCACGTCTCGGTGGCTCACAACCGTAAACATGTGACTTGTCTCGATTGTTGCCCACCAAGACTCTTCAACATGTCTCAATCTCTAACAACCGTGACAAGCCATACTAAGCAAACCCAAGTACACTCGGTGGGGTAATACCAAAACAATATGTACTATTACGGTTTCCTAGTTCGAGACTACATGTCTTATCTCGGTTGTACTATACCGACTGGGTTCGGGGTCCCTCAATTCACAGTATCCTTTGGGTTTCAACGAGACATTACCTACTGTCTCGGCATGGATAGACCAAGACAATAGAACAGGTCACTAACCTGTGTGACCAACACTTACGGGTTTGCAAAACAAACCATACATTCATACAACAAGGCGAATGTTTATGCAAAACAACCAAATGGAATTCAAATTCATGGAAAATACACGATAACCTTCTTTTGATCTCCGAAACAACACCACCACCTCCAGTACCTTCTTCCACGACCTTCACACAACGAGCCCTCGTCCTCAGCTGCAAATCAACTCCACAACGCGAGGAACCCACCAAACAACAGCTTTGACCTTCAAATCGAAAGGAATGCGTGGATTGTTAGCTACGTAAACGAAACAAGGGCTTGGAGGCAACACTTTCGAATTCAGGATTTGGTTTTTTGGAGTGGGTGCTTGTTTCTCAACCTATGGGCAATTTAGTAAACTTCACGGGGTGCCCTGAGACATTGTTTGGGTGCCCTGATAATCGGGGTGCCTTGAGAAAGAGCCAGGGTGCACATAGCCGGACTAAAAAAGTTGGACATAATTTTCAAAAAAAGAAAGTATTCGTTTAACAATTAATTTGTAAAGATAGTTTATACAATAATGATGCGATGCCTTAAATGTTGGAAACTTTCATGATGTTATAAGATGATGTTATTTTGTATAGATCTAATAATCGAAAATGTCTTATCCTTTATAAGTTGTATCAATTATATAATAACTTTTTGAAATTTATTATCAATTATATCCACAATTAATTTGGAATAATTTTTCTTCAAAATCAACTTGATCTTTTAAAAGCATCTCAATGGGAATGTGGATTGGGTGTGGATGTGCGCCACCTAGGACTGAATAAACATTGAAACGAAAAAAAAAAAAAAAAAAAAAAGTGCGGCTATGTGCACCTCGGCTGTTTCTCAGGGCACCCCGATGATCAAGGCACCCAATCAATTTCTTAGGGCACCGCGTCAAGTTTTCCAAATTGCCCCTTTGTTCAAAAATGAGCACCCCACCTGATCAGGGCACCCCATTTGTTTCTCAAGGCACCACGAGTGTCTCGGTCCCCATAAGTTCGAGAAACAGCATGCAGTCTTAGTTGCACATGTCCGAGACTATTCCTCAAGTCTCGGTACCCAATGGCCGTGACTAGTACCACATAGTACATACATATGGTTTCGGTTGCTTTAGTCCGAGACTCATGCAAGAGTGTCGGCTAGATACAACCGAGACCCTATGTAGTGTCTCGGTCATGTAAGGCCGATCACTTCGTGTCCCTTGTACAGTTTGAAAAATGAAAAAAATACAGAAAAATCAAGAAAAAAAACTTTATCTTTTTCTACGTCCGCCTCTCACTCCTTTTCTTCACCCATTATACATTAACAGTGATGCAAACGTACCGAATCTAACAAACCCTACAATACAAATCGACATTATTGACTCCTTCAAAATCGGTCAACTGAGTTCATTAAACTCCGCGTATGTGCACGGCTAGGGATCGATTGCACTTGTGAAAAAATTGAAGGATTGAAGGTGGGGTACGCGGGAAGGAGAAGTTTTCGATCGTGAGTGAATTGTTGGGTTTGAGAGGGAGTTTTTTACATTTCCTTTGAAAACCAATTTTCACAAAATTTTTGCTAGGTGCCCTGATCATTATGTGGGGTGCACATAGCTTGGCTCAAAAAAATAATCTCCAATGCAATTGTGTATTTCGAATGTGCAGTTGACGTGGCGTGAAAAAATAGACGATGCATATTCTCAATGTCTGCTTCTAGACGGTGCAATCCATAGCCACGTCGGCAATTCTCTATAAAATATATAGAAAAACAACAAAATTTTAAAAATAGAAAATGCAATCCAGATTGACCATTGGAGAGCATTTTTGAACTCCAATGTCTATTCAAGCTACTTAAGATAGATATCATCTCTACGTTGTTGACGTGGCTAGAAGCAGAATCAGAAAATCTTGTTAGGGAATGCAACTTTCAACCTTAACTTTTTTGGTTTTCAAACAAAATAATATATTAGTATGAAAAACTAACCATACAACAACAACAACATAGCCTCAGTCCCAAATTAATTGGGGTCGGCTACATGGATCAAACTTTTCCATTGTGCTCGATTAAGTGCAATTGATGGTGAGCTTTCCAAACCATTCAAATCCCTCCTAATTAATGCATCACATGTTAACTTTGGTATGCCCCTACCTCGTCGACTTTCTACAGTTTCTATTGAGTCAAGTTTTCTAGTTAGGGCATTTGTAGGTCGTCTTTGCAGGTGACCAAACCATCGCAACCGCCCTTCCCTAATCTTTGTATCAATTGGTGCTACTCCTACTTGTCTTTGAATTTCTATATTTCTTATTCTATCTTTACGAGTTTTACCACACATCCACCTAAGCATCCTCATTTCTCGCTACGTTCATTTTATGTAATTGTTGTTGCTTTACCGCCCAACATTCACTTCCATAGAGCATAGTGGCCTAATTGCGGTCCTATAAAATTTTCCTTTTAACTTAGTAGGAACATTTCGATCACAAATCACCCCAGTTGCACTCCGCCATTTCTTCCATCCAGCTTGAATTATATGTGTGACATCATTCTCAATGTTACCATCATTTTGTATGATTGATCCTAGGTACCCAAAGTGGTTTACCTTAGGGACTTCTACTTCCCTTAATTTTACCACTCCGTCATCTCGATGTCTAGTGTTTCTAAACTCGCAGTGCATGTATTTGGTTTTCGTCCTACTCAACTTAAAGCCTTTAGATTCTAATGTATTCCTCCGAGTTCTAATTTCCTATTCACTCCATCTTTAGTTTCATCCACTAAGACAATATCATCTTGCAAATAGCATACACCATAGTATATCCTCTTGAATATGTCTAGTTAGTTCATTTATAACTAAAGTAAATAGATATGGGCTTAAAGTCGATCCTTGATGTAGTCATATCGTAATGAGGAATTCTTTTGTAGCTCCTCCAAATGTCTTTATACTCGTTACTACTCCATCATACATATCCTTAATAGTGTTTATATATCTAGCATGCACTCTTTTTCTTTCTAGAACCCACCAAAGAACATCTCTAAGGACCATATCATATACTTTTCTAAATCTACGAATACCATATGAAGATCTTTTTTCTTTTCTCTATATTTTTCTAACAATCGTCTTACAAGGAAAATCGCCTCCATAGTTGACCTCCCAGGCATGAAACCAAATTGGTTCTTTGATATTGTTGTTTCTCTCCTTAGCCTATTGTCAATTATCCTCTCCCAAAGTTTCATAGTGTGACTCATAAGTTTAATTCCCCGATAGTTTAAGCAACTTTGAATGTCTCCTTTGTTTTTGAAAACTGGCACAAGCGTGCTTCTTCTCCAATCCATTGGCATCCGTTTTGATTGAAAAGTTTTGTTAACCAAGTCAATCCAATTTCTATTAAGCATTTCCAAACCTCTATGGGTATTTCATCTGGGCCACATGCTTTCCCTATTTTCATTCTTTTCAATGCCTCTTTAACTTCTACAATTCTAATATTGCGTGTATAGTTGACATTTCTTTCTTGGTGTGGGTTTTCATCTATTATAGTATCAACTTGACCATCATTAAATAAACTATCGAAGTAACTTCTCCATCTCTCCTTAATATCCTCCTCGCGTGTTAAAACATTTTGATTTTCGTCTTTAATACATCTTACATGACTTAGGTCTTGTTTCTTTTTATCTCTTAATTTGGCTAGCCTATATATATATTTTTCGCCATCTCTATTGTCTAACCTTGTATATAGATCTTCCATGAAATTTGTTTTAGCTTGACTATATACTTTTTTAGCTTGTTTTCTAGCTTCTTTATATTGATTGTACACATCTTCATCTTGACACTTAGGTATTTTCCTATACATCTCTCTTTTAGTCTTAATTGCTCGTTGGACATCCTCATTCCACCACCATGTTTCCTTCTTTGGTGGTCCCAAGCCTTTAGATATACCTAATACGTTTGATCTCACTCTCCTTATGCAACTATAGGGTCTCGGGGTTTAGGGGAGGCGACTGTATGAAAAAGAAAAACTAAGCATAATAAAAAAAAATTGACAATACGTAGGGGTACTATAGGGGTCCCAGGGGTTGGAGGGGCGACCACCCCCTGGCCCTAGATCCGCCATTGGACGTGGCATCGATCCGCACCTACAATCCACATTTTCCATTGGCGATGCTCTAATTTTCTTTTCATGATCACCCGCATTGATCAATTCATATTAAAATCTTTTAAGCTTTATGTATAAATTAAGTTTATGAGGACTCACAAAAATAATAATTTATAAACCAATGATACATTAATACTCTAGTTCAAATTTAGTTATTCTTATATCACCAATGGTAAATTAAAAATTATGTGTATATACATATGAAAATGACATCTAAAACTTATTAGAAGGTTGTTCATAGTTGTTAATTTGACAAAAGAAGTATATGTACTTAATTAGATTATGTATGTGATTGAGTAGCTAGCATATGTACACAACTACATGTATTTTATATATACATATATATATGAATATTTATCACGAATATTACTTGAGCTCTAATGCATAAGGTTTAACAAGAGAGTTGAAGAGAATGATGTGTGGGCATATATTATAAAAGAAAAAAGTGTCCCAAATTAATTGAGGATATAATCGATAATAAATTCTAAAGGTTGGGATATAATTGATAAATTCCAAAAATTAAGATATGATAGAATTTGTAAAAGTTATGATATTTTTTATTATTAAGTCTTTTTTATATAGGAACTTTTTACACTTTGTAGCCGCAAGGAACTTTTATATAAGAACTTTTAACACGTAAATAACGATGATGTTATTTTTCAACTAGATTATCAGCTAGTTGAATGCCAAACACAACCAAGATAGCATGTAAAACAAAAACCCAAAAAAAAAAAAAAAAAAATCACAAATCTGTTTACTAGTTCCTATTTATGGTTCCCAATGTTGTGAAATGCTATTACAACATGAAACAAAAGACAGAAAAAAAAAAGAAAAGAAACATTATTTTCTTAGAATCACTTTCAAACACACCAAAATCTTATAAGTGGTACTATTACATTGTTGTTTTGTATTCTACAACCTTCTTTTTTCCTTTGTGGTAGACAGGCCAACTACTCAACCTTCTCTTTGTCATCCACTGTACATAACAAGATTATTATTCAACTTATTTGGAAATGCTAACAAAGGTATATATTTTTTTCTTTTTCATCCCGATTTCATTCAATAGGATGAAATGAAATTCTAAACCAAATTCTACAGTGAGAAAGACTTCAAAATGACCTCCAAGAATCACCAAACTCAGCATACTTCAGATGCCAAGAAGGCTGGAAAGAGCTCGGTTTCGTGTTATTTGATTTCTAAGCTGAAGTCGATGGTTGAGTTTTTATGGGATCTTCATTGAGCGCTGCAAAATGTCTCCAATGTGAGTTGTGAATCCTACAAATCATGAAAGAGCTTTCTGATCTGATCGGCAGTTGTAGGCATCAAGGTCACAGGACAGCGCTTGTACTGCAGTCATCATATCCGCACACGATGTCAAACATCGAAAAACTGATTCATTCTGTAAGACGAGAAAAAATAAACTTTAGCGAGGGTCTAAAGATGCCTACCTGTGTCACATATCTGAATATGCAAGTGTAGCAGAAGACAAATCCTGAAACCGCGGCAACTGATGGATTTACACGCTTTTGGGAGCACAAAGGGCAAATTGCTCGATCTGGTGGAAGAGGAATCCCCCCCTCTGCAACCTGGATAAGCCAAGTCATAAACAATTGTCATAATAAGACTATAAGCTGATAAATAGACCCTTAACGGTGCTACTTTGACTAAATCACATTTTTTTTAAAACATAGCAGCAAGTCATAAAAATCGAACATTACAAGTAAATAAAGTGAAGCAAGCCATTCAATGAACATCAATGGACCTGAATAATTCTGCTATTACCTTGGGAGGTGGGGGCGGAGGAGGTGGAGGATACACAGTTGGAGCTGACATTCTTTCTTCTGCAGATTGGTACCACCATTCCATCATCTGCCAACATTTTCACCACAGAAATTTGTTGATGTAAAACGAAACATCAATTGCCAATTTCATGAATGGGAGTAAGAAGTTAAGGTAAATGTCTCAATGTAAGATATCCGAAGATGTTAGAACAATACACAACTTAATTGACACAACCGTCATAAATGACCAGTCTTTCAGTTCAAGGAAGGTTAATATGATCCTTCCTAGCTTGGAAATGAAAACGGAGCAAAACGGAAGCATGAAATCTTTAAACAGGATAGGATAACAGTGAAAGATGTAACCCAATTACCCAATAATGGAATTTACGGATGTGAAAGGCTTCTGCCATTTAGAATTTCCACTCTTTCATATAACAAACCCAAATAAAAAGGTTTTGTCTATCCATTAATTAGTTTTGACCATTTTGGTTCACCTCTTGCACGCCACATAAATAGTGCAGAAGAATGCACGTTGTTTCTATTAACTTGCAACAGTTGAAGAAACAAGGATTGGGTTTTTCCCATCCCATATCATCCAAAATATAGTCCGTTTCACCCAAGAGGTTTCTATAAAACTGTAGCCATTGCTGAGCAAGCGGCGAAGTCTCTAAAACTGTCGATCAATAATCTCATATGCAATAGAATATTGCAAAATATAGTACATCTTGCAATTGCTTAAAGAATAGCAACTGGAATACTTACTTTGAAGAAAAACACTGCTGCAATCAGACCAGTTTGTGCATAATCCAGAGAGGTATATATACAGCTGAGTAACATACTCTGCAATGCCTATGTACAAACACCACAAATATATATATGGAGAGAGTCAAGGTGCAAATATATTTATATTAACAGAAAAAAAAAAAAAAAAATGATTCCAAGTAGATGCCATACATACCTTCAACCAAGGAGGCCCTCGAAGTCTCTCCCGTTCACGGCTTCTCATATTCGAAATTTTGGATGAATTGTCCATCTTCCTTGACATCAAATGACGACAGCAAAGTGCAGTGACTCTCATTAGTAGAAAAACTAAACATTAAAATCTTCGCAACCTAGTGTAAAAAAAAATGCAAAATCCATGCAGTGGGAACACTTTTTGGCTCTGTTTGGTTTAACTTTTACTTTAGCTTATGCTTTGATGACGTGGATAAGTACTTATGAAAAGCAAAAAGCATGTAGGGAGATGCTTTTGAGGATCGCACTTATTATGGTAGTTTTGGTTGCCATGTCAGCGCCATGTTGACCAATCGCAAAAAACATAAAATACAACCAGACGGTACAAAAGTTGTTTATTGAGTGACACATCAGCGATAAGCAAGAGAATAAACTGAACCAAACATGGCCTTTATCAAGATCAAAAGAACGAAGGACAATGAAGCTGCCAGACTTGCTCACCCATAAAAAGGCTATATAATGAAAAAAAGTAGAAGAGAAAACAGTATACTGGACGGACTAAATACAATAATTCCTAATATATATTACAATCAAAATACATGGAAAGGCATGCTAAGTTCAGCTAGCTATATGACTTTTATAGTACCGAGATTTTTAAAAACTGGCAAACATTTCAGCTTTTCACACATTCCTGTGAGACACAACCACATGTATAGCATACATGAAAATGCCAACCTGACCTTGAGCAAAAACAAGAAAAAGCCAATGAAGAAAAAACAAAGTGAATGCAAGAAAGAAGGAACTTTTTCTTTCATTCCTGGATACTGTATTAGAGCAGGGGCTTGATAACCATTAACAAAAAAAGAACAACATGCTATTTGACTTGTACTTGATAAAAGCATACTAGCAAAACAGATGATAACATGCATATACACAATACAGAAGATAAGATTAGCACAATATGTATAAGAATAAGACTAACAAAATACACGAAATGCTAGCAACATAAATAAAAGAAAGAGATCATAAATTCATACTATCTCCTGTCCAGTTGCACGGCAGACATGAATTCCAAGAGCATGCAAATCAGGAGAATAGAAGCCAGTAGCATCCAATAGGTACAGCAACTGGTATGCAAATGCTAATCCTGTACCAGCAACAACCAAGCTAAGATAGGAGGATAGGAACAGATAAAACCGCAAAAAAAACATACCGAAACTGAAGAAAAGCCTCATGAAATGCAGATATTTTTTTTATAGAATGGGCATTCATCACTAGAAAATAGCATGTCTTCTTAACTATTAATTCTAACTCTAAAGTTCACAGAAAACCATCCAAAAGCTCTGTATCCACTTATGAAGAACTACAAATTTCACCAACAACAAGAAAAAGGATATGAAGCAATTGCAACTTCACCTAAACTAGTTCGATATTTTATCATTTAAATCCACAAAATGATTTGAGCAAGGAACTACAGTTCATCTTCTGATGGATAAATTTGACTGAAGAACGGCAGGCAGAAAATGAAATTATCCCTGTTTACTTTGCGGAAAGAAAATGCAAGAAGCTCCCATGACTCAGATGGGGCTAAAGAATTCCAAAATAGTGCATATGGCATGAACTGCAAGCAAGTTTACTATACAGTTACTAGTAAGCGGTACTTTAATACTCCCCGGTTGGAGGCTGCGTCAACCTGCCTTACAATCAATACATATCGAGGAGGCTGACGACAAATGCTACAGGTGCGGAGGCAATCTTGGTCGGGGCGAAGGAGGCTAAGATGAAACTTCACTGTCCTAACATATGGGTAGCAATAGAGTAATCAAATCCAGATGGCAGGAATGTTTAGAGAAGCACAATGCTGAAAACATATTTCTCCTATCCCTAACAATGCAATCCCCATTACAGATGAACATTCTATTAGGAACAGTGCTCTTCATTGATAAACCTCTATGAGTGAAAATCCAATAGTTCACGCAAGTTTTGTTCTATTCCAATTCCTTCAAAAACACTAGTTTCTGCAGTATTAGAGGTCCACAACACCTCAAGTATAGGAAAATCCCTACTATATTTAAACTCATAAGTCATAGCCATACTTACTCACTGAGCAGATCCAACACCATGCCGATATAAAAGATTCCATCAAATTTCAATGCTTTAATAGGTCATAAAGTCATTTGGAAAAAATAAAAATAAAAATGGAAATATACCTTCATTGGTAGCATGCAACCATGGGTAAAAGGCACCTATAATTGCCTTGGTCCTCTTTCTGATACGTTCCCAGCTTGAAGTTTCTGCAGTCAAAACTCCCGTTGAGTCAACAGAAGCTTCACCATTGTCAAACGGATCAACATCATCAAATCTTATATCTCCAGGACCCCATAAACTAGCTTGAAGTGTAGCTTCCCTTTCTCTTTTGTAGATTGAATGCAACTTTGATTTGAAATATGGCAAAACAACCTATTCAAACATAGATCACAGAGAATGTCAATAGTCCAGACATTCTTTATAGGGTTCTTAGCAACAAAACCATCACTAAACCATCTCTTGTAGCAATATAACTAAGATCAGAAATCAAAGAAGCAAATCATAAAAGACCATCTTAATATATGACTGCCTTTAAATTATTTCTCCACTAGTATTTTTCCCTCTTTTACTTTTATTTTCTCTTTTGCTAATCAATGGAGCTTTGTTAGACGCAATTCAAAAATGATAAGATCACAAATGCTTTATCTTCCCATTTGCTATGTAAAGGCAAAAATCTTATCAGAATTAGTTTTAAACAGGAGTATGAGACATAATAGGGACCAAACTCCCAGCAAAAACCAATAACGGGGTCAGCCAAGAAATTGATACGACGAAACCTCAATCCCAAATTAGTTGGGGTCGATAGCCAAGAAATTGATAGTAACGCAAAGAACTTAAAACTTAAGCGCAGAAGGTTTTTTTTGTACTTCTCTATAATGTCAATTTTTTTCAAAAATTTCCCACACTGACTTAGACTTCCCTGAATTAGTTTGAAATCATAAGTGATCAAAGTCTTAAATGACATTAAACTTTCAATTCTTGGTTTCGAATATCGACGACAAGTGACATCTTGAATTTGACTTCAAGCTTTCAAACCAACTGTTGGAGATAAAAGAGGAAGAAAAGAATAATCTCACATCAACTAGTTTAAAAGAAAGACGAAGGCCTACGAATTTGGAGCAGGAACTCTAAAGTGCCTTGGCATTTTGGAGAACTCACTCACTCTCAAGTTAAAGCTCAAACATTACACCTAGTGTCCACTCTTTAAGGCTTGGACTGGGTCTTAAACATCTAAAGTTAACACTAACAAATAATTCTTGCAAATTTATTATAAGGGATCATCCATAGATGAACTCCACCTACGCATAACTTTTATGCGCTACATAGCCGGTCCCAAGTCCGGATAAAGGAGGACTCTGAAGCACCGAAAATGAGGGGGAGAGGTCTCAATCCCATTTTCCATACCCGTAAAATGAAGGAGGGAGGTCCCAGGCCCATTTTCCATTCCTAGAAAATTGGGGAGGGTTGCGATATGCTAACGGCCGGCGTAAAACTTTTGTCACTCTTTATGAAAATGACCAAACATATATAAACGTTGGGGAGTTTCCACCTAGCGACGTGCTGCATCGGATGCATTAACTCGAGCGCAATGAAAGAGTTTGATCCATGTCGCAGACCCTAACTAATTTGGGATTGAGCCTATGTTGTTGTTGTTGTTGTCGTTGTAAGGTGTATTGGATGATTTGAGTGTCACGGTTTTGCAAACTTGAGACACACGTTGGACATATATCTCATGAGAAACTAATTTTCATTAGTTGCAAGAAAAAACACATCACATGAAACAACAACAAAGCCTGAATCCCAAGCTAATTGGGGTCAACAACATGGAGAAAACACTTATACTCAGCTCAATTTAAGGCAAAAGATTATGTGCTTTAATAATTTATGATCCTTTGACTCCTTCCTAATAAATGCATTCTAAGTGATCTTAGGAGGCCTAACCCTATGAAATGGGCATTTGTTAGCCATCTGTGGATATCAGCAATCCCTCACAACCGCTCTCCCCTAATTTTTATTTTTTATACATCTATTGGAGGTCTACCTTTCGTTGAATCTACATGTTTCTTATTCTATCTTTACAATTTTTACCACATACCCACCTAAGCATCCTCATTTCCGCGACATTCATTTTATGTACGTGTGGTTTATCTACCATTCACTTGGGACACATTAATTAAGAGAGATTCAAATGATTTGGAAAGCACGCCGTTAATTGCACTAAATCGAGCGCAATGGAAGAGTTTGATCCATGTAGCCGACCCCAACTGATTTGGGATTAAGATTATAATGTTGTTGTTGCCTTATTTACCACTCAACATTGACTCCTATAAAGCATAGCTGGCCAAATCGTGAGGACTTGTAACACTTCAGGTGAGCCTTCCACCACTTTGTCAAAAGATTTGATTCAACATTTAGAGAGAATACGAGGAGCCATAGTAGTATGGCTTGCAATCGATGCTCAGAAACAATACTCCTAACCACTAACTCTTGATAATCAATCATTCTCCGAGAACAGTGCATAAGTTGCAAAGGCAATAATGAATGTTCACAGAGAGAAGCAAATCTGAAACCATAGTAAGTTAGTAACTATTAAGTAACAAGATGAAATCGCATTCTATTCTGCAATACGTTGTCACATTGCATAAGTAAATATAGATATAGGAATCTAGACAATGTGGGTAAGGTAGAAATTAAATTGATACAAATGCCAGTTTCACGAACGGTAATCAAATAAAACAACTTCATACTATATCTAAACTCAGACGTAAAGGAGAGTATTTACCATAAATGCGACCGAGAGAACTTTTTGGTGCTTCTGAAGTCCAGAGTGCTGAACTCTATCAGTCAACTCCATACCGGGACGATTTTTGCTCATTTTAATCTTCACTGCTCTTCTCCGTAGACCATACAATGTTTCAGCAAAAGAAGCATCTGCAACCAAACAGGGCTTCATAAACAACAAAACATTCATGGTACTTGTTTTTCGCAGTAAGAAAAAAAGGTCTTTTTTTTCCTTTTTTTATTGGAATTTAACTGCTCTCGACTCAAAAGAAACTAAGAAATTTGACGAGGCAGGTGTAGACAGAAGCTAACTTGAGACGCATTAATTATGAGGGTTTTAACTGATTTGGAAAACACACCATCAATTGCAGTAAATCGAGCGAGATAATGCAGTACACTTGCTAGCAAAACCGAAGAATTGACCTGTTACAGCTCTACAACGCCAATAATTCGTGCCCTAATCCCCAAATTCAAAACAGCTAAACAACGCCATACACTTGCTAGCAAAATCGAAGAACGGCTATTAACGTTTTCATCAACAATTCATAGTCAGCACTGTTTACTTGAATTAGGGCATCAAAATTCAGAAACCTGTGGTGCGCAAGCTGTGGGTTTGGAGGACGAGCATGAGGAGTGCGAAGAACTCGTCCTCGTAGTCTAAGACTTTGTGGAGGAACGGCCTTCGCAGCGCCAAAACCTACAACAACACCATCAACAACAACAACAACAACAATAACAACCATTGGTTTTGACCTAATTGAACGAAACACGAATTGAATTGAACTGAATTGCGAGAGAGAGAGAGAGAGAGAGAGAGAGAGGGATTACGCCAATGGAGTAGGTTAGGGCGGCCCTGAGACTCGCCGGGAGTTGCTGAGCGGCGGCCATCTCGAAGAAGGTCGGACGACTCCCCTGCCCTCCCACCTGAAACAACATCCTCGATGATGATGATGATGATGATGATGATCAGGCGTTCGTTGATGGCGATCAATCCACGAACCCCTCCAATGAATTTCTATTCTTAAAAAAGGTGCGTTGATTTTTCACCTCGAGATACGCGTAAACGCATCCTCGATGTATCACCCCGGCTGCTGACAAGTACATGTGTCCAAACTTACGTTCTTCTTTATGTAGTCACCTTTCACGGATATATGGACTGTATTTGTTCAGTGTTTTTGCTCAAACTTCATCTCTTAATTTACTTAGGATTTAGTATTTTAATTTGTATTTTTTTTTATAACTCTTATCCGGGCCTTTTTTTCCCGACAAGCAGAGGATCGAACTCGAGATCGTACATCTACCACTTAATCCCGAATGCGCTTTTACCGCTAGGCCAACATGTCCGGATTAGTATTTTAGTTTGTATTTAATTAGTAAATTTGAGTTTTAGTAGGATTTGATTGTTTTAGAAGTTTTTTATGTTCGAGTGGAATTGAAAGTTTGTAAGGAATTAAGAGTTTGTGTTCTATATAAAGGACATAGTAGCGTGTGCTTTGAGTGTGCACCAGTGGTGCCTTAGTGGACCATGTTGGAAAGTTTGAGTGCAAATGTTTTCTATTATTAAGTGAATAAATTGATAAGTGTTTCATTGTGTGTTTTCGCTGCGTGTTTAGTGCGTTCGAAGTGGGTTTAATCTTAACAATATTTGGGTCCATATTTTCCCAAACAAGATGATGGGATTTGATCTCATGACTTGACATATTAATTGTTAGCAGGGTCGGGTGTGTTACTTTGGGGGCTTAGGGCGAAATAAAAATTTGAGGCCTCGATATTTTGACTTCCTTTTTGAGGATTTATATTTGACTTCCTTAAATTAATCTTTTTTGTGCATATTGTTAGAACAACAAAGCCGTAATCCTAAATTAGTTGCATCGGCTACATAAATCAAACTCCATTTCACTTGATTTAGTGTAATTATAATAGTGCGCTTTTGCACTTATTATTAAGTTTTTTTTAAAATATTTAGTTAACTACTATAATTGAGTTTTAAAAAATACTACTATAATTAACTATTCTTTTACATGCATTTAATATGGAGTGGCTAGAATCCACTCAACACGTATTGAGATGTGTGCTTGCATATAATATGGAGTGGCTAGAACCCCAACAAATGTGTTCAAAAATGCTACTCTAACAATAACCCAACAAACCCAAGCCGCATCATTTAGGGGGCCTTGGGTTGGGGTGGGGGCTGGGGCGACCGCCCGCCCGCCCCGCCCATGCCAGGCGTCGGCCCTGAATGTTAGGGGCATCTCGAAAAGTACAACTTTGTTACCGCATCAGTTATATTGAAAGGAAACAAGCTTAGAAGCCAATTGGTTATCAGAGTATATTCCTTGTTTAAATACTTTGTAACCTAGCTTCAATCTATATTTGTTGTTAGCTTGATGTAACCTATCAACTTTAATCTATAACTATTCGATTTCCTACATTCTGCGCATAAGTTATCAAAACTTTAAAAGAAAGTTAATAAATTAATTTACATTGAAACAACCCTTCATTAACTAAGAAAAGAATTCAAATAAACTTAATTGTGATTTTGATGCCCTAATTAGTATAAATAATGTTGTGGTGACCGAATGAATGTGTAAGATTCGAAACGAAGACTTAATGCATGGAAGAAACCCTTCATTAATTAGACCGTTGTTTGATTGTTCAAGGTTTGATTTTTCGTTGTTCAAAAACATAGGGAGATGAATATATCTTAAAACATTAAATAACACGAATAAATAAATATCTTAAAATTGAAAATTTGAAAAAATCCTAAAAATGAAATGCTGGAAGGAGAGAGCACGCAAAACTTTCTCTCTCCTTTGACTTATATATATTCTCAAAGCACTAACCACTAAGAATTAATCCCTTCATTTTTATTTTTTTTCAATTGACCGTCATATTATAATTTGGTATGCATTGATTAAGAAAGATTTTAAAGACGTAAAAAGCATACCATGCAGAGTGGAAGAGTACGCAGCCAACCCCAACTAATTTGGAAAAATGTTGTTAGAATAACACATACAAGTAAGCTTTAAACATAATTAAGCTTTAAACATAATTAGTTAGATAAAAATGTTAAAAAGCTTCCATAATACCCATTATAAGTTAACAAGTCAATGAAATTACTGTTTCACTGTTACAAAAGATGTCTCTCCATGAGCATGTACAATTTAATTTCATCAGTCTATCCTATATAATGCTCAACATGCCTTCATCTTCTAATAAACAAGTCAGCATACATAATAAACAAACTCATGACTCATTTATTTACTAAGAATGGGTAATCACATTGGACACCTAACACCAATGAGAGTTCCTCCAAATCGGGAGGTGTTCTCGCATACCGAGAGCCCGAATAGCAAAAACACAGTCTACTCATTATTGGGTTCATGCAGTAGTCTTGTCTTCCACTTTGGTTCGCTTCGCAGGAGGAGAATGGGACTCGTGTTCGGTATTGGGTTCGAGACTCTCTGCGGCTTTGGTGTCGGATTCCTGCTTCTTGTCCAACTTCTGAGTGTTTTCCTCCTGAGTTAGATCTGTATAGGTGGAGCTGCTACCCGCCTCGGCATTATCCTTCCCTGACGATTCTCTCTTTGTAGGGGACTGCTGCGTTGGATCCAAAGACGGAGTGGAGAGTTTCTCCAGAGTTGATGGAGACTTGTCGCCGCCTGCTTTATATTGTTTTTCAAACATCATTTGGAGATATCTCCCTTGTTCTTCTATCCTCAACTGTAGGTTTCTCTGAATCTGCAGCAGGTAAAATAAAATAGAGAGAGGGCATGCATAGTCGATCAGCCTAAGATAGCAAGTTAGCAACCCGATTCTGAAAGAACAAAACCCAGATATCTAAAGCCGATTTTTGGGTTTGTTCGCACAACTTAAACAACAAAATCAATCCATAATGGAGAAAACAATCATCATCGACCATCTACTGTCATAGTAGGTCATATTAACATCTAAAAGCATCTTATAAAAAAAAAAAAAAAAAAAAAATCTCAAACCAAGAAACTTAAAACTTCTAGTACAAATTTCAACCTAAAGAATGGTACCATCTCCTTGCATGACAACAATTCATGTGATCCATTCCATGTTATCAGTTCTATCTCAGAAAGTATAGTGCCCAATAAAAAAGTTGCCAGGATACACAACTTTCACATCAGAAAAATGGACTCGAAATGCATGGTTTGTAATCCTTGAGCATATCATATTGCTGGACATTGCCTGGTCTTAGCAAAGCACAAACTATCTTGACAAATTTCACAGTAATTTTTATGTGAGTCAAAGACCAGTGAAGTCTATTTTTTCTTAGTTTAGAACCTATAGAAAAAAAAATTTAGGGCTATAATTTTCAGAATTCTTCAATTGACGCTAAAATTCAAAATTCCAGTTTGCTTCTCTTCTTTGCTTCTCCTTTACATTTCTAAAACAATTTTGGATAATATTTATTTTGAGGCCGTGAAATATAAGAATATAAAATAAAAACGAATGCATCACCAGGCCACTGTCAAGCTAATGTGTCACCGATGTGAAAGCAAATGCCTAAGAGCAACTATAAGCCTTAAAATAAATTTGAATACCAACCATTGCCTCGGTTGTAGTGGTTTAGACCTACCAGTTGTTCAATTGTGCCTCCTATAGTTCACAAGTTATAATCTTCTAACTTTCCGAGGCATATCACTTGTGTGGCTCCTATGGAATAAGGAGCAATACTGCACATCACAGTTGCACAGTATCAAAACGAACAATAAATTTGACTAGGCTGCGTGGTTTTATTACTACACTAGTCAGCCTTTGATCTTTGTCCAAGCAAGTTGAAGGATCGAAAACAACAATTCATACCTCTGGTATAAAAGACGAGAATATGATCAATATGGCATAGCATAAGTTGAGTTTACTTTTTTTTTTGCCATTTTTAATGACCAAAAATGGAAAAGTTTGATCCATGTAGCCGACCCCAGTTAATTTGGGACTGATGCTATGTTGTTGTTGTTGTTGTTGTTGTTGTTGTTTTAGTGACCAAAAAGCCAAGCATCTCTCGTTCATGACAGAGCAAGGTTCTCATGATGATCATTCCTAGAGGCTATAGTGTTTTTCCAAATTTTGCAGCTACAACTTGTGCAATAGTATTTTTAAAGGCATCAACTTTGTACCTCAAGTTGTTCATGCAGCCGTTTCTGAACCTCCATTTGTAGTCGCAATGCTTCAGTAATTTCAATTCCCCTGTAATCAATAATACAGAAAAAGATTAAAATAATAACATGTCAATAATCTAAAGAGTATTGTTCACATCTTTTCAAGTCTTTTATGTTGTAACCATCTAAAGATCAGTAATTCTCGCATGTGGGAAGCTGGATCACTCTGATACAGCCAACTTTAGCACAACATTAAAAACTAATACACAACAAAAAACAATACGAAAAGGCATGACATGAGTAAGCCTCAAAGGGAAGTGAAGAAGAAAAATCAAGCTTTGTTGATATTTATTTTTTTTAGCTTTGTTGATTATTTGATAGTGGCATTTTACTAGTCTAGTCAGTCATGCTACTTTAACCCTTCAAGCTAAAGCTAAGCACATTAACAAATTCATAAGTATTTCAAATTATCACATTTCAGCATGACAAGGAACCAAAATGCTGAAAACGAAATAAACAAGGAATTGCAACATCTGAAAGGATTGATTTTGTTTCTTATACCAAAAAAAAAAGATAAAAGTTTTATTGATTATAAAATGAATTAGAACGAAATTGCCCACTCGCTACCCATATTTTTCATCCTTCAAATCACCAAAGCACATTCTTATATATATAATATGTTCACTACAAAACCAACTTAATGCTCCTACAATGATCAGGTCCGACAGTCAAAGACTCAGAGTTACCATGGCAAAACTTGTTAACTGCACTAAAAAGACTTCTGAAAACAAAACCTGTTTCAACGAGGCTCAGGTTAAAAGATACAAAACGTTGGCTATGCAGAGAACAACCATTTAGTTTCTAGGAGAATTTGCCAGCAGTTGATTGAACATGAAGCCTTATCATGTAAATTGAGAATAATTGCTAAAATATAGAAATGCATAATACGATTCAAAGACCACAACATTTCGGCACCAAACACTTGGTAATGTGATTGTGACAAATTGTAAAACTCAAAGGAGGGAGAAGAAGAAGAAGAATCTACATGCTCAATATTTTTTAGAAACTTTGCCAAAATTAGAAGTCACCTACGTTTTTAGATCTAAAGATGAGATGTCGTCAATAGAAGTTGCTTTCTTTTCTGAAGTTCCTACAGAAAGAGGGACAAAATGAAATTAGATATCTGAAATTCATAAGCCATGTAAACATATTAGGATCTTCATTTAGATACAAAATCCATCGAATAAGGTTAATCTCAAAAGTAATAGAAGAGGAACTGATTCATAAACATACTTGTTCAATGAGAATCAATCTTCTAGGGAATGAATTTAAGAAGAAAAACACATCATTATATACATTTTCTCGCCTATTCTAACAATAGTTGGAAACAAATCATGCTTAATGATCTAAAATGGTTTTTTGCTCCTCACGCCATTATTTGACACTATTCCAAGTGAAACATTCCTCTATCTCAATGCAATTTTACGACCACGAAATCTCAATACATCATAGGAATAACAACAAATCTCAATCCAAATTAGTTGGAGTCGTCTACATTGAATCTTATAAAGGAAACAGAAAAACTAAAACTAAAGATCGTAGTTGGGATTTGGGAAAAGTGAGAATATCACCCTTATTCTATAATTTTCTCCAAAATCTAAAAAGATATTCTTTTTTGCAATGAACGGATACTCCTTTGAAATAGAAAACAAAACATAAAAAATGAAAGAATCCTAAAAAGATATTTTCCAAATATAATAAGAAATAAAAATCCAATGTGAAAAGGAATAGACTAAAGGTAATAATAAATATTGAAAAAGATCACGATAAGTGCTTATAGGCTGTCATTTTCCTAAACTGTATAAAAATTTGTGGTCAATTCTATCCAGTATTTTACTATTTTAACTCATATAACTTGATGCAATTCATTCCTATTAAAAAAATAATAATAATAACTTGATGCAATTCGGTCTAACACATACTAACTTATAATTTTAAGCAATTTTCAAGTAGTTTGGTTTCAAAATAAAGGACTAAGTTCTGCAACAATTTAAATATATTTACAAAAAAAGAAAATAAAAAAATTAAGCAATAGCAATTTAAATGGCATAACTTCTGTAAATACTGCAAGCTTAAATGTGACAAAGTTGTAGAGTTATATCACAAAATGCAAACGATGAGAAAATCAACAGAACATGGATATTATTGAAATAAGTGTCGATTACCTTCTGATGAATCTGGTCGATACCTTGCTGTTCTGTATTTCTGAAATTGGAGGAATCTCAATTAAACCACACAATCAAGTCATACATTTATCTGATACAAACTAAAAATAAAACAAACACAAACCTGCAAGTGACTTTTCACATGGTAGATGGTCAAGCCTTCGACCTTCATTATTTTGAGCACACCTTTAGGAGTAGCTTCTGGGGATTAAAGCTCATATATTAATACTTAAAATTGTGTGCAGAAGGAATAGTAAAGCCAAAATGTTACCCACTTTCACTACCACCAAGTTCATTCACAGCTTCCACAAAACGCTCATGAAGTTCGGGAGTCCATCGCATTCGAGGCTTATTGGCAGCACCACTAGGTGACGGCAAGGAACCTTGACCACTCCCCAATTCTCCAGAATTTGCAGGAAGCTGCGGCTGGTTTTGCTGCTGATATGACGTTATACTTGGAGTTGGATTGGGTGCAGGGTATGAGGTCTGAAGCCACATACAAATTAATGAACATGGACATCAATAAAACTAAAAGACTAAGCAAGCAACAAAAATGGATGTGAAATAATAGTATTGCATCAAATGAAATAGGGAATTGACCTTTGCTTTAGAATCAACACTGTTTTCTGCCAAAATCTCATTCCAATTGGGAAGCAAAGACTCGTCATCAGTAATTAGCTGGTCTGCCCAAGTCTGGTCTTCAGTTGCCAAAGCAGCAGCACTACTATTTTCCATTTGATTACTCTGGCCAGGAATGCTGTCAGAAAAATCAAATAATCCCTGCAGTGAATCTGTGCACCAGGAAACATCACTACTCTCTTTGTTGTAGTCAGTTAATGTCGCAGACTCAAATATTCCTGACCCAGATGAATGCGGTGTTGGAAATGTTGTTCCATTATTTGATGACTGGGAGACAAATGCAGAATGTCTTGAATGCCTCTCATTGGATAAAGCTGAAGAGTACTGAAGATCATTTGAGAAACCAGAAGATGATGAAAAAATGTGCCCGACGACCCCATTGTTTGAGGCCAGTGGTGTGGCATGTGAGGCAACAGAATTTGTCATCAGTTCTCTCCCCAAAGAAATGTGCTGGCTATCGGGCAATTTTGGATATTTGTCTTCCAAGGTTATGGGGAGAACTGGTAATGATGATGACATAGCTCCAGAGGCTCCAATGTTACTTAACTGCTTTATGCCCGTCTGAATAGATAAAAAAGGCCGTGCTTCCATCTTTTTCCATACATCAAGAACAACTACCCAGGTCAACTCCTTGTCCAGTGAAAATCAACTTCAAAAGCAGTCAACCATTTATTATTACTCCGCATCCTTATAAAAGCTCTTAGATAGTACCATAAAGCATACTGCTCAGTCCTTGATATTGGAAGGAGGACGGCTAATCTGCTTTCAAATTTGTGGATAAGCATCAAATAAAATAACCAACAAAACATAAGTTCCGATGAAGGATCTTCTAATAAGAGAAAATATTAAACAGGTTGAGGGAAATAACCAACATCAAGTGATGCATTAGCCCAAAGCAAACTGCAAAAACTATAATTAATGTCTTAATGAATGGCAAATTAAAGCACGCGCATAGAATGATACTGTAATCCAGTAATATTGCAACTTATGCAAACATGGGCAAGACAATGAAAGACCCAAGGCCTAGGCAATTTTTCTGTCACAGGGGAGAGTTAATCTTGAAAACGGAATTTCAAGGAACGTAAATGATTAAGACGAAACTGCAGAAAATTTACTGATAAATCAACAAATGAAAGAGCATATGGTAAATACATGGTTGTCAAATCATGAAGATGAAAAGAAATTGCCTACAGGGCATTTTAGCTACAATGGATCCTGAAATCTCACTTCTTGTAATTCGCATAATTCACCGCGATTCAAAGAGTAATTAGTAAGCCTTATGGTTTTCATATCTAATCTGAGGCTTTAGTGATAGGTTTTGAATCCTAATTGGTGCGATTCTCGGATCGAATCCCAATTCCGACAGCTATAAACTCAGTCAAGCTATATATCATTATTCTGAAAGAAACAAAAAGGAGATTGTTCCGAGAATGGGGGTGAGTGTGGCAATCTAGATTTAAAGAATGTGCTTGATTCTACCATCTAGAGAAGCATCAGGTGGTATTCTTATAAAGTTGGGCTGGTCTTCGCTACCATATGGATGTTTTGCAGGAAATGAATAAAAGTATTTCTATGGTAAGTCTTCGAACTAGTTTAGTATGTTGGAGCAAGCAAAGTTCCTTGCAACGTTTTGGCTAGCTATTAACAATGAGTTAACTTTTCATTGTCTAGTTTAAGGGATTGGGTTGGTCTATCATTAGTACTTAAGCTCGTAATGGATTAGGAGTGGACTGCAGGTCCTCTCGTCTTGTTTGTTTCTATTATCTTGGCTGTTTCTGTACACCTTCTCAAATCTATCATGTACCAAAGTTTTCTTCCCAACAAAGAATATTTATTGCAACAAAGAAAAGATTAGGACACGGAAAAAATAATATGATCGATGCAAGATGAAGAACAAATGCACTTTGCATAGAACCCCAACCACAACTAATATGTTTTTTTTTTTTTTCAGTTTTGTAAAAAACACATGCATTACTATATTATACTTCAATGGAAGAAACTTATAATACTCAATTCAATTTACAATTTGTATCCAATTCCACTAGTAATGATTTTAAAATTCAATTTCAAATTAGTAATCTTGCTTCTACGTAAATATGTAACATGATGATTTCCCCCAAAAAAGCCTCAGTCTTCTTTGTAGCATCCACAGTACTAATGAGCCGGAGAATCTTAAAAATATAGAAGCATCAACCAACTATTGCTGGAAATAGAAAATAAAACTAAAGCGTCGATGTATAGAATAGAGCTCTTAGTTGTAAAGATACCATTAATTAAAATGAAGTGAAAAAAGCCATCCCTCGATCACCAACAACTACCACAATGCTAGTCAACCCCAACAACCTTGGTAATATACAATTTGGTTGCACTAACTACTTTGGGATTGAGGCTTTTGTTTGTTGCCATGGTTGGTTACACTTACACCCCAGTTGAACATAATAAAATTAGGAATTGCAAAACCCATTAGTTGCAAGTGAAACAATATGAATTGGTTTGATAAAATAGTAAATCGCATGGTGGGGTAAGATTAACGAGTTTTAATCTGATTCGTCAGATACTAAATTTTGTGAAATTGTGAAATTAGTTTGAATTGTTTGACGAAGCAATCTGAAGATAATTAATTTTGAAACCTTTAAAACATGACTTTTAAAGACGTACGCATAAATGATGCATACTTTAGAACAAACGTTATGCACTTAGACTCTGGCAGAACTTAAAATAATTCAATTCCAACTAATAAAATTGTGATACACATTCCGATGACCCCATTAAGGACCTACAAGTAGTATTTTCCTACAAGAAGAACAAGTCCAATAAAATCATCAAACTGACGAGCAACAACACAATTCAGATAGCTAGTTCAAAGCCTCCATAAGCATAGGTCCTCCCATTTAAGGGCCCAACCCAATAGTAAAGCAACTAGCCATAAATGAGAAGCGGAGAATGGTACAAGGTTTAATCTTTCTAATACCAATCTAAAACTCTCTCAGTAAATGTTTCGCCCATTCCTAACAAAAATTTTAGGTCGAAGCTTATCTCAATACAAGAATTAACCTCAAAAGTTTTGCCTATAATAAGTAAGGACTTGCGGCACTGCAGTAAAACCACCGAAGAAGTAATTTCTCGCCCTTTAAAATCTACTACAATTTTCTTTTGTTTCACCTTTATAAAAGCCTTCTCCTATATCAATACTATTTTCTACTATAATTTCAAAGAATTCCCCTTTTAAAACAGTCTAAATTCACCTTGATCAAACCTCTTCTTCTTTTGCCTTATCATCCCTCCACGAACCATGAGCTATGCTTAAGTGTTACTTAAAATCTCATTTGTACAAGTTCCCACTTTCTCCCTTTTTCACATTCATCTATATAACTTCCTACTCATTTTTCTTCTAGTCCGGAATTCAATCGCAATCCGATATACAACGCCGCCAAGTTCTATGCTTTTCTATTTAGTCCAGATTCCAAAAACCTTCACTTTAACCACCCAAGTCAATCTCGCAATCCACATAAAACACTCAATTAACCCTTCTACATGCCTCAATTACAAACACCCACAAAGGGGATTCACATTCCCCAATCTCCCCGCACCAAAGACGATTCCTTTCTTCAATACCCATCGATTCCAAACAATCAAAAACCCAAACTTACACACAAAACACATATTGAACATCAACACAAACCCGCCCAAATCGAAAACGCCGAAATGGGTAGTCACGATTTCGCTATAATCATCGAAACAAATCAATAGAAACACCCAATTCGCCCAAAACCTATCCAAAGATTCCCTCGTTCGTTCGCATCCAAACAAGTTCAAGAATCCAACCTTTTTGTCAAAAAAGCAAACAAAAGGGATTGAAACTGTACCTGGAATTCGTTCGAGATTGAAACCCTAGAACGAGAGAAGTTGAAGGATCGATCGTTCGACTGATTGATCGAACGAAGGAACGAAGAAATCGATGATGGTGATGATGATGGTGTGGTGATTGGGCGGATACAAACAAAAACAATAGAGAGATAGAGAGAGATACAGAACCAATTGTCTCCAATTTTGCTTTTGTGTGATTCGGTGGAATCAGCCCTACCTGGGGGGGCTACAATCTGGACTCATCAATTCATCTATTTGTTTGTACGGTCTATGGAAGTCTCCCTGATTTCCTATCTTGAGAGGGGACTCCGTACTCCCTATTATGATGAATAGTACATTAGTACATGTATTTTATTAAAAAAATGTCAATTCTTTAAAAATCAAATTTCAAAGAAAATTAAAATTAGAAAGGAAGTTTTTTTTTTTTTTTTTTTTTTTTTTTTTTTGGAGAAATGCTAAAATGACAACACTATGTCACACCATAAAATATATTGGCTCGCGAAAGTCATTCATGTGCACCTCGGAATGTGAACATATATAAATTATGATGCATAACACGCGAGTTGAGGTAGCAGAGAAGAATCTTGTGAGCCAATGTGTCTTATAATATGACATTGTTGTTGTCATTCTATTATTTTTATTTTATTTTTTAGTCGAGAGTCAATGAAATTCATTAATTTGTATGAACATTTACATTTATGATACAATTTTAAAGCTTGGTTTCTAGGATAACAATTACAATCTACTGTCGAAGACTTCTAAGGTACAATTATGTGGGATGAAAGTTGGTTAAAATTGAAAGAAATTAAGCCCTAATAAAAGAAAAGACGATACTCCAAAAGAGAGAACACAAACTACAACTAATAACAACCACTCCTAAGGCAAAGATTTCTAAGGAAATCATTTTCAAAGCCACAACATCCATATATAAGCCGGAACCAAATCAAACTAGTAACCAAAAACACTAAAACCTTGACCAAACTGATTGAAGAACAAGAGGAACCTCAGGATGTGTGTGTCTTTTTTGAGTTACAATAGTATTTTTCTTCCATCAAACCTTGAAGACAACGTGGGAATTGAATTTATGCAACATATTATGAGCTGCCCTAACTTAGGCAATTGGCAAATTGGTGCGTGCATGTATCATTTCTCTGTCATTAATTTGTTTAGAGCTCCCTGCGTACTTTACTTTTTTTGATTTTGACGTGTTGAAAATAGCTTCATATCAATTGTTCTTAAGAACTCTTTTTTGACTTGGTCCTTGTTTGGTTCAACTTCCCAAGAATTGATAAATGTGTTTGATTATATAAGTTTTATTCTTCTCAAGATTAATAGGCCTTGTTTAATTGGTGGAACTTGAAACAGATAGATGCATTTGGTTGATTAATCTACTTTCCGGGAAGTTTGATATTTAAATATGTCAAATATTATTTACAATAGTTAACTATTACTATAATACAATTTTTTTAAAATAAAATAAATTTTTTTGTACGACATACTTGTTAAAAAAATTGCAATTCCCCTTTTGAGAGAAATTGAGAAAGTTGGCCCAAAATGACCAACTTAACATGGAAGTGACGACATTTCAATAATTGCATTTCTTAGGATAAGAAGTGCTTTTCATGATATCAAGAGACATTAAGAAATTTTTTTAAGGGTAGTCTTAAGTAATCCAATTAAGTAAACCCGTCCCAGTTCAATCCAAGCTTAGGCAAGCAATAAAATACTCTAACAAGTGGGTTCATGACCTGTGGGAATGTAGGAATGGTCTCAGCGAGCATAACATGAGTTAGATTAAAAAGGTAAATAATTTTTTTGAGGTATGTTTAAAGGTAATAATTAATACTTGCATATCAAAACATATTTATGGACAGATTTTAATAAAACAAAGGGCAGTGTTATTTCGTCTCGTGAGTCTAGACTCAAATGTGCAGTGGCGGAATCAGAAAATCTTTTTGGAGGGAACTTTAACCTTAACCTTTTTTCTTTCAAAAAAAAAAATATTAGTATGAAAAATTAACCATAACAAAAAAAATAAAATAACAATGTTACGTTCAAGACACTTCAAATACATCAATTTTTTTGACAATGTTACAATTGTTATATAGGGAGCGTGTGTCGATCACAGGAGGTGGAAATGACGAATGCGTAAGAGTTTTGTACTTTTCTTTAGGAGGTACTATAGGGTGTCCCGACCAAAAATTAAAAGGGGCAAAAAGGACAAATGCGTATAAATTTAGTAACCCTGCGCAGGAGTATGTACTATATGGGGTTCCAAGCGCTTGACGCGATCACTCCCGTTCCCCCTTAGTTTCGCCACTACGTACAAATATGTGTACATCAGCTTTAAACTTGATGCGTGCATATAAGAACTCCAATGAATACGTGTCAGATAAGGGTGTGGGTCTTAAATTGCATGCATATATAGCCACGTGAAAGTTAATCAACTATTGATTGGTGGAACTCACCAACTGTAGGTAGGAGCGAGCGCATGTTATCATTGACTAATGCATGACCTTTTGAATATAACGAAGGGGCGGGCGGGCCATACGGGTCATATTCCTTTGTCATTCCTATTCCTTTGAGAAAATCTTTAGAACAAACTCAAATGACATTTTAAATTACACCTTTATAACATGGTGGACAAGTCTTACCTAAAAATGAGTGTACACAAAATAGTTTTCGATGCATAATACTCGTGATGTGTATCTCGAAGCGTACACGACGGCTTTCATAAATATTGGCCAACATGTCACATCACATTTTTACGTAAGACATGTCTGCCACATCATAGAGGTGTCACATAAGGTGTCATTAGGGGTGTCATTCTAACATTTTCCTTCCTCGTGATATATTGCATACTTTACTAGTTAATTATAAAGAGTGCACTTAAGAAAATTAAGGTACGTAATTAATTAGGAAAAATTTTGACCAAAGTGAGGCATTAAGAGGCCATTAGGTCATGGCCATCATTGGACCCGAGTAATTAAAAACATGAGAAATATACTACTAATATTTATATCTATATCTATCTATCTATCTATATATATATATATATATATATATATATATATATATAATATAAAAGTTGGAGGAGAGAAGGATTAGAAGCTACCTCCTCTCACCATTTTAATTTTCTAATTTTTTAATTTTTTATTATTTATTTATTTCTATTATCGATTGTCTCAAGATATATAATTATTTATTATGTGTGCATCTATTAATAATTAATAATGGTTATATTATCAACGAATGAATTAATAAAATTAGTACATTCTACTCGAAACTATAGGCAAATACTTGGAATTGAGTGTAGTAAAAGTTTTTAAAAATTATGGGCAGATACATAGAATTGAGTGTAGTGCAAGCTATATTTTCCTTATAAATTTCACCTCTCATCCATTATTCTACGCTGTAATTCTCCCGCATCCAGTTTGAGGAATTTTTGGGGATGAGTGCTTGGCCATCATCTGAATTTTTGTTTGGGTCTCCAAGTGCACATGTTTGTAGGGGTTTTTTGTGTTTGAATGGATGCACAAGTACCATGGGTTGGCTTATGTAAAGGGTCGAGCACGCGCGATTTTTAGTTTTTATTTTTATATATAGTTTTTGCTTGACATAGGGGTCAACTACGACACCCATCGTTTTGTAACTTTCCTATTTTTTTGTCCTTTTTCATATATATAAACCATGAAGGTCTTCACTGACACATGCAAACAACTAGTTTTAACAATCAAAAGAACTTCGTGTCGTCGCGTACATACCCACTTAAAAATTATGTATAGCATCGATCGATCTCAATATGCATTGTTTCAATTAGCCCCCCACTACCCTTCTATGGCCCTTTACTTATTTTTAGCCCCCATTAAGTTAGTGTAACATTTTAATTGCCCCATTACTTTTTATAAAACTTGCCAATAATACCTCCATGATATATTTGCCCCTCTCTATTTTACGGTTCTGTCACGTCAAATCTTATTTCTTCTCCAACCACAAACTTTATTTCTACTTCAAAACTTTATTTTTTATTTTTTTGTTTTTTGTTATTTATTTGTATTAATTTTAATAAATTATTTAATCAGTAAAAAATTAAAAAAAACATACATTTATATTTTTTGAAAAAGAAACAATTATTGATAATTTTTGAAAGAAAAAATAATAAATAATAAAGTAAGTAACGCTATTATAGAATTAAGTGAATAGTGGAATTTGGAGTTCTACTATTCACCCAACTCTAAAATAAACGGAAAATAAAGTATGGTTGGAGTTGCTTCAACTCTATTTTAGAGTTTGAACTCTAAAATAGAGTATGGTTGGAGTTGCTTTAACCTCCAAACCCCACCGAAAAAGCTGTCTCTCTCTCCAAATCTACATCATCATCGACCTCCTCCATTCAATAACTCACTTCGTCTCCTCCCAAACCCCTCACCCCCTACATGATTTTCCTATACCCCACAAGTTTTGAATATTTTTTGTGCCATGCATCCCTCCTTCTAATAGCGGCATAAATAGTGAGCAGCTGACACTTTTGACTGCTACACAAGAAGTGATCCGCTGACATATTTGATAGCGGCACAAGAAACAAGCAGCTAACAATCAAACAAGCCGCTAATGTCAACGGATCTAAAGTAATCTGATGTCGAAGCCGGCATCGGATCTAAGTTAATCCGATGCTTGATCCGACAACAACCTCACTATTTTCACCGCTGCTCTATGTAGCAACAGCACGAAAAAAAAAAAAGGATTGAGGACGGACAAAAAGGAGAGGATCATGGGGGGCTAATACAAGGATTAGAGGGGCTAATAATTGCTTTCATAATTAATTGTCAAGAAAGTCATAATAAAAATGAAGTAGTTTACTTTTTAGAATATAAAAATAAATTATTCGATTAATTAATTTTGAGAGCGTAGCAACAACCTTGGTTCAATCGCGCATTGAATATATATATATATATACTAAAAGGTTATTATTAGAAGAAAAAATTAGATGAAATCGAACCAAAGAGCTAAATACACTATAGGATACTGCATTTCTATCTTAAAATATTGTATGTTACTTAATTATATATCCTGTTAAATGCAGGTCGCTAATTAATCAAAATCAAACAACAACAACACAACCTAAGAAAATATATTTTTTAAGATATTGAATAAATGTTGGTGATGGCAACATTATTAAAACTTTAATTGATGTATAATATAGTTAACATGAGATGCATTAATTAAGAGGGATTTGAATGGTTTGAAAAGCTCACCATCAATTGCACTTAATCGAGCACAATGGAAAAGTTCGATCCATGTAGCCGACCCCAGTTAATTTGGGACTGAGGCTATGTTGTTGTTGTCGTTGTTGTTGTTGTTGTTGTTGTTGTTGTTGTTGTAATTGATGTATTGTGACGGCCCCTACTTTTAAACAGGGCACCGCCCGACCTAATCAAGCCTTAATCCACATGATCTAAGACTTAAGTACGTATTAGTCAGTCTATCGTCCCTATATTTCACCACATCCACGTATTGATATGTTATCCAATTTAAAGGTCATTCAAATTCAGTGATCATGCAATGCGAAGCATTAATTCTCCAAAAATTCCTAAGTGTGGAAACCAAGAAAAGACCGCATCACATGCATGTATAGATATGAAACTATTCACTCAACCCCTTTGTATACAACCTAAAATGACATAAAGAATAATAATACAACAAAAGTCGAGACATACAAATGAGTGAGGAGAGTCGTTGAACTGCTCAGAGGAAGTCGTCGATCTTCTCCTTCTCCGGTCTGCTACTGCTTGACGGACCTACACCCACCGTCACAAACTAGACGGTGAGTATAGTGATATTTAAGTACTAACTGGAGAATTTCATGTCACATTTCTAAAAGAAACGAATGGTATTTAAAAGCATAAATGAGTGAAATAAAATGCTGAAATAAGTAATGCAAGTAAATACCACAGTTAAAGATATAGAGACAAACACAGGCTAAGTCGAGATGATCTACGTCCGGTCGGCGGTGAGACCTATCACCTATCTTTTCCCACTACGATATGGAGCTGCGCTCAACATATCTCACATAAAATAGCGGAGCTGCACTCTATGCTTTAGAACATCAATCTCATGCTTGCCGACCACCCCGAGCCACATAACTCGTGTGCCGCGCAAGTGTAGTGGTGAGTGCCGGAACCCCGGTAGACCTATGTCCCCGTGAACCGCGCATCTCTCGTGCAATGGACACTAGATAATCTCAACTTTAATTTCAAAAACAAATAATTCCAAAATTCTAGGTTACCAAGACAAGTTAGGCTACAAAGCCCAAAGGAAATCGAATTTTAAATTCAAAGTAGTCCATTAGCATGATTTTCATCAATTGTATTCAAGAACGACATCAAGTGTAGGAATTAGAGGCAATGAAATAATTCACAAGACATCATGTCACAATATTCATCCATGAATAGATACAAGAACAATATGATGTGAGATGACAAATAATAATGTCTACCAATAGACCAGTAAATCAATAAGGGTGAATGAAATGAAATATAAATTCTCGAGTTGTACTTACAAGTCACACGTTTGTCCTAGTCTATCTGATCCCTCGACAAATCGAAGTGCGTGCCCAAACGCCCGAGTTCCCCCGTAGTTCCCTAACATTCGATCAATAATGTCTCACTTATATCAAATCGAAGTCGAGACAAATTTCGAAAAACCTTTTTTTATTTATTTTCGGCCATTCGACCCATTTCATATTTTTCGAGGTAAATGTATAACGTCTCAACCGACTTCCGAATTCTTCACTTTTTATGGAAATCTCGAATTTCTATTGATTTGGGTCACAAATATATTTTTCCCTATTTTTCTGGAATTCTCCTGAATTTTTTTCCATATTTTTCTCTATTTTCTAGGATTTATTTATTAAAAATCAGTTTAATTCATTTAACTAATTTAAATATTTTTTTTATTGTAGTGGGTCCGGGTGGACCCGACCCGGTCCAGCCGGATCCGGGTCGGTAAGACCCGGATCCGAGTCGAGCCCGGCTCGGCCGACCCGGTTCTTTCTTCTTCTTCCTTTCATTGAAACAGGCCGATGCTCTTTTTTTTTTTTTTTTTTTATTCTCGTTCTTTGGGGTTGGGCCTCCATCCCCAACCCCAGTTGGGTCGTCTACGCAGGGGAGACTATTCCTCTGCCTTCCTCGAGCTCGGACCATTGCCATGGCGATTCGTCCGGAGTTCGCCAACCCGAACAACAACAACAACCGTCGGAAACAACAACAACAAACGACACCACTCACCTTGCGTTACTTCGAGCTCTCGGTCTCTCTCTCTCCGCTCTCTTTTTCTTCTTATTCTTCCTCTTTCTCCCCCGATCGTCTCCATTTGTGTTGTTTGTTTGTTTGTTTGTTTGTTTTTTTTTTGTTTCACCGAATGGGATAAGGTGGAAGTTAAGTATTTGATGTCCTCGAGATTCGTGCAACATGAATCTCGAGGCAAAACCAATAAATATCTTCTTCTTCCACCGCTTTTGACCACATATTTCTCGAGTTTCGTGAAATGAGTATCTCGAAGCAAATCCAATGCGTCTGGTTTTATTTTACAAACTATAGGCCATTGCATATTGATTTAATGTGACCACATTAAAACCACTATAGCCACTTATTAAACGTAAATTAATTAATCTTACCCCACGAGCTGCTACCTCAGGCCCACGTCGGCACACGACTCGTGGCGCGTCCCCGCTTGTCTCGGTATCTGCATACCCGTAAATGAGTTAGTAGTCTACACATGTACAGTACGCTAGTCAAACAACACAACAAATATAATATTTACCTTGGCCACCGTGCCTCGGTAGTGACACATATCTCGCTGCGGGTCCCACGTCACTGATCATTTTGTCCTGATTAACGAAGTAAACGTGTATTAGTTATTTGGGCCGTGACATATATAATATATATTATATTATTAAACTTAAAAATCCACGTATTATAATAATTTGTTAAAAAACACAAACTTAATAATGCACTCACCAACATATCATTTATGTCAAATTTAATTTACAAATATTTAATAATTTATGTGTTAATTTTGTATTTAATGTGTTTTGACATTGTATTTATCAAAAATGTTCGTCGATGTTTGTAATATATATATATATTGTAGTGGTTCTACAGGAGGAGTCGCAGATGAATGAAATGCTCTGTTAAGCGACGCCTTTGACGTGGCTCGGTCGAAATAAGGAAATCATTAACAAATCGAAGGAAAGTATCTATCTTAAAATTTCTTTGTAATTTTTTCTTATTACCAGTTAATTTATTTTCGATTATTTCAATGTGAGTTATATATTCTTTTATACGCTTGTTCTCTACATTTTCATGGTTCAGGTCGCGTCGACGCAATCTACCGTATAATAATATATGTATGTAATAAACTACAAAATATTATTTTGGGGTAATATTGTAAAATTTAATTAGAATTTTTAGTTTGGGAACCATAACTATATACGAAAGTATTTTATATTTAATTAGGATAAAATATAAATCAAATATCAATGTACATCCAATGGATAACTATAATCTAGTATAAGTCAAACCCAACACTTTCCCTCTAAAAAAATAGGAGGGCCGCTAAGGGCACCCCACCATTTAATGAAGGCACCCAAAGTTTTTGTAAAAATTTCAAGTAAAAGTGGAAAAGACCATTTTGCCCTTGTATATATATATTGATTCAAACCCCACAAATCATTTTGACAAAGAAAAAGGGCACCCCACCACCAAGCTTGAACCACAAAGCCACATTGCGTTTGGCGGCGTTTATCGATTTTTGCGGATTGACATCATCCAAACGACGATGTAACAATGTTTGACAACCATATGATGGTTTCTTAGAACTGTTTAGTTGGGTAAAAGCTGTGAAAATGATGATTTGTTTGTCAACGTAGGGTTTGGTAATTTCCTCAAATCCGAACTTGTTTCCACTATATAATGGAGGATTGTACTTTGCTGCTACGGTGCGAGAGGAGGTTGAACTTGAGGTAATTTTACGAATTTATTGTGTTTTTTTATGAGGTTATCCGAAGTTTCTGTCGATGTGCGCGATTGTTTCGGCCTCGCAGGACCGAGATATATTGAAATGTCTCGGTCATAGAGGACCGAGCCTACTCTAACCCTCTCGCCGGTGTACAGCCGAGTAGGAGAAAATTCTCGGTTGTACACCACCGACGCTACATTACCTATCACTAATTGTAGCTCTCGTCATGTCTCGCCGAGATAAGCGAAGTATTCTCGGCCATGCGTAAGCGAGACACTTTGTGAACTCTTCCGGCCTTCGTGGCCGAGGCTGCGAGTTCCCAAAAATTTAGCTTCTGTGTCTCGGCCATGCTTGGCGAGAGCTAACACGGTCTAGATCTCGCTTTGTGTGGCGAAACCGCGATTTCCCAATTTTTTACCATTCTACAAACCGCCACACACACATTACAACTACTCTACCAAATGTAACTTAATTATACTATAAACGTAACTTCAAACGATCGATTTCGCGCAAAATCTGTGTGTTCGACGATGTTCAACCAAACCTTAACTTGGAGACGAAATCGGCTCACACCACGACCCTACGAACTGCAAAAAATCCGTAAACCGAAGAAGAAACACAAGGCGAGACACGGGAGACACGATTTCGGAGATTCCTCTCACTGGTCGGTTCACACAAAACGGGTTCTTGGAGTCCAAGCGGAGAAGATGGTGCTGGGGGTGGTGGGGTGCGAGATGGATTTCCACGAGGGTAGTTTAGGTATTTCGGGTCTAATTTTTGGGTGCCCCAGGTAAATCAGTTTGTGCCCACATTAACTGGGTGCCTTCATTAAAGGGTGAGGTGCCCTTAGCGGCCCTAAAAAAGAGATATATATTCTTTAATTTTTCTTTTAAAAAAGACAATGATCTTGTACTCCAGATATCCAGGTTCTTCCTCACAAGACGCTCGGGTCTACAACCACGTGTCACTAATAAAACCTCAACATAATCTACACCGTAGATCTCCAAGAAATTGTTTTATTACAAAGCATCTGGAGCACCAGATCGCTAAACGGTGGCATAGCCAAATGTCGAGTAGACCATCGCGAGTGTCACAACCTCAACATGCAAGCCCCCACGTGCGACACTTCGCCCGAACACGTGCCCCAAACTTACAACTTCTTTCACACTTTCATAATTAACGCAAACCACAACACGTACATAGTAACGTTGGTGGTGCGTGTTGCACTTCACACTTCTAAGTGCATGTTTGAAGAAATTTTTTTTTTTGATATATGCATGTTTGAAGAAATTACGTACTGTTGAGAGTATCAATATTCATGGCGGAGGAGCAGAAAAAGAAGAGCACTACTGAAGAGGCGGTTCGCGAAGTGCCCGTGAAGACGGTGGAGGGCGTCGACGAGCCGCGAAAGGCGGTGCGAGTAACGGATGCGCCGCCGGAGAAAAATGAGGCGTTGATGATTGTTGCGGCTCAGGCTCCGGTTACGGCTCAGCGTAGAGTTCGTGGTGACTTGGAGCACACCTTGCCCAAGCCATGTAAGCTGAGTTTGCTAACTCTAGCTAGTTGTTTCAATTTACATTTAAAAAACCAAAAAATAAAAACAAAAATTGCCTCCAAGGGTGCCGTGGTAAATAAAAATTGTCTCCAAGGGTTCGGGTCCCGACCACGCTTGATACAAACGAGCATATGCATTGTCGAGACCCGGCCTGGTTGTGAATTCAGACAAATATGTTTTGCTCAGATTAGGTTTACTTTTAATTTGGGTTGTCCAAATATACATATTTATCGAGTTTTAATTTTTTAAAATTATTTTATGTTTAAAAGCATTTTTAATTATTAAAATCATGGTAAATTTTCGTAATATAATCTTTTCTAACTTAATTTTATAAAGTAATGTTCAAGTTGTATTTATTATTTTAAATTACAAGACATTACAATATTTTTTATTAGAAGACAAAAACACATATTGCTATCTCAAGCAATTTAGCAAGTTTCGAAACTAAAATAATACATTTTTATACAAATTATATAGTTTTTTTATTTCTATTGTTGTTTTTGTGAATTATACAATGTATAGTAGTATATTTTTAAAATAAAATAGACATCTTTTGAAATTCAAGCGGTCAGGTCAGGGCTTAGAGTGTCTTGTTCACCCCGCCTAGATTTTAATTTAGAAATCAAAGCGTTGTCCAGACTCACCCGGATTTAAAAAATTATTGTTCAAAACTTTTTTTTTTAATTCGGCGGAGCCATACAAAAAATTGACACCCTGCGATTGGGAGCGGGTCGTCAAAGCTTGACTCGAGTTCGAGTCTTGGGTATAACATTAGGAGCTTCCCCACCTATTCGATTGGATAGTTTATTGGATAGTTTTGATGTAGTTTATTGGATAGTTTTGATGTCGGGTGGTTAAAAAAAAAAAAAAAAAAAAAAAAAAAAAAAATACTTGGAAACCTTTTAATATGCATTGTCTATATTATGAATTCTAATTCAGTTTTTTTTTTCCCTGAAGTAATTCAGTTGTTAAATGTTTCCTATATATAAAACACCAACATATCCAACTAATTTTAACTGAATCTTTGATTAATGTAGATTTGCCTAGAGCTCTAGTGGCACCTGACACGGACCATCCAAACGGGACTTGGGGACACAGGCATTACAATATGAGTGTTCTTCAGCAACATGTGGCATTCTTCGACCGCGACGACAATGGCATTGTCTACCCATGGGAGACTTACTCTGGTATGTACAAATAAAAATACCAATTACATGTGTAGGTGTCTATATGCATGCGTGTGGTTGTGTGTTGTGCGGTGTGTGTACGTATCTTCAATTCCACAATCAAGCTAGCGTTGCCAATCGGTGTAGTTTGACTTGGTGCGTTTATGGTGTTGTAGGAATGCGGGCAATCGGTTTTAATGTCATAGCATCTCTTGTCATGGCCACGGTGATCAATATAGCTTTCAGTTATCCAACTCTTCCAGTAAGTACTATTAAGACTACGAAATAAAAGGAGTATCACCTCCATTCATCCAAAAAAAAAAAAAAAGACTACTAGTTTGTTAAGCTTACTCATGGAATAGGAGACAAGCTCAAGTTGCATTGTCTCAAAAAATATGTACACTAAAGGGGTTGTGTACCCTCCAACGCATGTGTACAGAAAAGAATAGGACATTAAGTTAGACGCAACCTCCAACTCCATTGTAGGTATATGTTTAACATGCCCCCCAAAAAGTTGATTAGTAAACTAGAGTCCATCCTTATTTTGGCGCGTCGCACATCTTGCTTAGTGTATAAGTTGTACTTCTAAGGAAACCTTAAATTGGAACTATTAAATATGAGTTTATATTGCTCCACGCTTCCAATGATTCGATGCGTATTTGTGTTTGTGTTTGCAGGGGTGGATACCCTCTCCTTTCTTCCCAATTTATGTCCACAACATTCATAAGTGCAAGCATGGAAGTGACTCTGGAACTTATGACACCGAAGGAAGGTGAGGTGATTTCATTAAGATCGATCTTGCTTTCGTGGCTGAATTTCATTTTTTGTATTATTATTTAGGCCTTTGGTCTATATATATAGACTTTGAGACTTAGAAATTTCATTAATCATCACAAGACGTAGAATCAACTGCCCCAATAAAAATATATAATTAAGGATCGAGACTTAGTATTAAGTGTGGAATTATTAGCGTTAGAGGTGGTCAAGTGAGGGAAGTATAATTCGTATCATGCATTACAAAATTTCACCTAGTAAGAATGCATCCAAACATGAATATTGGGAATGGTGGGTGGTTTAATATGCAGGTTTCTTCCATCAAATTTTGAGTACACATTCAACAAGTATGCGCGAACAGTCCCGGACAAGCTATCATTTGGGGAGTTATGGAGCATGACAGAGGGGAACAGAGATGCATTTGACATATTTGGCTGGTTTGTTCTATATAACTACTTGTTTGTTTTCGTGTTTCAATACATGTTACTTCAATCAATCAAATTATAAATGGTGAATTGCAGGGCTGCTAGTAAATTGGAGTGGATTGTGCTGTACGTACTAGCGAGGGACGAAGAAGGGTTCTTGTCTAAGGAAGCGATAAGGCGTTGTTTCGACGGGAGCTTGTTCGAGTACTGCGCCAAGGCTCAAAGTGATGCTGCTAGTAAAATGACCTAATATGATTGGTATACATAGTCCTTTAAAGTACATACTATATACATAGTACTATTATTATATTATAGATGAGATGCTAATTATGAGCTATACTCAGATTGTGGTGCTACGTATGCAGATAATTATGAAATATGATTATAGGGGTGTATGTTTGTGATGCTTATAGATAAGGTGAAACTCAAAAAGTTTCATGTTTGGTACTTGGTGACATTTTCAGGGTTAAAATGCTACTGCTACTTAAGGGTTTTGGATTTGATGTTCCTTTCTAAGGTCTCTAGTCTTTTGGCTTTAAATCGAGCTGATTGGAAGCGTTTTTGCATGTGTCCGACTCTTCGTTGGAGGCCTTGTGGTTGTTGTATGCATACATTATGTTTTGGCCAAAGTATACATACATTTAATGATCACATTTTATGCTCTCTTTGCTATTTACCCCTAGAGCTTCTCTCATATATATATATATATATATATATATATATATATATATTAACAAAAAGCATTTCTTGAGATGTTTTGTAGGAGAGACTAAAAAAGCATTGGTGTATTTATCGAGTAATAAAAATTAATTTATCTATTATTTGGGTGACAAATGATAACTTCACTTATGTAGAAAACTATATGTGCTACATAGTAGAGTAAGGGAGGCTTCAAATTTATTTTTTATATTCGAAAGGGAGCCCCTAAGTTTATTTTTCAAGTGAAAAATAGAGGAGGGTTGCGATAGATTGACGATCGAGCGTAAACACGTTGGAGGCGTTAGCGGCACGCGGTTTGCATCGGTAAGTGCATCGGCATCCGGGTGTAGTGAGAAATGAGCAAGTGTGTATTTCACATCATTTGCTGAGTGTGAAAAAAAAATGAGCAAGGATTCTCACACTAGGACGTATGCGGATAAAGAAGTTAGTTCCTTTACATCGTTGTTCGGATGTGAGAAAAATAAGCAAGGGACATCGTAGATAACGAGATTAGATATTTTAGACAAAATAGAAATAGAAAAAGAAAACAAAAAGGGGAAATTTGTTTAGGAACATAAGACATTTACGGGAAGTCAATAAAATTAATAAAATTAGTAGATACTATGATTAGAGTTTATATTGCTTGCCTTCAAGAAACAATATGAGGAGGAGAAAAGAGAAGAAAGAGTAGAAAAATAGGAAACTCATGGTTTAAATTGTAGTACATTGTTATAGATAGAAAATGCAATGGAGTAGGAATTCTTGTGGATAATGACTATAAGGATAAGGTCGTAGAGGTTAAAAGAATGAGAGATAGATTGATCCTAGTTAAATTAAATATTGAAGACGAAAAGATTACATACTTAGCGTCTATGCACCACAAGTAGGATTAAACAAGAGCATCAAACACAAATTTTGAGACGATATGGATGGATCTATGCAAGATATATCATTAGATGAAAATGTTTTCATTGGAGGAGATTTTAATGGGCATGTGGGGGCAAGTAATGATGGTTTCGAGAGAGGTCATGGAGGTTTTGGTTATAGTAATATAAATGAAGAAGGAGAATCAATCTTAAAATTTGCTTCAACATACGATATTGACTTAGTAAATGCTAGTTTTAGGAAAAGAGTTGCACATGATTACTTTTAGTAGTGGTCATAACGAAAGTCAAATAAATTTTCTCTTAACAAGAAAAATAGATAGAAAAATATGTTGAGACTGTAAGTAATACTTGGTGATGCGCATATTGCCCAACATAAGTTTATAATATTTGATATTAAACTAAAATGATGACTTAATAGGAATAAAAGAGACAAGGACGTAAGAATAAAGTGGTGGAACTTAAAAAATAGTAAACAAGCAGAGTTTAGAGAAAAACTACTAAAAAAATGTTAAAAATCTTGATTTAGATGTTAATTCAATGTGGCTAGAAATGAATAGTTGCATAAAAAGAGTAGCATCAAACGTATTAGGTATATCTAAAGGCTAGGGACCACCAAAGAAGGAAATATGGTGGTGGAACGAGGATGTCTAAAGAGCAATTAAGACTAAAAAAGAGATGTATAGAAAAATACATAAGTGTCAAGATGAAGATGCGTACTATCAATATAGAGAAACTAGAAAACAAGTTAAAAAAGTAGTTAGTCAAGCCAAAACAAATTTCATGGAAGATCTATATACAATGTTAGGTAATAGAGATAGCAAAAAATATATTTATAAGTGTGACGACCCCAAACTTCGAGGCAAGCCGAGATGCGCCACGTCGCCGAGACACGTCACCAAGCATGCCACATCACCGCACACTTATTTTTTGCGCCGCGACCTAAACCTTTGTACGTATCTTATTCGCCTTAACTTAGTCTTTTATGAATGTTTTTATGAATATTTACATTAAATTGATTAGGTTAAGTTATTCGCGATTTATTAAATTAATATAAGTTAAATATCAAGCGGAAGTCTTTGAAGCATGCAAACACTGTAGAGATGAAATGTTTGCATTTTATAAATAACCATATAGTGTGGAAACTCGGCATTAGATACCATGTATATCAAGAGCGACAAAAGTACAAAAGGTGAGCATATACATGTATCAGGTATACAAGTTCTCCCAAAAATTTCATAAAAACAGTAAATAGATACAAACAAACACATACGCAAAAACAACCGACGGGCTCTCCTAACTCAGACGTAGTCGCCTAAGACGCCCTTGCCCCGGCTCGTCGCAGAATCTGCGATTTGTCACAAAAAACAATGACAAATCCCAGGTGAGTAAATCCCAGAGAACATTAGCTAATATTCACGAAATCAATAAAACGGCTACAATTCATGCAATTTAAACAAGGAACAAGAATAAAGTAATCGCATGAAAATAAGTCGTTGAGAAGTCGAATTTGGACACGAGTGTAGCGTGACAGAGAACCCTGTTCGACATCCGGGAATCGTCTTAACTAAACCGAGAGGAACCCATGACGACCACCTCGCCAAACATCTCATGGTCGAATGAGTACGAACGGGAGAACCCCATCCAAACATCTCTCAACCTATGGGTCTCGCGAAAAATAATCACCGCATAGCCCTAACATGACCAATTAGTCGAACAGCGCGAGGTAGCTAGCCCCGGGGTGTGAGTCAGGTGCCATGCCGGCCAGTCAACAAACACACCCGTCAACAAACACACATACACACGTGGGAGTGGATGAACGATGAATGAACAGCAATAAATAGCACAATGGAATAATTGAAATGTGAAATAAAGTAAGTATCATAAATGAATTTTAACTAATTTTCTCGTGGGTTTACTTACCTCAAACAAATTGCAAATCGCCCTCACAACGCCCCGCACACGCCTTGAGATACGTACATGACACTCGACTATGGTATCCTAAGTCCCTGGTGTCCAATTATACAATTTTCATCATTTTAGAGTCACATTAAATGAATTTATAATGTGAGATCAAAATTTGTAATTTTTATTCCAAAAAGTTCGATTCTTGGCACACTTTTCGAATCATACCGGGGATCGATTGTTCGGCAACGCGCCACCGCGCCGCTGCTCCACGTCGTTCGCCGCGCTGCTGTCGTGCACTGCCGGCGCCGCTACCGCCTCGGCATCACCGCCGCCTCGCCGGCGTCGCTGCCGCCTCGCCGGCGCCGCTGCTGGAGCGTCGTCGCGCTGCTGGAGGTGCTGCCGCTGCTCGTTCCTGACCTCCCGCAGCCGCCACTGCTCGTTCCTGACCTCCCGCAGCCGCCGCTGCTCGTCGTCCGTCGCTGGTGAGCTCCGCCGTCCGCGCCGCTGCTGGAGTTACTGCTGGAGTCCGTCGGCGCCGCTGCTGGAGCGCGTCGCGTCTGCCTAGCCGCCTCGCCGCAGTTGGAACCGCCGTCCGCGGCCTCGCTCCTCGCCGCGAGCCGCCCTGATCTCCCGTCGCCTCTCTCTCTCTTGCCGATTTCTCACCCTCTCTCTATTGCCGATCTCTCTCTCTCTCTCTCTCTGTCTCTCTCTTTCTCCTCTTTTCCTTCTCTCTTCCTTCTCTCAACGTCCTCTCTCTCTCTCTCCTCTCAACGTCCTCCCTTTTTTTTCTCTCTCTCTACCCCATTTAAAAGAGAATTTTTTTTTTATTTGGAGATGAGAGGAGTAATGATGAGTGATGGAGAAATAATAATGATGAGTGATGGGTTTGATAGGGTGATGTGATGTGTGATGTGATAGGATGTGTGATGTGACAGTTAAATCTCAGGCTATCCCATACACCGGCGTTACGCGCTCACCGCGACGTCGTACACTCTCGTCACTACACGCGAACAACGCGACCAATAAAATATCGAATAATGCGACGCAAATTATTTAATAATAGTAAAATAAATAACATTCACATACAAAAATAACAAATTTTACCTCATTAGGCGTGCCCTGAACTTTTCTGCGAGGTCCACGTGGGTCTGAGATTAGGATCTTAATATGTAATTTGTCAGTTAATCAGGATTAATTAGAGCGGGCCGTTACAATAAGCTAGCCAAATTAAGAGATAAAAAGAAACAAGGCCTAAGCCATATAAGATGTATTAAGGAGAAAAACCAAAATGTTTTAATGCGCGAGAAAAGGAGAAATGGAGAAGTTACTTCTATAGTGAAATAACCGAATACGGTTACAATCGAATACAATGTTGGTTGTAACTGGGAAATAGAAAATAATGCAAATACTTAATCGTAAAGTATGCAGTAAAATAAATCAAACAAGGACACCAAATGTGATGTCGCAGTTCGATCCAAAACCTACGTTTGCAGGGCCACGCCCAGATGTAAACTCCATTAGTATGATGAATCGAACTACATGACTCCTTGTCGTGACTCCCTCCTCATTGAGCTCCTCTAGCATACTCTCATACACTCTTTCGTGGACTTACATACACAGAGATCCTTTTGTGTGTAAGGCTCCCCTCATTGAAACATGCAAGTCTCTTTGGGTTTTACAACTCGATAATGAAGTGAACAGAACAAGCTCACAATACAAAGTAAACTGAATAACTGGTGTAAACGAATCGGTTACTTTGACAAATATATAGACCAAAGTAGATTTCACAATCTTAACTAAACTAGCAAGATCTGATCAATTTCCATCTATAAATAACCATGTTCCTCCATGATTAACACGTGGTGATAAATCTTCTGAATCGCATCAACAACCTCTTCATAATCTTCAGTTAACCATTAGCCGGTTGAGATAAGATCAAATCTTCAACAGCGATGCAAAAATACTATTGCAACCGCCGATCCATCGGTTGCAAGCGCATATTATTATACAAATCTCCAACTATTTCGGATATGATTTCGAGCACATGGATCATGTATTGGATTTGGATGACTAATTTACTGATAACGTCAATCGTAACAACAACAATGACAAATCTAAGTTGTCAATATGATCACGACACTAACAATCTCTCCTTTTGTCATTATGTTGTCGCAATCAGTAAAATGAGTTTAGGAGCTAAAATAATAATCATGAATCAGTTATCATTCTGCTCCATCATAAAGAGTCACACAAGTATTCAATAATGTTCAGTAGTGCTCTCCCAAAAACTCAGGAAAGTGAAAAGATAAAGATATTATTGATACACACATGTAACAACAACTTCTACGGTGGTTATAACCGCATCAACCATCTGGTTGTACCGCGATATCACATCTCCAAATAGTCTTCAATAGAAACCCATACATAAATAGAATACTAGCAGAAGTATCTTTAGACCAACATATTTAAGAAAGTAAAAATAACTAGTATCTTCACGAATGAAATGAAAATGAACCTCTTATGAAGTGAAAATGAACCCCTTCCCAACTGTTAAACAAAATCTCCCCCTTTGTGATAACATAACGACAAATGAACCAAGGGGAATCATACCATCATCTGCTGCTTCAAGGAGGAGTAGGAGCAATAAGCCTTCAAAATTCGAACAACCTTTGGAACAAGGTGTGAGGTAAAGCTCGAATGGCAGTCATCAGCACATTCTCTTGTTCTTTTCTCGGATCCAAGAAGTCATCTCCATCTAGCCCTGAGTCGAAATGTGCCTGTGAAACTAGTGAAGACCGAGCAGGTACATATAAAGTGGTTGCATCAGCTGTAGTTTGGGTCTTCTTTTTCTTCTGAATTCTGGATGGGTTAGCTTCCGTACAATTAGTTGGAGCTGGAATGCCACGCTGTTGCAACTGGTACGACAATAAGGTGGCTAACTGATTCGAGACTGACAAGTCATTGAAGTGTGATGATCCATCATTCTTGATCTTGTTAGAGATTCCTCGCACTTTAGCGAAGAACACCAAACATCACGATTGTCCTTTGACACTTTTTGGCGAGAAATTCACTTAGTAAACGGGGAAAGAATTGATATTCATAGGTGGTTCCTAGTTTGGTCCTCTGCAATATTGCTAGAAAAATGATCTCTCCAAAGTCACTGAGGTCCCCTTCACCTGTAGCATACGAAGTATTCCCATTTCCCTGTCGAATGTGTTTCCATATCTAGTAGGGTGAAGATTGCTAGTGATGTGGTTGTAAAGACGAAGTACTAGGTAGTCGGATCATTTATCTCCTTCTTCATGTTCTTAGAGACCACTCGAGTTTCCTTTCCATGCGTAACGGTAGTGATCAAAGTAGACATGGTATTTAATTTCTTAAAGGGTTTAGGAAATGTAACGACCCTAAAATCTAACCCATGCCACGTGTCATTTCGGGGTCGTATGTGAGACCCAGCTTGTCGTGATACGTATGTCCAAACCTCGGGAGTCGACACCGAGGTATGCTATTTTTGTTTGATGCTTGTATTATGTAGTATACAAAAGATTGAACAAACTAAACTAATTAATTTCGGAAATGTGATGGTAAGGTACACATGAGGCATATCGGTGTTGAGACGAGCGGAGACGTACCTCGAATTGTGTGTCGACGTGGGACCGAGGTAGCGGCTTTCGGGGTAAATTTAATGTGGCCATGCATGATGTGAAATTAAGTGGGCCTAAGTTAGTGAAATAAATAAAAATGGCCACATGATGTGAATCGAGACACATAATGACCAATCTAAAAGCCAAGGGAGTGAATAATTGGAGTCATTTAAGAATGACTTGGGTGATAATTGTGTGAAGGTGGACCATTGGACATGTCACGGGATACGTGTGCACAAAAGATCAAGGGCCAAGGTTCAACCATATCCATTTATATATAAAACTAAAAATAAAAAACTTATCACCTAAGTTTCCATCTCATCGATTTCAATTGGAGAAGAGAGAAAGAACAGCTTGAGTGATCAAGGAGAAGATCATCAAGCTTAGGTTAGAGAAATCAGTGGGTTGGTGAAGGAGATCAAGCTAGGAGTTCATGTAAGAGGTAACTTCTCCACTCCATTAACATAGCTTGGTTAAGCTGTTAATTCACGGATTTGATGTTGAGAGTTATGGTTGATGTTAGGGACCTCTAGTAGTGTGTATGAGGGTCCCCAAGGTGTCAAAAAGGCCTATGTGTATCAAAGACTCAAAATTCGAATTGCAGAATTCGGGTTACTGCTTTTGCACATAAGCACGTTAGGTAGGAAATCTAGCGCGCTAATATTGATTAGCGCGCTAGATGTATAAATTAGCACGCTAATGTTGAAATTAGCGCGCTAATGTCAAAAATTAGCATGCTAATATTGATTAGCACGCTAGACAGATCGAGTAGCGCTAACGTTGAAATTACCGCGCTAATGTCAAAAATTAGCGCTAATTACCACTGGCGAGTACAAAAATTTGCAATTTTCGAAAGTTCCTTAAACACTCTGAACAGTGTAATACCCCAAGTAAAAGTCCTAACATACTCAAAAACCTATAATATGATATCAAGAACCTAAGAGGAGTTCTCGGGAGGTCGGGAACGCGTTTCAGAGTGTCAGAAGATTGGATAGGCTAGAAATAAGCGTGTGGATCGAGGTAAGTAAACCAGCTAGGAAATGCACAATATTTTATTTTAAGCTATTGAATATTGTTGTTCATTGCTTGTTATATATCCTTGGAATTCCATTCTGATTGAGTTGTCCGAGAAGCAAGTGAGTCAACGGTGATCCTTGAAAGGAGTGGCTGACTGAGGTAACATACCAGAGTCATGACCTCGGGATGCCTTGCACCTTTGGATGCGATTTTTGACGGGGTGTGAGTTCTTAGCGTGGTTGTCCCGGGAAGTCTCACTATCTCGTGGGTTTAGGGCTTGTGAGTGTACAAAGTCCTAGAACCCAGAGTCTTGATGTTTTGCGAGACTCAACGACACTATTGGTCGGGACTACTTGAGCCTCTCTGTTTGCATTCCCTGGACACTCATGTATCGATTGTTTTTGATTTATTTGCGGTGTTTTATTTATTCATGCATCCTTATACCTTTCTTTCTATATGCATGAATATGGCTGATTTATTTATTTTGAAATACTATTTAGTATCATGCGGCGTTACTTACATGGGCTCGTTATTCTCGTGTTTAGCGAGTGCAAATCCACAATCGAGTAAGGGGAAGGGGCCAAGTACTTAGGAGATCTACGAGTGAGGACTTTGGAGTGGCCTTCTCTCTCACATTTTTGTAGGTTTTGTATTACTTATATATATTGTTGTTATCACATGGGGTATATAGGTTTTGTGAGATACCTTAGGGTATGTAGATGATATTATTTTCACTCCTCTCTGTATATTATACATGATGCGAGTTATGCGGGGTTTCCATACTCTAGGTTGTCCTAAGCGATTTGTGCGAGTTGTTTATATTTGTTTAAGTTGAAATAGCTTCGCATAAATTTTGATAACTTACAAATTTGAATAACTCACTAAAATGTAAAATCTCATTTGCCTTGTAATGATAAATGGTTAGGAAAATTCGACTAGGCTTGCTTAACGTCGCGAGGATTGACTCGGGGTCCACGTAAGTCTAGGCTGGGTGGGACCCAGTTTAGGTTGTGGAGCTGGGGCCGTCATAGTTGGTATCAGAGACACCAAAGGTTTAACACATGACTCTTGATTTAACTTACAACCAGCATAAGACACAAATAAACTTTAAAGTTAGGAAACAATTGGAACTTAGAGTGGAACCCTGTGATCTTGACTTAAGTCTTAGTTGGGAAGTGAGGAGATGTCACAGCTGGTCACCTCACATGGCCAGCAACTTCAGAAGATTCTCCGACTATTGAGGGCACAAGCTACAACATCGCCTTCTACATCTGTAGCTGCAACACCAGCCACTCAGGGCGAGAGTGCGCCGACAGTACACGCTATTGTTACGACTCCTACAATGCCGACCAGACCTATGACTGATGAGGGTGTACAAGTTCAGGTTGAGAGAGTACCACCTATTCCTGATACACCGGCGGACGATACGCCGAGCACGCCTACTGATGTGAGTACTCGGGCGACATCTAAGGCGAGACGGTCTCGTGAGTTTTAGAGACATCACTCGGAGAAGTTTCACGGTGGTATGGATCTTGGAGCAACATAGAAGTTTATGAGGAGTCACGAGAAAATCCACGATGTCTTGGCTACGCCGGATCATATGAGGCCGAGCATCTCATCAACTTCGTTGTTCGGAGAGGCGATGTCAGTGGCGTAGCATGGTGGCTACGAAGGGAAGCCTAAGGCCTTGGAATTGAGGTGAGTTCAAGGAGAGACTCAATCAAAAGTATTTCCCTCATTCGGTGAGGAACATGAAGAGGACCGAATTTCAAAACATCCGACAGGCTACTGACGAGATAGTGATGCAGTATATGGGCCGATACTTGCGGTTGATGGACTATGCCGGAGGCATAACTTATACAGACGCTGACCAGACCTACAACTTCATAAATGGCCTGTTGAGTGAAATTGGGTATATGGTGGTGACCACAACTCCAGGAACCTTACAGCAGGCTTACGATAGGAGTATGACCAGTGAGACCTTTTTTAGCATGTGCATTGGTACAGTACTCGCGGCTCCACCACCAGCACATACAAATGTCAGACTGAGAGGTGACAGGAGAAGGAAGAGACCTAGACAGTGGAGGTCGAAAGATCGAGCTCAGAGTGTAGGATCTATTGCATCTCCACCTAGTACAGCGCGTACTGCGCCAATACCATATGCTCCAGTACGGAGTTATGCCAGCACACCACAGCGGTCTACACCGTCAGGTCCTCAGCGCGACATTATCGAGAGGGTGAACGCAGTGGCGGTGGCATGGGCGGTGCGGTGGTCGAAGCGGTATGGACGGGGACATAGTGTTCCATATGGATCAGGATCTCAACGTACGTGTTGGGAGTGTGGACAGCCAGGTCATTTCGTCAGTTCGTGTCACGACTAAGCAGAGGGCAACAACAGCAGAGCCATAAACAGGTTCATGCTATTGTCGCGCCAAATCAATTTACCGTAACCGATTGAGGGTATGCTTTATATTTGTAGTCGTTTTATGTATACTATGTTAGATTTTGGTTCAACAATATCTTTTATTTGCGGTCGCATGGTTGATGAGTTGGGTTTGAGACCCATTAGACTTTAGAGACCTTTGATCCTTAGCACACCAGCTGGGACAAGATATATCCGAACTTATCGTGTGTTGATTGTTCGATAGAGATAGAGGGTCATGTTTTGCCAGCAGACCTGAGATTTTTGGAGTTCCTAGAGTTTGGTGCATTGTTGGGCCTGGATTGGTTGAGTGCTCATCATGCACAGATCCATTGTTTCAGCAAACGGGTTACATTTCAGATTCTCGAATATCCCGAGTTCGAGTTTCAGGGGACTTCGACTAGTTTACCTATTACTAGAGGCCGAATAGCTTCTAGCGTAGAAGTCGAGACATTCGCTAGTATTTTGAGTACGATGGAGAGGGTCGAGACTAGGTTGGAGGAATTTTGTTGTGTGCGAGTTCCCGGATGTTTTTCCTCTACGAGTTACCGGGATTACCACCATCTAGGGAGATTGACTTCATTATTGATTTGGTCCCCAGAGAACAAACCTATATCTATTTCGCCGTCTTAGGATGACTCGAAGGAGTTAGAGGAGCGAGAAAATAGCTTGATGAGTTGTTGGAGTTAAGGTTCATTCACCCAAAGCATGTCACCTTGGGCGCGCGGTCTTGTTTGTTAAGAAGAAAGATGGCGACTGAGATTATGCATTGATTACGGAACACTCAACGGGGTGACGGTGAAGAACAAGTATCCACTTCCTTGCAGCGACGACTTATTCAACTTGATTGACAAGAGCATAGTAGTTCTCAAAGATTGATTTGAGATCTAGGTACCATTAGCTGAGGATTAGAGCACAGGACAGGGAGAAGATTGCTTTTCGCACTCGATACGGGCATTATCGGTTCTGATCATGCACTTTTGGGTTGACTAACGCCCCGACGATGTTCATGGATCTCATGCATCGAGTGTTGAGAGAGTACTTGGATAGGTTCGTCATTGTGTTCATCGACGACATCCTTATTTACTCTAGGACTCGTGAGGATCACGAGGAGCACCTCAAGATGATTTTGCAGACTTTGAGGACGCACATACTATATGCAAAATTCATAAGTGTGAATCTTGGCTTACAAAGGTTGAATTTCTTAGGCAAATCGTCGGAGCCGGTAGAGTGTCGAGTGGACCCGCTAGGTCGAGTTGTGATAGATTGGCCTACACCGCGATCGGTGTGAAGATATCGCAATTTCTTAGGGTTGGCGAGGCTATTACGGGCGTTTTGTTCAAAACTTCTTGAAAATTGCAACACCAATGACGTAATTGACGAATAAGGATACAAGTTTTCGGTGGAATGACACTTGTGAACGAGCCTTCGGGACTTTGAAGGAAAGATTGACTACCGCACCGAGTTTGGTATTACGAGTAAGGGAAGGGTTTTGAAGTGAACAACGATGCTTCTAAGGTCGGATTAGGTTGTGTTTTGATGCAGGGCGGTAGAATGATTGCCTACCCGTCCCGACAGCCGAAGATTCACGAGAAGAACTACCCTACCTATGACTTGGAGTTAGCGACAGTGGTCTTTGCATTAAAGATTTGGCGTCATTATCTCTATAGAGAGAAGTTTGTGTTGTATACTGACCACAAGAGTTTGAAGTACTTCTTCACTCAGAAAGAGTTGAACATGCGATAGAGGCGTTGGCTTGAGTTCCTCAAGGACTATGATTTCTCATTGGAGTACCATCCGGGAAGGCCAATGTTGTTGCAGACGTGTTGAGTCGCGTAGAGGGCATACTCGAGAGATTGTTACTTGCCACATGACACGCGAGTATGGTTTACTTGAGGCGGTCGTGTCGATGTATTCTATTGATATCTCGACCCAATACCGAGTGTTGATTTGTGGGCGAGATGAGGACACGAGACAATGTCGATTCAAAGTGTACTTGAGGGTCGAGCATGCGAGATGAGCCATACCGAGAGGTTCTTAGAGCTTGCTCGAGTCGGATCATCCGAGCTGGAGTCGGTCGACAAACTCGTGCTTGAGATTTAGAGGTCGATTGTGGATTCCATCGATGTGGTTGAGTTGCGTGATGAGATACTTGATGAGGCTCACCGCTCATGTTTTACGGTTCATTCGGGTTGGACCAAGATGTATCTTGATGTGCGTCGTATTTTACGGTGGCCGGGGATGAAGACCATTGTTTTTATTACGTTCGAGCGTGTGAGGTAAAGCCGACGAGTTAAGGCGAGCATCGGAGGCGGTGGGTTATTACAACCACTTCTCATTCCTCGGTGGAAGTGAGATCATATTGCAATGGATTTTGTCAATGGCTTACCTCGATCTCAGCGCCGACATGACAATATTTGGGTGATTGTGGACAGGTTGACGAAGTCTGCTCACTTCTTACCGATCTCTACCACTCATCGGGTGGATAAGTTGGCGAGTTTGTACGAGCGGGAGATTGTTCGACTACATGGCGTTCCGTTATCGATTGTGTCTGACAGAGGGCCACAGTTTACATCTCTGATTTGGAATAGCATACAGGCACAGTTCGGCACGCGGTTGGACCTCGATGCGACTTCCTGATCCACGGCCCGACGGACGATCGAGAGGCGATTTAGATTCTCGAGGATATGTTGAGGATATGTGTGTTAGAGTACGGAGGATCATAGGAAGAATATCTTCATTTGTGTGAGTTTGCCTACAATAACAGTTATCATGCCGGTATTGGTATGACCTTTGTTTGAGGCATTGTACGGTAGGCCGTGCGGATCTCCATTTCTTTGGGCGGAGCTGAGGATGTGGTAGTTATTGGGCATGAGATTGTAGTGGATCACGAGAGAAGATACGACGATCGGATTGATGGCTTAAGGGTGCGCCGGGAGAGGCGAGAAAAAGTACTATGACATGTATCATGGTGAGTTAGAGTATGATGTCGGGAACTATGTCTATTTGAAGGTTTCGTCGATAAAGGGTCACAAGAGGTTTGGGATTAAAGGAAAGCTTGTAGAGGTTCGTTGGTCCATTTCGAGTGAAGAAACGAATAGGCAAGGTTGCATACGAGCTAGAGTTGTCACCTCGGTTAATGCAGGGTTCACTCACGTATTTCATGTTTCTATCTTCGATTGGATAAGTCGAAAGAGAACGGTGAACGGCCGACAATGGATTTGAACGAGATAGACTTAAAGGAGGACATTACTTATGACTTGACCTATTCGGATTACGGATCATAAAGTGAAGATTTTGAGGAACAAAGAGATCCCATCGGTCCTTGTCAAGTGGCAACATCACGAAGATGAGGAGGGCGACATGGAGAGCTCGAGTCATATATCTTGCGAAGTACTTTCCCCTATCTCTTCGAGTTTCGGTAAGTTTTCTCTAGTGAATTGCTTCAATTTCGAGGACGAAACTCTCATTAGTTGGGAAAGCTATAACGACCCTAAAATCTAACTCGTGCCACATGTCATTTTCGAGGGTCGTATGTGGGACCCACTTGTCGTGATACGTATGTCCAAACCTCGAGAGTCGACACCGAGGTATGTTATTTTTGTTTGATGCTTGTATTATGTAGTATACAAAAGATTGAACAAACTAAACTAATTAATTTTGAAAATGTGCGGGTAAGGTACACGCGAGGCATATCGATGTCGAGACGAGCAGAGACGTACCTTGAGTTGCGTGTCGACGTGGGACCGAGGTAGCGGCTTATGGGGTAAGTTTAATGTGGCCATGTATGATGTGAAATTAAGTGGGCCTAAGTTAGTGAGATAAATAAAAATGGCCACGTGATGTGCATCGAGACACGTAATGACCAATCTAAAGGCTAAGGGAGTGAATAATTAGAGTCATTTTAGAATGACTTGGGTGATAATTGTGAGAAAATGGACCATTGGACATGTCTCGGGATACGTGTGCACAAAAGATCAAGGGCCAAGGTTCAACCATATCCATTTATATATAAAACTAAAATCAAAAACTTATCACCTAAGTTTCCATCCCATCGATTTCAATTGGACAAGAGAGAGTGAACTGCTGGAGTGATCAAGGAGAAGATCAACAAGCTTAGGTTGGAGAAATCAGTAGGTTGGTGAAGGAGATCAAGCTAGGAGTTCATATAAGAGGTAACTTATCCACTCCATTAACATAGCTTGGTTAAGTTGTTAATTCACGGATTTGATGCTGGGAGTTATGGTTTTGAGTTGTGGTTGATGTTAGGGACCTCTAGTAGTGTGTATGTGGGTCCCCAAGGCGTCAACAAGGCCTATGTGTAGCAAAAACTCAGAATTCGAATTGCACAATTTTGGGTTCTGCTGCACATAGCGCGCTAGGTAGGAAATCTAGCGCGTGTTAGATGTATAAATTAGCGCGCTAATGTAGAAATTAGTGCGCTAATGTCAAAAATTAGCACACTAATATTGATTAGCGCGCTAGACGATCGAGGTAGTGCGCCAATGTTGAAATTAGTCGCGCCAATGTTGAAAATTAGCGCGCTAATTACCACAGCGATACAAAAATTCGCAATTTTCAAAAGTTCCTTAAACACTCTAAACGGGTGTAATACCCCAGTAAAGATCCTAACATACTCAAAAATCTATAATATGATATCGGGAACCTAAGAGGAGTTCTCGAGATGTCAAGAACGCGTTTCGAGTGTCGAAGATTGGATAGCTACGATAAGTGTGTGGATCGAGGAATGTAAACATTTAGGAAATGCACAATATTTTATTATAAGCTATTGCATATTGTTGTTCATTGCTTGTTATATATCCTCGGAATTTCATTACGATTGAGTTGTCAGGGTAAGTGAGTCGCGGTGATCTTGGAAGGAGTGGTGGTGAGGTAACATACGAGTCATGACCTTGGGATGCTTTGCACTAGATACTAATTTTTAAGGGGTGTGAGTTCTTAGCGTGGTTGTCCCCGAAGTCTCACTATATCGTGGGTTTAGGGCTTGTGAGTGTAACAAATCCTAGAACAGAGTCTTAATGTTTTGCCAAGACTCAACGACCTATTGGTCGGTACTACTTACGCCTCTCTGTTTGCATTCCTGGACACTCATGTATCGATTGCTTTTGATTTATTTACAGCCTTTTATTTATTCATGTGTCCTTACACCTTTCTTTCTATCTGCATGAATATATACTGATTTATTTATTTTGACATACTGTTTAGTATCCTACTTGCATTACTTACCTGGGCTCGTTATTCTCGTGTTTAGCGAGTGCAAATGCAATCGAGTAAAGGGAAAGGGGCCAATACTAGGAGATCTATTGTGAGGACTTTGGAACGGCTTTCCTCTCACATTTTTGTAGGTTTTATATTACTTATGTATATTGTTGTTATCCCATGGGGTATATGGGTTTTGTGAGTCACCTTAGGGTATATAGATGATATTATTTTTCTCTCATCTGTATATTATACATGATGACTGAGTTATGCGGGGTTTCCACACTCTAGGTTGTCCTGAATGATTTGTGTAGAGTTGTTTAGATTTGTTTAAGTTGAAATAGCTTCCGCATAAACTTTGATAACTTAAAAATTTGAATAACTCACTAAAAATGCAAAATTTCGCTGCCTTGTAATGATAAATGGTTAGGAAGGGCGACTAGGTTTGCGTTGACGTCGTGATGATCGACTCGGGGTCCACGTAAGTCTAAGCCGAAGCGGGACCCAGCTTAAGTTGTGGAGCTCGGAGCGTCGCATGAAATCTATGTCCTTTATTGTTGAAAGGACATTCAAGGAACTCATTGAGAATTCTGGGTCAGAATTCTACAAATCTCCCTCCGACAAACTCTTTGGAAATGTGGAGACTTAATGTCAAAGACATCCAGCTTAAACTAGACTCATATTATATCTGGTTGGAAAAGAAAAGATTTTGAAGAGAGAGCGAAATTTTAAGAAGGTTACCAAATTCTTTGCTTCATAGTCGTTCTTGTGAAGATAGGTCTCAACATGATATTTCTTTCCTTTGAGACTCTCATATCTAGCCTCAGCTTCCTCGTTAAGCATTCGACGTGTAAGGTCTCTGTGATTTTTTAGCTTCATTCTGGATTGTTCTGCCTAAGTGTTAAAGTCTCGAAATGCTGCTCTTTGGATTTGGTGCTTTAGAATCAGATCCTAGTAAAGAATCCTTCCCCAGGTTCTACTTCGATTGCAACCGGACTTACTGGTTCTTTGGTTATAACTGGTGACACAACTCTAGCCTTTTTGGCATTCTTTTTTGAACCTTTCTTATTCAGTTTCCTTTTCAAAGGGACAATATAATGGACTCGTCATCTCTATCATTATCTCTTTCTGGAACAGTAGGTTCTTCACGAATTACCCCTAAATTATTAAGGGTTTCCTAATCTTGAGTGTTTTGCTGACCAGGAGTTTCAAAGGCTTCATGTTCATGCCCTAATTGTTATGTCTCTGGGAGGTCTGTAGTTTCTTGAGCAATAGAAGTGTCCATGGATTGATTAGGAGCCTTATGCTCTGTGGTATCCATGGGCTCTTCAGAGATTGGTTGCTCAAGCGTAGGTTTTTCAGGAGCAGATTCATCAGGAACAGCTTCGAATCCACCTTCAGTTGGCTCGGTAGTGGTACTTGGAACAAATTCTTATTTAGTCATCTGTTGTACTGGTTGTATGTTCTGTACCAACTGGTGATAATACTCCTGGTTGTATATGCTCTTCATCATGTTTTTCTTAAACTTCTTATTCTGGTATAGGTTGATTAGTCACATAGGTGACAAGCACGCTCTCTATTTGAACAGATGATGCTCGAAGTTCGTAGTTCTCAAGATTGTCTAACTCTGTTGATCATGACGAAGGTGGATTGGCAACCCTTGTAGGCTTATTCTTCAATAGCGGGTGGGAGACCATCTTATGAAGATTGAGATTTTTTCTGGATTGGAGACAATAGTGGAATGGCACTGAGTGTGGTTGGATTCAGAACCTTCATCCCCCTTTTTGTTGGTTTATTCACATTAGGTGGTACTGATGCCTAAGATGATGTCTCCTTTGCTGTACTTCGAGTTTGAACCATGTTGCAGGACTTGTTTCAACTGCTCAAACATAACTTAGAGATGAAGATCAAGTGAGACTAATATAGTGAGCCAAAAATCGATACAATCGATGAGGTATGGTTTAAGGTTGAAGACGATGAAGATGATAAAAAGAAATAACAATGGCTTCAATTTTGGTTCGTTGATGCTTATCTACCCCTTTAAACTCTTAACAACCCTTAATTAATATGACTCATGATAATTACAAATAAAAACTAAATAAAAATGCAACAGAAATGGAACCGTTAATGTTCAAATAAAATAAAAAACACTACTACAAAATTCGCACAAATCGTTACTCCCCATTTGTTTCATTTTTATTAAAAGAAATTAGAAAAACAAAAAAAATTAGGGAGAGTTAACTGTGAATTACACAGGGTTAAGACATCCCAATAGCCCCTCTCAAAGACTCAAACCTATAAGCATCAAGGGCTTTAGTAAATATGTCAGGCAATTGTTTTCCAGTGTGAACATATTCAATAGAGATTACATTCATTTTCACCATATCACGAATGAAGTGATACCTCAATTCGATGTGCTTAGTTCTGGAATGTTGAACAAGATTTTTCGAGATGTCAATTGCATTGCGGTTGTCACAGAACACAGTAAGTGGTTGCAACTGAATGTTATAATCACTTAACATTTGTTTCATCCATAACAATTGCGTGCAACAACTCCCAATTGCAATGTACGCTGCCTCAGTTGTGGAGAGGGGGATTGAGTTCTGTTTCTTGCTGAATCACGACACAATATTTGTTATATCAAAGAAACAACCTCTACAGGTGCTTTTTTGATCATCAACACTACCTGCCCAGTCAGCATCACTATAACCAGCTAGTGAGTGTTAGAGTTGGATGAATACCATAATCCTAGATTAGATGAGCCAGCCACATATTGAATGATCCTCTTGACTTGTTTGTCATGTGAGATTCCTTTGGTGTAGCTTGATAGCGTGCACATAATCCCACACTGAATGAGATATCTGGTCTGTTTGCTGCGAGGTAGAGAAGGCTTCCAATCATGCTTCTATAGAGTGATGGATCTACTGGTTTGCCATGCTCATCTTTGGCCAGCTTTTCATTTGTACCCATTGGTGTTTGTACATGTTTAGCTGTTCCAAACCAAATCGTTTGACCAGAGAGCATGAGTACTTATGTTGGGACATAAACGTACCTTTACTGGTCTGATGAACTTGTAGATCAAGAAAATAAGAGAGTTTTCCTACCATGCTCATTTCAAATTCCTTTTGCATAGTATGGACAAACTTTTCTACCAATCCTTTTGTAGTAGCTACAAATACTATATCATCAACATATATTTGTGCTATAAGGACTGATGACGATTTTCGCTTGACAAACAGTGACTTGTCCACACTCCCACGACAATAACCATGATTTATCAGGAACTTGGAAAGTCGGTCGTACCTGGCACGCGGAGCCTGTTTCAACCCATATAGTACTTTTTTTCAATTAATAGACATGGTTTAGGAATGATGGATCTTCGAAACCTTTTAGTTGTTCAACATACACTTATTCATTCAGTGTACCATTCAAGAATGCACTTTTGACATCCATCTGATAAAGCTTGAAACCAAAAGAGCAAGCAACAACAAGTAGTAGACGTATAGATTCTAATCTAGCAACATGTGCAAAAGGTTTATTAAAATATATTCCTTCTACACGATTGTAACCTTGAGCTACTAGGCGAGCCTTGTTTCGACCACTTCCACTTATTGCATCTAATTTGTTCTTGAAGATCCACTTGGTGCCTAATACATTGACATGATGTAGTCTTGGCACTAGAGTCAGAGACATCTAGTATTTGGAATTGACTCAATTCATCCAGACATTGCTTTAAGGTCCGGTACTCATCATGAAGTGCATGGACATATTTTTAGGTTCGATATTTGAAATATAGCAGACATACCCGGCTAACCTCCTGTAGTATATTCTTGTTGTGTCTCTAGTCATTATTCCTTCATCTTTATCCCCAATAATGTGAACTGGTGGATGATCTTTCCGAATTCTGCTTGAGGGTTCTCAAGTAATTGTGGATGATTCAAACACATTCTTGTATGAGGTATCATCTATTTCAGGTGAAGCTTATACTCCAGTTGCAGCGAGAGATCTTTGGTGGTGGTTGCACGGCGAGTGGTTCATCATCTCTGTTGTTAGCTTGTGATACTTGCTATTCTGATGGAGAATCATCAAAGGACACATTGATTGATTCCATTACTCTTTGAGTACGCCCGATTTAGAACTCTATAAGCCTTATTGTTTGTGGAGTAGCAGGGAAGATGGCTTCATCACTTCTTTGAGACAAATTTTTCGGTACTCTCCATGTCATTAAGCACAAAACACTTGCTTCCAAAAGTGTGAAAGTAAGCAAGATTTGGTTTTTAACCTTTTAGAGCTCATAAGGAGTCTTGTGAGTGAACATGAGAAGATATGTTACGGTGATAGTATAACATGCGTGTTGTGGCCTGCGCCCAAAGTTTTATAGGAAAATTCTTGGATGCGAGCATGCCTCGACCATTCTTGAATGTGGCTATTCTTCCTTTCAACCACCCCATTTTGTTGAGTGTAATTAGAGAAATTTGAAAACTCATGATGAATACCCCCAAAGTTTTGCAAAATTTTTGGAATTTAGAGTTTTCAAACTCTTTCCCATGATCGCTCCCGATCCTTACAATATGTTCTCCAGGAGGCTGTCTTCTCATTCATTAGCTTCAAACACAAGTCTTGAAACTTTCAAAAGCATCGATTTTTTCTTTTAAGAAGAGAACCCAAGTGAAACGTGAAAAATCGATCTCATACCGAGAATATATCTCTTCCACGACAAACTTGTCACACGAGTAGGTCAACCAAGTCGATATGCAAGAGCTCGAGGCTGCAAAGTGTTGCATACGTCACTTAGGTTTATGGCTTTATATTTTCTATTTGCCAAGTTGACAAGGTTTGCTTGAGATCTTGATGGCGAAAGAGATTGAACTTTGGGAGTCCTCATCGCTAATACCGAGTTTGACAACTTTCTCAGGTGTTTATAGTGGACGTGTCCCAGACGTTGATGTCATACTTCAGTGGTGTTTGTTGTTGAGTTGTAACAAGACCTGCTAAGCTGTTGCAACTGGTAGCAATTGTTAGAAGACCTTTCTCCGGTCACGATACATTCTCTTTTTACATCATATACATCACATCTGTTTTTGGTGAAATTTACATAGAAATTTTAATCATATAGCTGACTAATACTAAGTAATTTTCCCTTTAGATCTTCCACATGAAGAACTCCTTCTAAGGCAGTCAGACTAGGAACATCCAGAGTTCCTTTGCCAATGACTTGACTTCGCACACCATCTCCAAAAGTGACATATCCACCTACATGAGATTGATAGTTGACGAGAAGACCACTTATCATCAATCATATACTTGAGCAACCACTTTGTCAAAGTAAGTCAGAGGATGACAATGACTTTAGTGATATATGTGCTGCATGACATACATCCATTTTAGGAACCCATCGTTTCTGATGATTGTGTTGATGAAATCCTTGTTCTTGAGCAACTTTCTGAGTAATCTCATGTTGTCTTCGTGTTAGTTCTCGAATCATTTTGAAGCACCTAGGACGTATGTATCCCTTGATCCTATAGTAGTAGCATGTGGGTCTGAATCTTCTTATTTGCTGGTGATTAGGCTCTCTTTGTGCTTTCTCGAACTTTACAGGATCTGTGGTAGAGGCTTTGGCCTATGATGAAGCCCAGACCCTTGTGATCTCCATATCCTTTTCCATGCTGCAGTAGATCATCCAGTTTGGCTTTTCCTTTGTTCAACTGCGATAGTGCTATCTCTGCATGCTCCGACACTACTTGCATTCGATCAGTCTCCTTATTCTTTTCTTCAAGTAGGTGTTCAAGTGCTTGAATGGATGTAATTGTTTTTTCCCAATTTGTAATCATTTCGGCATAATTCCCTTTCATTTACGCATAAGTGGAGTGATTAGGTAAATCATAATCATAATCATACGAATCACTTACATCATATTTTGCTTTTTGAGAGTTGTGTTCATTGGTTGCAAGCTGCAGTGAGATATGGTGGTTGCAACCTCATGCACAATATTAAAGGCAATGTGTTGATTCACATGTTCTCCTTCATTTTCGACTCCAGTCACTCCATGTCTTTGGTTAGCGATTTCTCATTTCTTTGAATAGACATTCGCTTTGAAAGTGTCCTAATCCTCTGCATTCCCTACATGTGAGCTTGCTTTTTTCTATTGGCTTTGTTTCGCCTTCTTTCTTTGAGGATTCGCCTTTCCCACAAGTCTTCATACCATGAGATTTTCGAAAGCTTGAGTTTATCATACTTTTTGGTTAGCAAAGCAAGGTCATCTTGCTTCGTAGGTGACGTCCTTCTCCTGAATTTGAAATATTCTTGTTGATTGAGATGCATCTCATAGTTGGTTATAGACCTTTATGAGCTCTTCAAATTTCAGGTCTTTGAGACCTCCATTCTCTTGAATAAATTTGCAACTTTTATTTGTATTTGGCGGAGAGGCTTCGATTGCCTTTTGGACCAACTTTTTGTTGGAGTACTTCTTCCCATTTGTTGAGCTTGGTTGGCTATGTCTTTGAGCTTGGCAATGTACTCAAGCTTATTTGTTTATTCTTATCTATTCTCGGCATGTCAAGGCGAGATGCTAGCGGCCTGATTTTTGAATTACGAACATATTCGTTACCTTAAAAAAATTCTCTAGAATACGCGTCGTGCCTTTTTGCCACTCTACGTGAGGAGATGAGCTTGAGGTGCTCTTGGTTGATGGCTCACGAAGATGATATTCAATCCTTTGGCATTCGTTGACAAGAGTTTCTCCTCGTGAAATTTGTCCGGTCATATGGATTCTTTGGTTTTCCATCAACTTCGGGTGGCTTGTACCCTTTCTCAATCGCCCTCCATGCTTTGACGTCGATGGACAGAATGTACCCTCATACTGAGCTTTCCAAAGTCACGTATAATTCGTATTGGTCAGCGGTGGTGGTCTAGTGTTTGAGACACCTTGAGTGCTGGTCTTGATTAGTTTCTACGAGACATTGTGGTTAGTACGAATCTCACTTATCTCGTAAACAAAGACTTCGTAGTGCCGCTCACGATACCAATTGAAATAATCGAATGCGGTTACAACCGAATACAATGTTGGTTGTAACTGGAAAATAGAAAGTAATGCAAATACTTAATCGTAAAGTATTCAGTAAAATAAATCAAACCACGACACCAGATGTGTTATCGTAGTTCGGTCCAAGACCTATGTCTGTGGGGCCACGCCTAAATGTAAACTCTAATATTATGATGAATCGAACTACATGACTCCTTGTCGTGACTCCCTCACTGAGCTCCTCCTAGCATACTCTCATACACTCTTTCTTGGACTTACATACACAAGATCCCTCTTGTGTGTGAGGCTCCCCTCACTGAAACACGCAAGTCTCCTTGGGTTTTACAACTCGATAATGAAGTGAGCAGAACAAGTTCACAATACAAAGTAAGCTGAATAAGCGATGTACATGACTAAGTTACTTTGACAAATATATAGACCAAAGTAGATTTCACAATCTTAACTAAACTAGCAAGATCGATCAATTTCCATATCTAAATAACCATGTTCCTCCATGATTAACACGTGGTGATAAATCTTTTGAATCGCAATCTCAGACCTCTTCATAATATTCGAGTTAACCATGTAGATTGGGATAAGAACAAATCTTCAATTTGTTTGATCTTGGAAATCTTGTTGTAAGCCGCTTCGATCCACGGTTGCAACAGCATATAATTATCCAAATCTCCAACTATTTCGGATATGATTTCGAGCACATGTATCATGTGTTGGATTTGAATGACTCGTTCTGCGATAACGTCAATCGTAACAATGACAATGAAAAATCTAAGTTGTCGATATGATCACGACACTAACATATAGTTTATTTAATGATGACCAAGTTGATATCATAGCATATGAAAACCCAGCAAAAAAGAAATATAAACTATACACGTAATATTATAATTACAGAAGTTGATGAGGCAATGAAAATGATTAAAATAGGGAAAGCATGTGGCCTGGATGAAATTCCCATAGAGGTTTGAAAATGCTTAAGAGAAATTGGATAGACTTGGTTAACAAAACTTTTCAACAAGATCTTAAAATCAAAACGGATGTCAATGAATTGAAGAAGAAGCGCGCTTGTACCAATCTTCAAAAACAAAGAAGACATTCAAAGTTGTTCAAATTATCGTGGAATTAAACTTAAAGTCATACTATGAAACTTTGGGAGAGAATAATTGACAATACAGAGAAAAATAAAGAAAAATATAGAGAAAAGAAAAAAAAATCTTCATATGGTATTATAGATTTAGAAAAAGCTTATGATAAGGTTCATAGAGGTGTTTTTTGGTGGGTTTTAGAAAGAAAATGAGTGCATGCTAAATACAAAGACACCATTAAGGATATGCATAAAGGAATAATAACGAGTATAAAGACATTTGGAGGAGCTACAAAAGAATTTCTCGTTACGATAGGACTACATCAAGGATCGATTTTAAGCTAATATCTCTTCACTTTAGTTATGGATGAACTAACTAGTCATATTCAAGATGATATATTATGGTGCATATTATTTGTAGATGATATTGTCTTGCATGAATGAAGCTTGAAAGATGGAATGAATAGAAAATTATAACTTTCGATGAATACATTAAAATTTAAAGGCTTTAAGTTGAGTATGAAGAAAATCGAATACATGCATTTGTGAGTTTAGAAATTCTAGACATCGAAGATGATGAAGTAGTAAAATTAAGGGAAGTAGAAATTCTTAAGGTGAACCACATGGATATCTAAGATCAATCATACAAAATCATAGGAATATTGAGAATGATGTCACACATAGAATCAAGTTTGGATGGAAAAAATGGTGGAGTGCAACATGGATGATTTGTGATCGAAATGTTCCAAATAAATTAAAAGGAAAATTTTATAAGACCTCAATTAAGCCGTATCTATGCTATATGGAAGTAAATTATGTAAAGTAACAACAATTACATAAAATGAACGTGGCATGAGAAATTAAGATGCTTAAGTGGATGTGTGGTAAAACTCGTAAAGATAAAAAAAAAAAGAATATAAAAATTCAAAGAGAAGTAGTAGTACCAATTGACACAATTAATAGGGAAGGGCGGTTCTTTGTGGTTTAGTCACCTACAAAGACGATCTACAAAAACCTCCACTAGAAAATTTGACCGCAATAGAAAGCGAAAAAATTCGACAAGGTAATGATAGACCAAAGTTAACTTGGGACGCATTAATTAGGAGGGATTTGAATGGTTTGAAAAGTTCACCGTCAATTGCACTTAATCGAAGTACAATGGAAGAGATTGATCTATGTAGCAGAGCCTTAATTAATTTGGGATTGAAGGTTATGTTGTTGTTGTTGTTGTTAGATGACAAATGATTTTTTTTTTTTTTTGGTCAATTTTGTTGCATTGATGTTCCTAACACCCAAAAATGGGTACAACAAACTATTACAACGGGGTAACAAAAAATATACATCTTTTAAGCTCAGAACAACATTCCCACGAGGGGAGCAACAACCCCACAAAGGGGGACAACAACCTCTAGAAAGAGGGCAACAACCACTAATAAAGGGGTAACACCTACTTACATAGGCCAAAAGGCCACTAATCGGCGGTGAAGAACATACCCTAACAAACTACACTAAGCCCTAAAATAACCGAACTAAATACATAAACTAAAATAACTTGTGGAAGCAATGAAGAAGAGAAGAGAAACCCCAACCAACCAGAGTCGTCCTTTGTCACGACATATCGGATCAACAAGAAACATCGTTGAAGAAACACTAGATCCATTCGGCCATGGGTGCGCCGTGATCGGAGACGCTCAACCACGACGGATCATGTTGAGGAGGCGGTGATACGCCAGAGCGACCTTTACCCAAAAACCTCATCTCAATCTTTTTTAGCTCACGGCTCGCTAGACTCCATCATCCCCTTCCTCAAACACACAAACACAAAAAAGAGAGATGAGGAGAAGCATAGAGAAGGCGGCGAGAAACTAGTAGAGAGGAAAGAGGAACAAAAATAAAAAAGAGGCGGTCGAGGCCTCGGGGCCCCGGCTAACGCTCATGGTTGCTAGAGCAAGCCTCGACGTCTTAGGAGACTGACACAACAGATGCGGTGGGGAAGAAGAAGAAGGCGTGAGGAAACCTAAGGCGCCGTCGTGAAAGAGGGCTCTAGATAACAAATGATTTCAACACAGCTTTTTTTGTGCTTTAAAGTGAAAATTATCTTATCACACCAACATCACTTTTAACTAATTAAACATTATAAGTTCTTGATAATCCAAATTAGTAGATATGATCCTACTTGCATTATCTATGTATAATTTAAACATTTTTTCCAGTGGGATTGTTGTAGTGATAAAGTTGTTGAGAAGCAGTATCAAATTCTACTATTGTATAATTGATGATGTGCTTTTCAAATCTTTTTATTACACTTGTACAATTGATGATGTGCTTTTCAAATCTTTTAAATCCTTCTAATTAATGAGTCTTAAATTAGCTTTAATTTACTCTTACACCATTCTTCGATTTATAGTGAGTCGAGTTTCTTACGAGTCAATAGGTTGGAGCGTTCGACTTGTCTCGTAGGATTGACTGAATCTAAATAAAGAGGGGCTATCAAAATTCACAACTACACTTTAAGATATTTTTTAAAAACTATACATTTTTTTAAAAAAAAAAAAAAAACAGGTAGAAGTAGGCAGAAAGAATCAAAACAAAGTTTTTCTTCTCTCCAAAAGACAGGTAAAAGAAGGCAGAAATCAGAAGATGACACCAGTTATGATTATGAAGACAAAGAGCATTAACTACACTGTGAGGACCAGTGCTTCACTCTGTATCACTAAAGGAATGGAAAAAAAAAAAAAAAAAAAAAAAAAAAAAAAAAAAAAAAAGACATTCACTTGAGGCAAAATATTCTCTTTCATTCCTGGTATTCTTTTCTGCAAATCAATCAAAGCAGTGGAAATGACTTCACCACATCTATGCATGTTTACACTCAAATAATTCAGTGAACTTCCCAATACTAGTGACACAAATCAAGGAGTGGATGCTAGGGTGACACAGTCGTCGGACGCACTTTGGAAAGTGTGTATACACATAGCGATGCATAATTCTACGGATCTCAACGATAGTGTAGCAAAAGAAAGTCGACCAATCGTTTTCGATAAAACATGCAAAATTCATATCCTTGTGAAGCAAGCAGACCTTCAAAGAGCAAAGAACCTCCCAAAGGGACTGGAATATATAAACCTATACAGCAGAAAGAGACTCGACTATACTAATTTGATCTACTTTTCAAGGAATAAGTGTGAAATGAGAGATGATCACTAGAACACCCGTCGTCGAAGTTCTGCGAATAACTCTCAGGATCATAACTGAACTGAATTGCTCTCCTCTCCCATCTCATGTGTTGCTTCAACCGAGACTTCAATCTCCAAAACAACTGCCTTGGTTTAGGAGAAGAGCCACAACAACACCACTCTAATGCCTCTCCTTGATGAACACTAACGGCACTCACCGCGATTCCTCCACGCCTCACTCTCCTCCCCCAGTTCATGATTTTGATCCTTCTCTTCCCTCCCAAGCTTGAAAACCCCATCACCAATTCAACCTTCTCACTCACCTAAAAACTGGGCCTTGCATATAAAGTGCTTCAAAAGTGAAAAAATTGACAACAGAACAGATAACAATTACAAGTATATAATCTAAGTGCACTAGTGAAGCTTATATTGGTTTCCTATTTGTCACAGATAGGCAAGAGGGCATGCACATGTCCCATATTGATCATTCAATGGTGTATAGTCAAAGGTCGGTATCATCCAAGCTGTTTATTCAGAGGGCTTTCAAATTAGTGGAGGACCATCACTAGTGTAAAGGGCATCTGCTATGGTTGGCTTGGCCAGAAGTGTAAACTTGAAACTACCCTTGTGAGAGGATCCTATGAGCATCCATGTAGGACCATATGGGTGGTGAGTTATCATTTTCAAAGCCCCATGCCTACTTTTTTTACTTGGTGGACTATGACCTCAACCATGCATCATCAATTATCTTTCTAGGTGATCTCCACCTACAAATTTGGTGTTGGAGAAAGATAATGAACATGTCACCACTTTGTAGGCAAAGATTGTTCATTGTAAACCATAGAAATGAAAAAGTATTAGATTTTGCTCTGTGGATAAGACCTGAATTCTAGATATGCTTTGGCACATTGTAATTAGAGCTGGCAAAGTAGTGGCTTTTCCTGGTTGAAAAAAAAAAAAAAAGAAAAAAAAGCAATTTGGCCTTTCCCTTTTTGTATACTAAGTTTATGGCTCTTGGTAAAGGGGCAAATTAAACTGAAATAGAATGGAGTACTGGAAAGTTAAGAGCAAAAATAGATGATGACAATGCTAGCTTCAAAATGTTTCAAGACTAAACAAAGGATATTAGTTTACACAGAAACCTAACCAAACAAATTCGATCACGGCATCAAATTTCTTTAACTAAAAGTTTTTTCTATTTTTGGTTGGAAACGGCTTTTGTATTATATTAGTAAAATATTATATAGCTTACAAAAACAAGAGGGACAGAAGAAAGATGTTAAAATTCTCCTATTAGCTTGCGCAGCATTGCGTCATGAGCTAACGAGCTCATGGATCTCATGGCCAGCAATATTGTCCACAGCTAACCACCTTAAACTCTTGGGTGTGGGGTTTTATCTCAAAAGGCACGATCTAGTTAAAGGGGTGATCATTATTTATATCTTCATTACGAAGTTTCATTTAATCGATGTGGAGATTTATTATTTTGTATTCACATGTGTCTATCTCAACAAGATGAAGGGAAAAATAAAGATCTATAAGAAATTTGAAAAAGGAAATTTAGCGATTTTCACAAAGCTGGCTAAACAAAAGATCTATTAAGAAAGAAGATTTTAGCAATAGCGATTACTTTCAGTATCGATAGCAAAGGACAAATGATGCAAGTAACCAAAGAAAATGACAGAAGGATATGCGCAAAGAAGTGTAAGAAAAGAGAGCTAAGAATATTTGCAAATAATATCCAAGTGCAGTAATTCTTAAGCGTCGTAACTATCATTAGATGAAACCTGTACATGAAAAACGTGGAGGCACCATATCCTTTCAGCAAGTTCACCTGAAAAACAAACAGAAATTACTTTCTTCTCAAACAAATGAATTGTCATTCTTTTTTTTCTTTTTTTTTTTGGTTACAAAAAAAAAGTAGATGATCTTGGAGTTAATTGTCGTTCACTTAAGTAAATGATCTTAAAGTAGGACAGGATGTCATTATTTTAGTATCGTACAGGGATTCAGTAGAAGGAAAATTGCGGAAACCAATAATATGTCTTCTGCAACGGTTTTAAGGCTTTCCACACTCACAATTGGTGTTGCTTCCACAAAGAAGAAAAATTTCAAAATATCAATCAATCTTTTTTCAGTTCCTTGTTTGTATGATTATTGACATACTGATCGTGTTAGACTTATTAGACTATATGCATGTGAAGTTCCCACCATCCTATTCACACATGGAATTATGAGGCGGTCCGCCTACATGGTTCATGAAGGTAGCCAAAATGAATCAGTCTACTTGCTAGTGTATTCTCCTATTTAATGAAAACTAAGACGACTAGTATATAAAAACACACGTGCGCATACATATCCACTTTTTATTACAATTAAGAAGAATAGGGCCCCTCCCTCAACTATTCTCATTTGGGACTTATTCTTGCAGAACGCATTAAATTTACCAACCTATGTTTGTCATAAGTATCAAAATTAGTATTCTGTTCATTAAGAAATACAAAACCAAATGACATGGGTTCAAGCTAAATTTATTTATTTACTTACAGTTGCTGTGATCTGAACCATCTTGAATACAACTGCAGCATCTGTATGACAGAGAAATGTAGCAATTAATAAGCTAGGAAAAGAGGATAAATCAGAGAAAAAGCAATTTAAAGTGACTACTTTATCTACTATAAGAACGAAAAATAAACCAATAAAAACATAACTATTTGACAAGAAAAAAGGATAATACAAGAAAAATGAATATCTAAGTGCAGAACCTGAGAGAAGAAGAATTGCCTTTAAACTGTTTCTCTATTTCACCAAGATATAGTCTGTACAAGGGTGACCTGGAAAACCCCACTTTACAGCATTATTAATAGAGTGAACCACACAAAGCAAGACCAAATAGAGCTTTATAAGAACATTATGGACAACTTAAAGAAAAGAAGAAATGAACAGACTTTTGGAGCACCAACAATCTTTTCAAGAGGTCCTATATATGTGTTGACAACATCGTATTGTTTGTCAAAATCATATAGCAAAGAATGTATTAATTAAAATCCATTACTATGTGAATCTTGATCAAGGCGCTTTACTTTCATGAAGAACCTTTTGTGAGGCCCAATTCCTAATGGCCTATTCGGTTCATAGGATAAGGTGGGATAAGTGGTGGTACCGAGTAATACTTGGTGTTCGGTTTGAGTATAAAAAAGCTTGTCCATAGGATTATTTTAACCCACAGATTGGGATAATTTAAAACCATGAATTCAATGGTATTATTTTATCCAAATCTTGGTGACTTTCAAATGACCAAAATACCCTCATCATAAACACCCAAAACACACATTCATTTACTATTCTCGACTCTCCAACACAAAAAACCTATGATGTGTGACATTAGTATATCAATGTAGCACTATAATTATCGTTTGCATGCGTGAATCAAATCAACAAATCGTTTCCATGATCATGAATCAACACTACCCATCGATGACATATTTAGTATTACTAAATATTTTTCAAACTTCAACCGCATTTATTAATTATATCGCGCGATCCTACGAGACCCACCATTAAATTTTCAATTATCATTCATACTAAAACAAATAGACAACACTACATCAGATCACAATTATTATAGTAAGCCGAGTTCATTTTGAATTTTGTTCACTTAATTTGATGGGAAATGTGATGGTTCAAGTTAGATTTGGTTTGCTTAATGAATGGATTTATTAGGCTTTACGCTTACGAATGACTTTGTTTATGTGTCATTGAAGTTGCTTTGATATGTAAATTTGGCTTTGTAAGCTTGTGAAGGATGTGGGAATGAGTTTGTAGATATAAAAGGGCACTTTAGTAACTTCGCCTATTGAAATCAGGTTTAATTCCACCCTCTATATCCCAATGACGTCAGAACAAGTCCCTCTATTGGGACTAATACCCAAACCCATGTTATAATCCCGGTGTAAAATAATCCCATGATCTTGGGATTATTTTACATGTGGAACCTGAACGGGCCATAAATGAATCCCGACCACCTAGCCCAGATCCATAACTCGCCAACCAACTTCGATCGTTGAGTCACAAACCGAACCAATAAACCTTCTTCCAAGCTAACTCATTTTATTCATGAATCTTTCATTTATTAATCAATGAAATTAGAAAGGTAAATCATAACTGCAACAGAATAATAATGATTAAAATTTATTCAAGGTTCAACATAAAGGCCAACAATGCCATTCAAAAGTTCTCAACTGGAGTAATCCTTCTCCAATTCAATTAATTCAAATCCCAACCTCATGATAATAAATAATAGTAGAAAAACAAGTCTTGACCAAACCCAAACTTGTCACAATACCAATCAAAGACACGATATGCTCCTCTAGTAGCTAGAGCCTTTCCTTATCGCAGCGAGGAACTTAATGGGGGAAAAGTAGTTGGGTGAGCACGAAAGAGGGCAACATTGTAATACCAGTTGAGTATTATAATTATTTCATATATAATGCAAACTAAAATACTAATGCTTGACTTGCAAAATATTTAACATGTGAAAGAGATAATCAAGAAACATAATAACAAGATAAATAATTCATGCAAATGCTAGGCATGCATGAGTTCTTTACTGCAACTGAATTTTTCAACCAAAGCGAAGTTCGTGAAGGTTGACTCATATAGTCGCGACGGTTGTCAACTCCCATTCCCAAACCTTTATGGAAGTTTCATTCTATCACCAAGTCCACATCTCGTTCAATTGGACATAACACCTCTTGCTCAAATTTATTGAGAACATTGGATCTTATTCTTATTCTCAATTTATTGGTCAAACTCGAATAGCTTCTACGTTAGACAAGTCTAGCACAGCGCCTACTATTTTGTTCTTCCCTAGCTCGGTCCCTCGTCCCGAACATTACGTGTCGGACTAGTAGTCTTCTTGTGCAAGGACTCCTAGCGATGACAACGTGTTGTGCCTAACAATGAACCTCGGTTTACCAATGACCTAGCTACATGATTTACCTAACCATATAACTAATCGATGGTAAAAAACAATAATAAAGATAACGTAATTCTAACTTACAGTACGCTAATTTCCAAATTCCTAGTTGGCACTCATAAGCATACTCCAAAGTCGCGTGAATCTAAATAAATTAGATGTTGATTAATTACACAAGTTAACTTGAATTTTGGAAATTAAATTTAGTTCCAAAAACCACTTTGAAAACCACAGGAGCTATACATTTAAAGTACACCGAAATGTCTCCTTGACATTCGTGCTTGAAAATTAAATTTTATTTATTTCATCTCTGATTTTATTTCTCTTTATTTTTTATTTTATATCATATATATATATTTCTATTTTTCTTTTTTTACTATTATCTTTTTTAAAAATATATTTAAATAAATACTAACAATAAAAAAAATATAAAAAATAAAGTGGGTTTGGGCAAACAGTAGATCTAGCAGACCCGCGACCACTATTTGGACAACCCGAGGGGGACAGAGGAGAGCGCACACATCGTTCGTGTCTTCGGTTCCCTTGTATCCTTAATTTGATTCGGTTAGGGCCGTTCAGGCCCAGCTATAACTGGCTAGGCCTTAATGGTCCAAGCTTATTAATTCTGAGCTTGGTTAAACCAGAGGCCTAGCACTGGAGTGGGGGAAGCTTGCGTATGGTCTCATGCTGCTCCCCTCACTTTCCTCCCTAAAAGAAAACATTAAACTTTCTACAGCAATCAAGTTGGGACTTATTTCGAAAGAGTTCAAATATGTTTTTAAACCAATGTAAATCGAATTACATCTCGATTGAAAGATTTACTTGATTTAGATCGACTTGAACATAATGAAGACTTTATTTGATTGAAATCGAATACCATAGAATGGGTTAAACAGAGCTTGTATCACAAATCTTGATTTAAAGATATAATCAATCAAAACTCCCAATTGATATAAAATTAGTGATTTACGTCCACTTTTAAATCAACAAAGGAATTGATCAACTTTGAAAAAAATTGCATTAAAAGGCATTACCTAAAATCAACGCAAGGATCGTCAACTCCCGCATTTCTCTCTCTACTCTCTCTCTCTCTCTCTCTCTCTCGGTTTTGTATGGATTCTTTCCCACTAGCGTTTTCTTTTAATTTGGTTGTGGAATCAAATTAGATCCTTCAAATTCCTCCAACTTCCTAATTTAGTTGTAATGCCCATTTTATCACTTTTCTTATCTAACTTAAAAGGTACACGCACGTGGGTTTTCTCAAAACTAGCCACCGCATTAAGATGAGTTAAGTTAGGGTTTAAATCAAACATAACACACTGTAATTTAGACTATAGGTGGTTTTATTTAAATTAGGTTCATCCTAATAGTAGATAAGGGGAAAGGCTCAGAAGTTGTCAGATGAGCATATCGTGTCTTTGATTGGTATTTGTGACAAGTTTCGGATTGGTGAGAGACTTGTTTTTCTACTATTATTTATTATCGTGGGGTTGGGATTTGAATAAATGGAATTGGAGAAAGGATTACTCAGGTTGAGAACTTTGAATGGCATTGTTGGCCCTTAAGTTTGAACCTTGAATAAATTTTAATCATTATTATTCCGTCACATTGCGATTTGTGATTTACCTTTCTAATTTCATGGATTAATAAATGAAAGATTAATGAATAAAATGACTTAGCTTGGAAGAAGGCTTCTTGGTTCGATTCGTGACTCGACGGCGAGTTGGTTGGCGAGTTAAGCGGACAGGCTAGATCGGTCGGGATTCATTTAGGATTTGGGGTCACGACAACGTGGTATCATAGCGGAGTTAGAATATAAATTGAGAAGAAAGAAAAAAAAAAAAAAAAAAAAACTAAGATACCAACAACATTGGTACCAAAGCCTAGGTTTAGTGCCTAGGGAAGAACATGAAAGGTGAGAAAAAATTAAAATACCAATAACAACATGGCACAGAGCATTAGGAAAGAACTTAGGAAAGGATATAAAATTAATCAATAACTTAAAATTGGAGAAGGATTTAAGCTAAAAACCTTATTATATGTTATTTATTGAGTTTATATATTATATCGAGATAGATATAGAAACCCGGTTACTCATTTCTCTACAACTTTGTTTCTGTCCGGCTTGAAATGGCGAACGAAAGGCAGAGATGAGTTATTCAATTTGTTGGCTGCGGAGAGAGGGAGGAGAGAGAGAGAGAGAGAGAGAGAGAGAGAGAGAGAGAGAGAGAGAAGGGAATTACTTGAAACCATGATCGTTGGTCTAGAGGAAAACCTTAATCGAAAGAGTACAGAGATATTGCGAGCGCATGTACTTGCCCTACAATGTCGACGGGGTAAATGTGGCACCGTACGAACGATTAAAGCGAGAGGTTGAAGATGACTCGGTCGGCCAACACGAGGCATCTCCGGTTATACCAACACTTCTTATGGTCTCAGTGGCACCAGTACCACCAATGGCCACAACCACTAACGATTTACGTCGGAAGGAACACGGTGATAAGTAGTGGAACACCACCCTACGCAAGTTTGAAGATTCACTGAGTTTAAGTTCATGAAGCCCGGCGAGATTTTGCTCTAAGATGATGTTTGAGAAAGGGCAAGATCAAACGTTTTGTAGGAGGTTTTAGTTTGAAACCTGAGGTAAAATTACACTATTATCGTGCATGAGACAAATGAAAGAGGCGGTTGCTGTGCCAGCATCACTATGAAGTCATGCATGATTACTGGAAGGGAAAGATTAAGGTCGCTATCTACTATTACGACTTCCAATGTGAGAATCTGGGTCAAAGTAGTAGTTATGGTGGTTTCTTTAAGAGTCGCATGAAGACAAAGAAGTGCATAATTGACATTGCCCTATCAAAGTCTTATAGCGTGCATTCGTGGGACATTACAACATCCAGTGAGCATCGGGCACTATGTTGACAACCATGCGGGTAACGATATCGGTGAGAGATTTTGTGAAGTCTTCTAATGCACCACGAGAGGTCGGGTGGTGATCGAGGAAAGGTCTTACTCGGGAATTCGGATGTCGGGGAGTGCGTTACGGTTGCCTCGCGAGAGGCAAGCCCGAGGTTCAAGACGCATATTGTGGTTTCGGTGTAGGAAGTATAGTCATTACAAGAACCGAATTGTCCGGTTGGCTCCGCGACATACGTTGGCACAGTATGACTTCCAGTAGGTCGGTGGACGATGATAACAGAAATGCTGAGTAAAATGAATTGCCAGACTAAAATCAACACCATGACTTGTTGCAGTGTATTATTATTAATATTTGACGTAGAGATATGTTTACATTGATAGACTAAAGGGATCCACCATTTCATTCATAGCGGGTTGCATCGTAAACAAGTGAAGGTTAAAATCGGTCGGGGATAGCTATATTGTTTGTCTCAGACCACAGTCGCGAGTGAGAAGATAGACCACTAATTTTATTTGTCGAGTTGTGTGGTCAAGATTGACGGTGACACGATCTTCCCACATACACTTAGGGTTCTAGAGCTTCTCGAGCTTGTTCTAAGCAGAGGTATGGTTTACTTTTAAATTTCATGTGGATGAAATTTCTTAAGTTGGGGAGGTTGCGACGATACCCTAATTTAAATTAAAACCACCTATAGTCTAAATGTGTGTTATGTTCGATTTAAACCCTAACTTAACTCATCTTAATGTGGCGGTTTAGGGTTTGAGAAAACCAGCGTATGTGTAACCTTTAAGTTAGATATGGAAAGTGATAAAGTAGGTATTACAACTAAATTAAGAAGCTTGGAGGATTTTAAGGATCTAAATTGATTTCACTACCAAATTAAAAAGAAAACGCCAAAGTGGAAAAAAAATCCACGGTCAAAACCTAGGGAGAGAGAGAAGTAGAGGGGAACACATAGGGAGTGGGAGAGCTAAGGAGGGAGAAAAAGTGCTAGTGTGAGTTGATCGATCCATGGGTTGATTTAAGGCAATGCCTTTTAATGCAATTTTTCAAAGTTGATCTATTCTTTTTATTACATTTAAAAGGGACGTAAATCACTAATTTTATACCAATTTGGGAGTTTTTGATTGTAGATATATCTTTAAATCAAGATTTGTGGATACAAGTCGATGTTCATTACCGATTCTATGGTATTAGATTTCAATCAAATAAAGTCTTCATTATGTTAAATCAAGTAAATCTTTCAATTGAGGTGTAAATCGATTTACATTGGTTTTGTAAAGCATATTTGAGGCACGCTTTCAAAATAAATCTCAACAGTTCGATCAGGAGAAGGTTTAATGTTTT